>CM077671.1:112779330-113339673 GCA_039707655.1 Elymus sibiricus
TAGGGTTTGAGAGGAGATGGTGATGTTGAAGATGTTGATGAAGATTGGCCTCCCAAAGATGAGAGGGGTGTTGGTGATGACGATAGCTTCAATTTCCCCCTCCGGGAGGTAAGTTCCCCCGGCGAAATCGCTCCGCCGGAGGGCAAAAGTGCTCCTGCCCAAGTTCCGCCTCGAGGCGGCGGCGCTTCATCCCGAAAGTCCTCTCCTTATTTTTTTTAGGTTTTTTGGGAATTTATACCAGAAGATGGGCACCGGAAGCGGGACAGGCTCGGCACGATACACCAGGGCGCGCCAGGCCCTGGTGGGTTGTGCCCACCTGGGGGCCCTCCTCCAGTAGTTTTCAGCTCCAGTAATTTTTATTAAATACAAAAATAATCTCCGTAAATTTTCAGCTTCATTGGAGTTGTGCAGAATAGGTATCTCTGACTTGCTTTTCTTGGGTCCAGAATTCCAACTGCCGGTATTCTCCCTCTTTGTGTAAACCTTGCATATTATGAGAGAAAAGGCATTAGAATCACTCCCCAAAGCATTATTATTCAACAAAACAAAGTAAATAACAGTAGGAAATCATGATGCAAAATGGACGTATCAACTCCCCCAAGCTTAGACCTCGCTTGTCCTCAAGCGAAAACCGAAATTGAAAAGCATGTCCACATGGTTTGAGAGAGAGGTGTCGATAAAAACAAAATACGTGCATAGAAGCATCATGCTTATTAACATAACAACAACAAACTCTAACATAAGAACTTATTTCAATACATTTTTATCACATGAACAAGTAACAATTCATCACAACATAGAAGTATGAAGCATAAACCTTATTGGAAACCAACAAACTATGTTCTCAGTCAACTTTGCAACTACAATTCATCATATTTTCAGGAAGGGTCTCATGTCGGAGCCTTTTGGCAAGTCCACATACTCAACTATCATTTAGTCTTCTATGATTTCTAATGCTCATGGCATACCCATGAAAAAAAAGTTTCAACCGGACACGTAGGAAGATAGGGGCTTATAGTTTTGCCTCCCAACTCACTCACCTCAAGGGTGATGTCAACAATAATGACTCATGCCCACCCATATCCAACTGGGTATATGTGCCTATATCTTTCCTCACCACATGATGCTTGCAAAAGGAAAAAGTAAAAAGGGAATAGGGAAGGATACTTTTACTCTTGCATAAAAGTAAGTGCATAAAAGTAAAAGATAGGCCCTTCGCAGAGGGAAGCAGAGGTTGTCATGCGCTTATTGATTTGTATGCCCAATCCCTTAATGTAAAAGAACGCCACGCTATATTGCCCCCTATGATAGCACCCTTTATTATGCAATCCGTCGCTTTTATTACTTTGCCATCGTAAGTTCGTATAACGCTCAATTTTCTCTTACACTAATTGATCAAAACACTTTTAGAAGCAATTTTTATTGCCTTATTGCACCGATGACAACTTACTTGAAGGATTTTTCTCGATCCATGGGTAGGTATGGTGGACACTCAAAGAAAGAGTTTGGTTTGGGTTTTTGGATGCACAAGTAGTATCTCTACTTAGTGCGGAATTTTTGGCTAGCAAAGATATTGGGCAAGCACCACATGTTAAAGGATCTATGACAATATAACTTCTATGTGGATATGAACAAACATAAATCATTACGTTGTCTTCCTCGTCCAACGTCAACAATTTTGACATATAATATTTGATGGAGGCTCACAATCATAAAAGATGTCCAAGATAGTGTATTTGCATGTGAATCTTCTCTTCCCTAATTAGTTATTTCATGAATTGCATCATTGACCAATGCTATGTTTGTCAATCTCCAATAAATTTTACTACTTATCCTTTTCCTTATGTGATGTCATTACTCACCATAAGATTAGCATATGATTATTTTCATTTATTTGTCTTTCTTTTATTTGATTGCAACAAGAAAGTAGAGAAGCAAAAACTCAAACTAAACTTTATTATATAACTTTCACTCGATTACATAGATAGATAGGCCACGGAACTCACACATGAAAATCGATCATGCTAAACTTTTATTCAACTAAAGCAAAGGGAAACTAAGGATCGAACTAAAATAGGTAAAGGTGAATAAAAGTGATGGTGATACGATACCGGGGCACCTCCCCCAAGCTTGGCTCAAGCCAAGGGGAGTGCCCATACCCATGTGCTCAAGTCTCCTTTGGTGGTGGTGGTGAAGAAGGTGGAGGTGTTGATGTAGTAAGCTTGTCCTCCAGCTTCCAGGGTAAGGGCTCCCCATCAAAGGTTGACACGAGAGTCCCCTGAGTCCTGCAACTGGCAGCTAAACTCATACTTTTAAATCTTGCTTCATATTCGAAGACTTGGTTTTGAAGATCATAAACTTGGCTCTGCAGAAAATTAATTTGCTCGTTGAGGGTGGAGATGATGTCCTTCACGGACTGGCCATCCACCGTCTGATCACGGGTGAATTCCGTGATCATGGAGTGATTGGCACTAAGTCCACGCTCCACCATCTTCTGGCACTTGAAGATTTCCTGCTCCGCCGCCTCAAGCCTAGCCTCCACACTTCTGGTATTCTTGGGTCCTTGAACATCGCGGATGTGGAGCACCCCCTCACGCATCTCAATGGCTTGAGGGTGCTTCATCACCTCCGGCATGTACGGGTTGATGACCTTCTCAAAGAACTTGTCCTTGGAAGAGCTTGGTGGAGCCATGGAGATCTAGATCTAGCGAGAAAACAACAAGAAACAAGAACATAAGATTTTTCTACGACGCGGTCGTCAAAACAGTCGGGGGTATATATAGAGAATTTTTATTCTTGGGAAACAAGTATTTGGAAGGAAAACGGAGTCGGGAAGGCATCCGAGGTGGGCGCAACCCACCAGGGCGCGCCCAGGGGTGCCTGGAGCGCCCTGGTGTATCGTGCTCACCTCGATCACCTTCCGGTTTATTTTTTTATTTCCAAAATTCCAAAATATTCCAAAACTGACAAAAATATTTTTGCGGATTTTTCGGAGTCCGTTTACTTACCGTATCACGTACCTCCTATTTTTAAGTATTCTGGAGTGTTCCGGAAGATTTCTTTTATGTGTTCCTCCGGTGTCATGGTTTGGATAACATTGCTTTCAACGTTAATTGGCGTACCTGAGATATAATGCTTAATTCTTTGTCCATTGACTACCTTCGGATTAGTACCTTCGGCGTTATTAATCTTGATAGCTCCAGAACGATAGACCTCTTCAATAATATATGGTTCTTCGCATTTCGAGAGAAGCTTTCTTGCAAAAAATCTTAAACGGGAGTTGAACAAAAGAACATAATCTCCTATTTTGAATTCCCGCTTTTGGATTCTCTTATCATGCCATCTCTTTACTTTTTCTTTGAATAGCTTGGCATTTTCATACGCTTGGGTTCTCCATTCATCTAGTGAGCTAATATCAAATAGCCTCTTCTCACCGGCAAGTTTGAAATCATAGTTGAGCTCTTTGATTGCCCAAAATGCATTGTGTTCTAGTTCTAGAGGCAAATGACAAGCTTTTCCATACACCATTTTATATGGAGACATACCCATAGGATTTTTATAAGCTGTTCTATAGGCCCAAAGTGCATCATCTAATTTCTTAGACCAATTCTTACGAGACCTATTGACAGTTTTTTGTAATGTTAATTTTATTTCTCTATTCCTAAGTTCTACCTGACCACTAGATTGAGGATGATAGGGTGATGCAATTCTATGGTTAACATCATATTTAGCAAGCATCTTACGGAAAGCACCATGAATAAAGTGTGAACCACCATCGGTCATTAAATATCTAGGGACTCCAAACCTCGGAAAGATAACCTCTTTAAGCATTTTAATGGAGGTGTGGTGATCAGCACTACTAGTTGGAATAGCTTCTACCCACTTAGTGACATAATCAACCGCAACTAAAATATGAGTGTATCCGTTAGAGGAAGGAAAAGGTCCCATATAATCAAAACCCCACATGTCAAATGGTTCAACAACAAGTGAATAATTCATAGGCATTTCTTGACGCTTACCGATATTACCAATTCTTTGACATTCATCACAAGACAAGACAAACTTACGGGCATCCTTGAAGAGAGTAGGGCAATAAAAATCAGATTGCAATACCTTGTGAGCAGTTCTATCTCCCGCATGATGTCCTTCATAAGCTTTGGAATGACATTTTCGTAGGATTTGTTCCTGTTCATGCTCAGGTACACAATGTCTAATAATACCATCCACTCCTTCTTTATAAAGATGTGGGTCATCCCAAAAGTAATGTCTCAAGTCATAGAAGAATTTTTTCTTTTGTTGATATGTAAAGCTAGGTGGTATATATTTAGCGACAATGTAATTAGCATAATCAGCATACCAAGGTGTGTTGTGTGAGACACTTACTGCAGCTAGCTGTTCGTCAAGGAAACTATCATCAATAGGTAGTGGGTCATCAAGAATATTTTCTAACCTAGATAAGTTATCATCTACGGGGTTCTCAGCTCCTTTCCTATCAACGATATGTAAGTCAAATTCTTGAAGCAAAAGAACCCACCTAATAAGTCTAGGTTTAGCATCTTTCTTTTCCATAAGATATTTTATAGCAGCATGATCGGTGTGAACAATAACTTTGGAGTCAACGATATAGGATCTAAATTTATCACAAGCAAACACAACTGCTAAAAATTCTTTTTCAGTAGTAGCATAATTTCGTTGGGCACTGTCTAAAGTTTTACTAGCATAATGGATAACATTCAATTTCTTATCAACTCTTTGTCCTAGGACAGCACCAACAGCATAGTCACTAGCATCACACCTAATTTCAAAAGGCAAGTTCCAATCAGGTGGTTGAACGATAGGTGCAGAGGTTAAGGCTTTCTTGAGTGTTTCAAAGGCTTCCACACAATCGTCATCAAAAACAAAAGGGATATCCTTTTGCAAAAGATTAGTAAGAGGCCTAGAAATTTTAGAGAAGTCTTTAATGAATCTCCTATAAAAAACAGCATGACCAAGGAAACTTCGAATACCTTTAATATCTTTAGGACATGGCATTTTCTCAATTGCATCAACTTTAGCTTTATCCACCTCAATACCTCATTCAGATATTTTATGCCCCAAGACAATACCTTCATTAACCATAAAGTGGCACTTCTCCCAATTCAAGACGAGATTAGTTTGTTCACATCTCTGCAAAACTCGATCAAGGTTGCTTAAGCAATCAACAAAAGAAGTTCTTGGTATAAGGTAAAAGGGATAGCACTCACACTAGCACCTAAATCACATAAACCATGGTAGCAATGATCTCCTATTTTAACTGAGACAACGGGCAAGCCTTCTATAGGTCTATGTTTATCTTTCTTATCAGGTTTAGCAATTCTAGCAGCTTCATCACAAAGGTAGATGACATGCCCATCAACATTTCTACCAAGAGATCTTTAACCATAGCAACACTAGGTTCTACTTTAATTTGCTCAGGGGGTTTAGGTGCTCTTATATTACTCTTACGAACCACAGTTGATACCTTAGCATGTTCCTTTATCCTAACAGGGAAAGGTGGTTTTTCAATATAAGCGGTAGGCATAACTGGATCAACATTGTAAAAATGGTTTCTTCTTTAGCTATGACCGGTTATTTAATTTCTTCTTTAATAGGGGGATGATATTTAAACCACTTCTCCTTAGGGAGGTCAACATGAGTAGCAAATGCTTCACAGAAAGAGGCTACTATCTCAGAGTCAAGTCCATATTTAGTGCTAAACTTATGAAAAGTATCGGTATTCATAAAAGATTTAACACAATCAAATTCAAGATTTGTACTGGACTCATTACCTTCATCGAGTTCCCAATCTTCAGAGTTACGTTTAATTCTTTCTAAGAGATCCCACTTGAAATCAATAGTCTTCTTCATATAAGAGCCAACACAAGAAGTATCGAGCATGGATTGATCATTATGAGAAAGCCGAGCATAAAAATTCTGAATGATAACTTCCCTCAGAATGTCATGATTGGGGCATGAATATAACATTGACTTAAGCCTCCCCCAAGCTAGAGCGATACTTTCTCCTTCACGAGGCCAAAAATTATATATATAATTCCGATCACGATGAACTAGATGCATAGGATAAAACTTTTGATGGAATTCCAATTGCAAACGATTCTAGTTCCATGATCCAAGATCATCACATAGCCTATACCATGTCAATGGTTTTCCCTCCAAAGATAAAGGGAAAAACTTCTTCTTAACTTCATCTCCGGGTAAACCTGCATGCTTAAATAATCCACATATTTCGTTCACATATAAAAGATGCATATCAGGATGTTCAGTTGCATCTCCTGCATAAGGTTTAGCAAGCAGTTTTTCTAGCATACCCAAAGGAATTTCTTAAGTAACATTTTTAGTAGGTGCTGTAGGTGGAGGGGTAACTAATTGTGGTTCTAGTCGAGGTGAAGATACCCCGAACAAACCCCTCAAAGGATTGTTCTCCATAGTAGCAAGTAGCAATAAATTTCAGCACGTAATATAAGTTTTTCCTTACCGATTTCCACTTACGAAGAGCGCTTCACTCCCCGGCAACGGCGCCAGAAAAGAGTCTTGATGACCCACAAGTATAGGGGATCAATCGTAGTCCTTTCGATAAGTAAGAGTGTCGAACCCAACTAGGAGCAGAAGGAAATGACAAGCGGTTTTCAGCAAGGTAATCTCTGCAAGCACTGAAATTGTAGGTAACCGATAGTTTGATAGAAAGGTAATTTGTAACGAGCAAGTAACGGTAACGGTAAACAAGGTGAAGCAAGGTAGCCCAATCCTTTTGAGGCAAAGGACAGGCCAGAACAATCACTAGTAATAGGTAAAGTGTTCTTGAGGGTACACGGGAATTTGTCTAGTCACTTTTATCATGTTGGTTTGATTCGTGTTCGCTACTTTGATAATTTGATATGTGGGTGGACCAGTGCTAAGGTGCTATTCTTACTTGAACTAACAACCTACTTATGATTAACCCCCTCGCAAGCATCCACAACTACGAGAAAAGTATTAAGACAAAGTCTAACCATAGCATTAAACATGTGGATCCAAATCAGCCCCTTACGAAGTAGCGCATAAACTAGGGTTTAAGCTTCTGTCACTCTAGCAACCCATCATATAATAACTACTCCACAATGCATTCCCTTAGGCCCATGAATGGTGAAGTGTCATGTAGTCGACGTTCACATGACACCACTAAGGGAATCACAACATACATATCATCAAAATATCGAACACATATCAAATTCACATGATTACTCGCAACATGACTTCTCCCATGACCTCAAGAACAAAGGTAACTACTCACAAATAATAAACATGCTCAAGATCAGAGGAGTAATGAATAGCATAATGGATATGAACATATAATCTTCCACCAAATAAACTATATAGTAATCAACTACTCAAGGTAATCAACACTACTAGTCACCCACAGGTACCAATCTGAGGTTCCGGTACAAAGATTGAACACAAGAGATGAACTAGGGTTTGAGAGGAGATGGTGCTGTTGAAGATGTTTATGAAGATTGGCCTCCCAAAGATGAGAGGGGTGTTGGTGATGACGATAGCTTTGATTTCCCCCTCTGGGAGGGAAGTTCCCCCAGCGGAATCGCTCCGCCGAAGGGCAAAAGTGCTCCTGCCCAAGTTCCACCTTGAGGCGGCGGCGCTTCATCCCGAAAGTCCTCTCCTTAATTTTTTTTAGGTTTTTTGGGAATTTATACCAGAAGATGGGCACCGGAAGCAGGCCAGGCTGGGCACGATACACCAGGGCGCGCCCAGGGGGGCCTGGCGCGCCCTGGTGGGTTGTGCCCACCTGGGTGCCCTCCTCCAGTAGTTTTCAGCTCCAGTAATTTTTATTAAATACAAAAATAATCTCCATAAATTTTCAGCTTGATTGGTGTTGTGCATAATAGGTATCTCTGACTTGCTTTTCTTGGGTCCAGAATTCCAGCTGCCGGTATTCTCCCTCTTTGTGTAAACCTTGCATATTATGAGAGAAAAGGCATTAGAATCACTCCCCAAAGCATTATTATTCAACAAAACAAAGTAAATAACAGTAGGAAATCATGATGCAAAATGGATGTATCACTCTACTTCGGGCGCAAGGAAGCGTATATTCGGAAAAAAATCGTGTTAAAATCTCAGCGCAATCGGAGTTACGGAACTCCGGGAATATAAGAAACGGTTTTCGGCCAGAAAACAGGAGCGTGAAACAGAAGAGAACAGAGAGGGAGATCCAATCTAGGAGGGGCTCCTGCCCCTCCGCCGCCATGGAGGCCATGGACCAGAGGGGGAACTCTCCTCCCATCTAGGGGGAGGCTAAGGAAGAAGAAGAAGCAGGGGAGCTCTCTCCCCCTCTCTCCCGGTGGTGCCGGAACGCCGCCGGGGCAATCATCGTGACGACGATCTACACCAACAACTTCGCCGCCGTCAACACCAACTCTCTCCCCCTCTATGCAACGGTGTAACACCTCTCTTCCCCGCTGTAATATCTACTTAAACATGGTGCTCAACTCCATATATTATTTCCCAATGATATTTGGCTATCCTATGATGTTTGAGTAGATCCGTTTTGTCCTATGGGCTAATTGATGATCGTGGTTGGTATGAGTGTATATTTTATTATGGTGCTGTCCTATGGTGCCATCCGTCTCGTGCAAACGTGGGGGATCCCCGCTGTAGGGTGTTGCAATGTGTTCATGATTTGCCTATGGTGGGTAGCGTGAGTGACAGAATACATTGACCCGAGTAGGTTGGTTGTTGCATATGGGAGTAAAGAGGACTTGATACTTAATGCTATGGTTGGGTTTTACCTTAATGTCTTTGATAGTTGCGGATGCTTGCTAGAGTTCCAATCATAAGTGCATATGATCCAAGTACGGAAAGTATGTTAGCTCATGCCTCTCCCTCATATAAAATTGCAAGAATGGTTACCGGTCTAGTTATCAATTGCCTAGGGACAAATAACCTTCTTGTTTGACAAAAGCTTTCTACTAAATAACTAACTTTTATTATCTTGCTTTTTTACTCGTAGTTTTATTCCCGCAAAGTACTTCTAGTTTTATTCGTGCAAACTATCCTATCACCTAAAAAATAGTTTCATACTTGTTCTAGGTAAAGCAAACGTTAAAGTGTGGGAATATTTGTTCTACCTTTAGCTCCTCATTGGGTTCGACACTCTTATTTATTGAAAAAGGCTACAAACGATCCCCTACACTCGTGGGTTATCAGCCCGCGGGTGTCGTTTTCCTCCTTGGAGGCGCTGCCAAGGCCTTGAGCTGCACCCCTCTTCGAGCTCAGGGGAAACCCTAGGTCCGGGTCTCCCGGGCTAAATAGTGATGGAGTTTCAGCGTCGTCTTCCTTCTTGAAGGCACTATCTTGCTTGCTCTCGGTGTCCCCGGTTTTGGCTCGGATGATGTTGGAGTTCTTGTTGGTTTGGCATCGTCCCTCTGGGCTTCGGTTTGGTAGGTTTAGCTGCGATGTATCCTCTGTACGGGCCGAGCATCCCTTGTCTCTCTGCTCCAGGCACCATGTTCACGCCTGTGCGTTCATGTCATGTGTTGTATCCTTGTATTCATTCTACTTCTTCTATCAATGAAAAGATACGCAAGCTTTGCGTATTCGCGAAAAAAATCCATCAACATTGGCGCAGGAGCCGACCATTCAACGTTACCTACATACAATTCAAACAATGTTTAAAATAACCAAACGAATTACATACAAACTAGATTATTTTTGGTCAAATCGAACGAAAACATTTACATTTCAGACATATTTTAGCTAGACCGGACTCTAAACCTAGACTAAAGTGATGACTGGTGCTGTTCCCTATCTTTGGCCGACCATGAGCCTCGAAAATGAAGCCCCGTGATGAGGACATCAATACCATTGTTACACCCACAACCCCTGTTGCTACACATACTGAACCAATTACTAGAGCTCGCGCACTCCAATTGAATTAGCAGGTACTTTCATTTCTTGGAAATCCTTCTAATGTTCATGCACATATGATGTTGCCTAAATTAGATACTTTTGTTTTAATTATGAATGAAGGACCTAACATGGACAAGAAGGATGGCCGTGGGAGCGGGATCAAGCATGGAGAAGAAGGTGCGCGCGCGTGAAAGAAGAATGGACCTTACAGTGGTGATTTTCGCACTTTGAAGCCACCATAATGAGAGCATGAAGGCTTGGACGAAATATACAAGATGTCAATTCATAAATTTTGTCCATAGGCTATTATAGGTGCTTCGTCACTTTATTGTTGGGCCAGGCCCATGTAATTTCGAAATACCACATTATAGGTTGTTTTTAGAGTCCATATGTGTGGTGAAATCGAGTTAGGGTTAGTTTCGGACCTCTCCTCCAAGGGGTCACGAAATCCCCCTCTATTCCCTCATATATATACAGCCCTTAGGGCGCTGTTTAGACTTGGATTTTGTTTAGATTAAAAGTTCGCCATAGCTTGTAACTTCGCGTCCTTTGTTTGTGTTCAACGACGAGACCAAGACGTCACAGAACCCCACTTTCATCAATAAAGCTTTCCTCTTATATTCACAATATCCAGATTGCAGTTTCAGTTTCTTGCTTGTTCTTCGTTTGCGTGTAGGAAAGGTCTACCAAAGCTTACTTTAACCTTCTCAGTGGCACAATTAATTTCAGTATTAATAGTATTCAAGAAAGGTCTACCAACTATAATGGGACAAAAGTTATCTTGTTCTAAACCAAGTACTAAGAAATCAGTTGGGTACTTGACTTTTCCACACAAGACCTCAACATCTCTAACAATCCCAAGTGGTATAATAGTATCTCTGTTTGCATTTAATAGTGACATCAATATCTTCAATCTCAGAGGGTGCTATGTCATGCATTATTTCTTGATATAAGGTAAAATGTATAGCACTAACACTAGCACCAATGTCACACAAGCCATGATAACAATGATCTCCAATTTTAACAGAAACAATAGGCATGCCTACAACTGGTTTGTTTTTATCGAGCTCATCCCGCTCATTTCTAATAGGTTTTGCAATTTTAGTAGTTTCATCATAGAAGTAAATAACCTGACCATCAATATTATCAACTAGGAGATATTTAACCATAGCAACATTAGGCTCAACATTTATTTGTTCAGAAGGTTTAGGTTTCCTAACATGACTTTTATTAACCACAGTTGCAGCTCTAGCATGTTCCCTAATCCTAACAGGAAAAGGAGGTTTCTCAATGTAAGCAGTAGGAACAATTGGATCAACGTGGCTAACAATTATTTCTTCCTTCTTAATTTTAACAGGTTTCTCTAATGGGGTTTCAATGGGAGGATGATATTTAAAACACTTCTCCTTGGGGAGATCAACATGAGTAGCAAATGATTCACATAAAGTAGCTACTATCTCAGAGTCAAGACCATATTTATTGCTAAACTCATGGAAAACAATAGTTTCCATAAAAGATTTAATACAATCAAAATTAAGCTTTATACCTGACTCTTTAACTTTGGCGAGTTCCCAATCTTCAGAGTTGCGTTTAATTCTTTCTAGAAGATCCCATTTGAATTTAATAGTCCTCTTAATATAGGAACCAGTAGCACAAGAATCGAGTAATACTTGATCATCATGAGAAAGCCGAGCATAATTTTTTTGTATAATCATTTCTCTTGAGAGCTGATGGTTGGGGAAAGTGTGCATCATAGATTTAATCCTCCCCCAAGCTTGAGCAATAATTTCTGCTTTACGAGGCCAACAATTAAATAAAGTTTCGATCGCGATGGACTAGATGCATAGGATAAAACTTCTGATGAAATTTCAGCTTCAAGCGATTCCAGTCCCATGATCCAATATCATCCAATAGCCTATACCACATTAATGCCTTTCCCTCCAAAGATAAAAGGAAAACCTTCTTCTTAACTTTGTCTCCAGACAGACCTGCAAGCTGAAATAATCCACAAACCTCATCGACAAATATCAAATGGTAATCAGGATGAGTCGTACCATCATAAGGATTAGCTAGCAGTTCTTCTAACATACCCAAAGGAATCTCATAATAAATATTTTCAGTAGGTTCAGTAGGTTGAGGAGCAACCTCTTCAACTTTCGTTCGAGGAGAAGATGCCCCGAACAAGCCACTCAAAGGGTGACCGTTCATAGTAACAAGCAACAGTAAATTTCAGCATGTATCGAAAATGTTTCCTTACCAATTTCCACTTACCAAAGGCGCTTCACTCCCCAGTAACGGCTCCAGAGAAGAGTCTTGAGGACCCACAAGTATAGGGGATCATTGTAGTCCTTTCGATAAGTAAGAGTGTCGAACCCAACGAGGAGCAGAAGGAAATGATAAGCAGTTTTCAGCAAGGTATTCTCTGCAAGTGCTGTGAGTAACAACGATAGATAGTTTTGCAACAAGATAATTCGTAACAAGTAACAAGTGACAATAGTAACAAAGGTGCAGCAAGGTAGCCCAGTCCTTTTTATATCAAAGGACAGGCCTGAAGGTACTCTTATATTAAGCAAGCGCTCCCGAGGACACATGGGAATTTCTATCTAGTCATGTTCATCATGTCGAGTTGATTCGCATTCACTACTTTGATAATTTGATATGTGGGTGGACCGGTGCTAAGGTGTTGTTCTTACTTGAACAAACAACCCACTTATGATTACCCCCTCTCGCAAGCATCCGCAACTACGAAAGAAGAATTAAGATAAATCTAACCATAGCATGAAACGTGTGGATCCAAATCAGCCCCTTATGAAGCAACGCATAAACTGAGGTTTAAGCTTCTCTCACTCTAGCAACCCATCATCTACTTGTTACTCCACAATGACTTCCCTTAGGCCCATAGCATGGTGAAGTGTCATGTAGTCGACGTTCACATGACACCACTAAGAAAAGTAACAACATACATACCATCAAAATATTGAATGAATATAAACTTCACATGATTACTTATAACAAGACTTCTCCCATGTCCTCAGGAACAATAGTACATCATCAACATGTTCAAGATCATAGATATAATAATGGAGATTAAGGATTTGAACATAATAACTTTCACCAAGTAAACCAACAAGCATCAACTACAAGATGTAATCAACACTACTAGTAACTCATAGGTACCAATCTGAGGTTTTGAGACAAAGATTAAATACAAGTGATGAACTAGGGTTGGAGATGAGATGGTGATGGTGAAGATTTTGATGAATATGTATCCTCCCACGAAGGATGAAGCATTGGTGATGACGATGGCTTTGATCTCCCCCTCCCGGAGAGAAGTTTCCCGACAGAATCAGCCTGCCGGGGTGCAAAAGGGCCTCTGCCCAGGCTTCCGCCTCGAGACGGCGGCGCTTCGTCCCGAAAGATTGCTTATGATTTTTTCTAGGGTAAAACACATCATATAGGAGAAGTGGGGGGTCAGGAGGCCTGCTGGGGCCCCACAAGCCATCAGGGTGCGCCCTGTTGGCTTGTGGCCAGCAGGTAGCCCCCCTCTGGTATATATTTGGCCCAATAATTCTTAAATATTCCATAAAACTTCTCCATGAAGTTTCGGGTCATTTGGAGTCTGGTGATTTTTCTGCCTTTTTCTTGGTTTCCCGGTCCAGAATTCCAGTTTCCAGATATTTGCCTCTTTGTGATGTACCTTCCATATTCAGAGAGAAAAGGCATAAGAATTGTATGATAATAGGGAATAATGGACAAGAATAATATAAATATCAATAAGAAATCATGATGTAAAATTGGCGTACCACATATCCACCACCAGTCAGAGTCCTTCCCTTATTCGGTTTTCTTGTGAGATCCATCTGTAGACAGATTCGTGTTTTCTTGTCTGAGTAGGTTTCGGATTTCATCAATTGTTCTATGTTCGTAGATGAGCGTGATTTCCAAAAAAAAAGAGTCTGGAAACCACCCTCCGTTCTGGCCCAATTTTTTCGAAAAACGCACCGGTGAAAACTCTTTTTTGGATATCCTATTTTTAGGTATAGTAGAGCGTTTTAAGATAGTCGGTTTATAGATTTTTTTGAGCACTTTCCAATTTTTGCTTCGGCCGTTCCAGGAAAAAATAAGTCGATTTTTTTTGTGCATGTCCTGTTTTTGGACCTTCGGAAGAGTTTTGAGACACTCGCCATTATAGTGATTCTCTAGAAAAAAAGAGCACAAAAAAGCGCCAAAAAAGAGAAAAAAATCAGGGTTTGCTTTTCCCTTGATTACGTGTCGCGTCGTGATTTTGTTGGCGTTCTAGGCTCGTGTCTCTAGTATAGTCTAGCCTAGGACCAGCACAGTACCGTCGTTGAGTGTTTATTCAACTTTGCATCTCCGAATTGATTATTGCATACCCTTTTTGCTACCATATTATAAGCCATACCAACTTCACATACATATACGTCGTGTGTTTGACACCACTTCACAATCGCGCTATCCAAGCTTTGCGAGTTTTGACTACAACAGTTGTCGATCACCACCTGCTGCTGGGTATGAACTGGTAAGAATTTGAGATTTGCTTGATGGATTTGTGACACACCACCACCATCATTTCCTAGTAGTCAGTAGGTTCATATTTTTGTGTGTGCCTATTGTTGCTAACCATGACAGGATCACAAGCCGATGAGATAGACTGGGAGAGCATGACGAACAAGGAGCTCCATGATAAATTTCAACAAATGATGGGTGAACAGGTGCAAGACGTGATGAACAACTTTGGAGAGGCCATGGCCAAGCTAGATGATTTGGAGAAGACGTTCAAGACCAAGATTGAGGCCAAGTTCAATAAAGCACTCGCACATCTACCACCAGTTGCACCTATCGCACCTCTGCATCAACAACACCACCTTCCGAATCACGTGGGGCACGCACGACGTGTGCCCCTCGAGGAAGGCTAACATTCTGGTGCCGTTGGTTCTGTGGCTGCTGATGTTAGTATCGTTGATCAGAACATTGACTACGATGGTGATTACGATGAGGAAGAAGATGTTGCTCGAAATCAAAACCATGGGCAACCACCAGCACAAGCACCTGGTCATCCACATGGCTACCATCGCAACGGTAGGGCTGCACCACCTCCTCAGGTACAGGATCATGATCATCTCCCTAAGCTAAAATTGAATATTCTGCCATTTGAGGGTAGATACATTCCTGATGTATATCTTACTTGGGAGTTAGAAACATAACAACGTTTTGCATGCTTACAATTTCCCAAGGATAGACATGTTTCTGTTGTTGTTTGTGCATTCACTAGTTTTGCTTGTGTTTGGTCATCTGAACATTGCAGAATATATCATGATAATATCCCTGCTACTTGGGCTGCTTTGAAAACTTCTACGCGTACTCGTTGGGTTCTGCCATATTATCAACGTGAATTACTTCAAAATTTGCAACGTTTATGACAAGGAAAAAATTCTATAGAGGAATATTATGAGGAATTACAAACTGGCATGATTAGATGTGGTATTGTTGAGGATAATGAAGCTATGCTTGCACGTTTTATGGGCGATTTAAATAGATAGATTCAGACCATTCTAGAGTATAAGGAATTAAGGAGTATAACAATATCACTCGTTTATTTCATATTGCTTGCAAAGTTGAACGTGAAGTACAGGATCGACAGACATTGGCGCGAACTAATTTTTCTGTAGGACGAACTTCTTCATGGACGCCACGTACCTCATCTACTTCCACACGTCCTACTACCACACTGCCTACATCAGCCACCAACTCCAATCGAGATAGCAGAAAACAGGCACCACCACCACCCTCCACCAAGGGCACACCTTCGGGGCCTGCACAGAGTTCTTCTTCATCCATGGCATCCACATGGCAAACACGTGAGGTTATATTTGTCGTCGTTGCAAGGGTGGAGGTAACTAGACGAGAGAATGCCCATCCAAGTGTGTGATGATTGTTAGTGAGGATGGTGGATATGAGTCCGCTAGTGATTATGATGAGGAGACTCTGGCTCTTATTACACATGAAGAACAAGGTGTTGAGGATATTGAACAAGAGACACAATACATGGCTGCCGACTACGCTGATATGTATGAAAGTTTAGTTGCTCAACGTGTTGTTGAGTGTGCAGGTAACACATGCTGAGCAAAATCAGAGGCACAACTTGTTCCATACAAAGAGAGTTGTGAAGGAACATTCTGTCCACGTCATCATTGATGGAGGAAGTTGCAACAACCTGGCTAGCATGGAGATAGTGGAGAAGTTGTCTCTCACCACCAGACCACATCCTCATCCTTATTACATCCAATGGTAGAACAACAGTGGCAAGGTTAAGGTAACACGTAATGTTCGTGTGCATTTTAGCATTGCTACATGATACGTCTCCAATGTATCTATAATTTTTGATTGTTCCATGCTGACATATTATCATTCTAGGATACTTTTTGGGTATTTATTTACCAATTTATAATATTTTTGAGCACTAACCTATTGACCCAGTGCCCAGTGCCAGTTCCTGTTTTCTGCGTGTTTTATCCTTTTCAGAGTTACAATAGCAAATGGAGTCCAGTTGCCACGAAACTTTTTGGTGATTTTTTCTGGACCAATACAAGACCTCGAAGCTTCGGAGGAGGGCGAGGAGATGCACCAGGGTCCCACAAGCCATCTGGCCGTGCCCCCAGGGGGGCGTGGCCAGATATGTTGTGGCCCCCTGGAGCGCCTCCCGACGTCGTTCTCTGGCCTATAAATTCACATCTACCATTAAAACAACAGAAGCGGTCCCGAAACAATTTTTCCGCCGCCGCAAGTCTTTGTTCCGACGGGAGGCCATCTACACCTCCGTTCCGGCACCCTGCAGGAGGGGAGATTGATCACGGAGGGCCTCTTCATCAACCTTGCTGCCCTCACCATGATGTGTGAGTAGTTCACCGCATACCTACGGGTCCATAGGTAGTACCTAGATGACAATCTCTCTCTCCCACTCGATCTTCAATACAATGTTCATCACATCTTTACCTTGATCTATCCAATGTAATCCCATTGTATGGTGTGTTTGTTGGGATCCGATGAATTGTGATTTTATGTTCAGATTATTCATGAAAAGTATTTGAGTCAAACCTGATTACTATGATTCTTATTTGCATGATCATCATAGCTTCGTAATGCTCTCCGATCTATTGAGATAGTTTGGCCAACTAGATTGATATTTCTTCGGTGGGAGTGGTAGGTTCAACCTGACAACTTTCTATATCCCAGTGACAGAAGGGGACAAGTTGTGTCTTTGTGTTGTTGCTACTAAGTATAAAACGATGGGGTTTATTCATATTAGTTGAGTTTACTTTGTCTACATCATGTCATCGTTCTCCAAGCATTACTCCGTTTGTCATGAACTTAATACGTAGAGAGGCAAGCATAGAAGCGCTCTTGAAGTGGAGTAATAGTAGTAGGTGCAGGCAGGAGTCGGCTATTTGCTTATGGACGCGATGTCTATATACCCATGATCATTGCCGTGAACATCGCATAATTATTCACTTTTCTATCAATTGCCCAACAGTAATTTGTTTACCCACCGTATGCTTTGCTTATGAGAGATGCCACTAGAGAACTCTACGGCCCCCAGGTCTATTCACTTATAAATTAACAAACTCTACCATTACCTTGTTGTTATTTATTACCTTTTATTTTATTTTGCACTTTACTATTATCTACATTTATCTACACAACTCACTTGCTTGCAAATAACGAGATCAAGGGGATTGACGACCCTCTTGCCGGCGTTGGGTGCAAGTTGTTTGTTCTTTTGTGTGCAGCCGCTGAAGACGGTTGAGGATTGGTATTCCTATTGGTTCGATAAACCTTGGTTTCATAACTGAGGGAAATACTTACCCACTTTGTGCTGCGATTACCCGTTCCCCTTCATGGAAAACCCAACGCAGATCACGAGTATCAGGAAGGATTTCTGGCCCTATCGTGGTTTTGTCACGGCAGATGTCCTAGTGCAAGGACTTAGGTGTGAGGCCATCGCCGCTAGGTGGCGACTCAAAGGAGTTAAACGGGAAAGAGAGTCGGGTTTACCCAGGTTCGGCCCCTCCGATGGAGGTAAAAGCCTACGTCCTGCTTTGTGTGTGTTGCTGGATAGATCTCGATTACAAGGGTGCGGAATCGCTAACCTAGCTATCGAGAGATTGTAACTTTTCCCTTTCGGTCCTAGGGGCTTGCCTTTATATACAGGTCAAGACCCTAGAGTTTACAATAGAGTTTGAGTCATATCGTGACTCGTAACCTATAGTGTCTCTAACTCGCCTTGCTACTTAAGCAAGGAAACTGACCGGCGTCTTCCGTTTTGTGGGCCTTGAGCCGCCGTCTTCAGGTGTTGGGCCGCCTGGCGACTTAGTCAGCCACCGCCTTGTGTGTCTTGTCTTCATGACACGGCCCATCTTAAACTTGACTATAGAACCATCAACATATTAACCCGGCCCAATAGGGCGGGTTATATCGCGGGGCTATATCCCCGACATTAGGCCCCAGATTGATTTGAATTTATTTATGTCAATTTCTCTTCTCTTCCTCTCGCAGCTCATTATTGGATTTGTGTCTTCCATGAATCTCATGACGCCGGCTTGTAGTGTTTTCAGACTTGTCATTTCTTCAGTGCTTTCCGTTGTGACGTTATCCGCCATCAATTCGGTAAACCAATAGTGACATCATGGCGAATCTGACCGTATCCGCTTATCCCAAAAATTGAGGCGTCTTCGTTCCCCGAATTTTACTGCATTTCCTCGATTGTCGTGCTCGTCAGTTGCCTCTTCGGGCTCCCTTTCTTTAAATATTTACCAGGGGGTCCCCTTTTTACTTTTCACTTCGCCTCTTTTCTCCTTCTTCTTCCTCGAGCCCGGAGTTTCCTCGCACCACCGCTGTTGTTTCCTTGTTTCTGGTGACCACTCCCGAGACCGTCGCGGCATTTCTTCCTTGCTGGGCAAACATCCGCACGTTCCCGCTGCCACCGGTGATCACTCAAGTAAGTTATTTCCTCTGACCTAGATCCACTGTGGTTCGTTGAAGTTCTTGAGTTCTTCGGTAGCCTTTCTTCGGTTCATCACCATAGTTGGTCTCGTGAGTAGATCTCGCAAGTTTAATCGTAAAAATAAAGCGGTAGGAATGACGTCCCTGTTTTATGCATAGCATACTTTAATCCGTTTGAGCATTTGATGAACTGTACTATCACCTCTTCCCTGCTCCGTCATTAGGTCTAGCAATTACCTTGCTTTTTTGAAACATTCTCAGATCCACAAACGTAGCTGCTCCGGTAGAAACTTGTTTGTCCCACACTATAGCAAAATTTTAGAAGTCTTTGATTTTTAGCATGAGCCCTTACTCCTGCTGGCTCAATAGTTGTAACCCGCCATGCGTTAAACTGTTGTATTAAGGTTTCGGCTCTTCACAAGGCAGCTTTTCAATTGTAGATAATTAGATCATCTTATTTAAACCATTTGCTTAAGCCGCCCCCCTTTTGCTTTATCTAGGCGACTCACTATGTCGAAATCCAAAGTCTGCAATTGGGTGGCCACTCAAGTTTCTGAGGTTATCTTGAAAGATTATGAGGAACATGGGTTTCTGCCGCCTGAAGACGTGGTTGGCTGGAGGGTCATTCTTGGAGAGGAAATCCCAAAACCAGAGAAGGGAGAAGTGGTGATATTCTTGGATCACCTTCAGAGGGTTTTTTCACCTCCCGGATCAAAATTCTTTCGAGACGTCTTGCACTTCTTCCATCTTCATCCTCAAGACTCGGGTCCCAAATCCATATCGAACCTTTGCCAATTCCAAGTGTTTTGTGAGGTATATCTACAAATGGAACCCACTGTCTTCCTCTTCAGGGAATTCTTCTACTTGAACCGGCAGACCGAATGCGTGGACGGCCCTAGCCTAGAACTTGGCGGGGTCTCAATCTAGAGACGAAAAGACGTCCTTTTTCCTGCTGCCACCCTACCAAGCCATCCTAAGGGGTGGAACAAAACTTGGTTTTATTGTTGGAGTACCGCCCCTGCTGATGAAAATCCCTTGTCGGGTTATAGACCCAACCGCCTCCCCATGGATTTCGAACTTCCTGGTTGGGCTCCTCAAGAGGAGTGTTCTCAACATGCCCATATTTATCCAAAATTGAGGGCTCTGCTAGCCAACGGGTTAACTGGAGTTGACTTAACCCGGTGTTGGGTGTCTTGGAGGATTTTTCCGTTAAGTCTTCGCAACAACTTGATGTATGCTTACTCCGGCGACTTGGATGACGCTCAATGATACAGCAACTATTCCTTGGATGCTGGCGAGATAAACCGGATCGTGAAGAAGTTGTTGTGTGAAAACCAAGAAACTTGCAGCAAGGACGGGTTGAAGCCTTTCTATGCTCTTAACCTGGTTCCTCCGGTACAAAACCTTTGACACCTTAATCCGGCTTTCCGAGCAGACTTTTAGCCTTTTGCCTGCTTGCTCTAATTGTTTAATTTTACAGGCCACGTCTCCCTTTTGGGGCAGGAAACGAAGCAAAACTATGGCTAATAAGCCCAAAGCCGCCCCAAATAAGAAAAAGAATAAGGCGGCTGTAGAAGGGCTGTCTCACATGGACGAAACAGCTTCCACTGATACTAGATCAGAGGTAAATTTTATCCTTTGCTTGCATTTCATTGAATCTAGCTGACGCCTCTTCTTCTTAGGGCGATGTCGAGACAAGCCATGCGGGTGATGTTGAGGTAATTTCCATTTCTTCCGAATCGGAATCCTTGCCCCCATTGAAAACAAGGCGAGTTGTTCAGAAGGTAAGCTTCTCTCACCCGGACGCTCATCTGGATCCTCACTTTGTTTTGAAGAAAACTCAGCACCAGTCTAGGCGTCAGACCCGGAGTGGGAGTGGTGACCTTGTTGATGGTTTACCTGATAAATCAGCCGCCCGAAAATGACCAACCAAGGTATTTAATGCTCCAATTCTCCAAGGAGGTTGTGACTTGACATGTCAATGTTTAATTCCTATGTCTTGGTTTATCAGGAGTCGCCACCTTCGTCGGGCGACTCTACTGCATCCAAACTAGCACCCTTCGTTATCAATCCTGGGTAAATTCCTCTTGTTATTTTGCCTGTTTGAGTAGACTATTGTCTCTACCCATGCTTTATACTGCACTCTTCATTCTGTAGGGCCAAGGCCAAGAAAAGGAAAACTGACGGGTCTTCTGTTAACCCTGAGGCCCCTGAGCCGGAGATTCCTTATCTGGCGGCTCCTGAAATTCATGCCGATCAATTTGAAGATCCTCAGGAGGTCCAAACCGACTTACCTCCTCCGTCTGAGCCAGCCAGTATTGACGCCGTGAATGTTGAGGCTACACTGGCAGCCAATCGTAATCCGCCCAATCCTTCAACAGCACCTAAAGATGCCCCTGAAGAGGTTATTATTACTGGGGCGAGTTACACCGCTTCTGAGGTCTCCAGGGTGTTAACAAAAATTATTGCTAAGGATGAAACAGTGCTACAAGAGAAAGGGAAAACCAAGCTAGAGCTCCCAAATTATGAAATTTTTAGTGTTGAAGATCTTCATGCCGCCTGTCTGGACCGCCGGGCTACGAGCCGCGAAATGGAAATCGGCCTCGTTAGCATGATGAAGAATAAATACGAGGTATATTCCTCTTTATGTGCTCATACCATATATCCTTATGTACCCCCCAAGGCCCAGCTTATCTTTCCAAGATAAGCTGGGTCTTGTGAATACGGTGATTGACTCAACATGTAGCCCTCAAGGGCCGGCTCATTTTCTTGAGATGAGTCGGGTCTTGTTAATTTGAAGAACTGCGACCTGTAGCCCCCAAGGGCCGGCTCATATTCTTGAGATGAGTCGGGTCTTGTTAATTTGAAGAACTTCGACCTATAGCCCCCAAGGGCCGGCTCATCTTCGTGAGATGAGTCGGGTCTTGTTCGTATCTTAATGTCGAAAGAACTGATATACATTAGCCCCCAAGTGCCAAATATATTGCTTGCAATTTGCTTGGGACTTGTTTAGAAATTTTGTTTACAACGCAAGAAACTTTGAAAACGGCCGAATCAAGTATAGACGGCTTAAAAAAGGACCTGGAAAAGGGGCAAACCGCCCAAGTAGAGATTGAAGAAAAACTTGGACTCTCATTGGTTGAACTGGAAAACGCCAAGGCAGGCTTTTTGAAGGAGAAAAAAATCCTTTGAAGCTGAAAAGGCGACTCTGCTGAAACGTGCAGAGGGTGCTGAGGGCCAGCTGAAGCCCATCACCGAAGAGTTGTCCGGGTTAAAACGGCACATTGCCCAAATGACACAGGCTATTTTTGGTAAGTATACATGAATCCTTGTCTTCTTGAGATACAAATAGAAATTGCCTGGCGACTCATGTATTGATGCTACCTTGCAGGCCCCCGGACTAGCATCCTTCATGATAATAGCCTGCTGATGCTTAAGGCTATTTATTCTCTGACATAGCAACTCTATGCTGGGAGCCACCTTGCAATCAGGGAAGTAATGGGGGATAAGCAGCCTTTGAAGCTTATCAAAAACGTGTTGGAATGCCTTTCAACAATTCCACAGCAATTTCAAGAGCTAAAAAGGTCAGCCGCCCGAGCCGGCGCGATATATTCGTTGAGCCGGGCTCTAGCTTACGGAGAGGAGCTTGACCCGGCTGAATTAGCAAAAGGCTTCCCCGAGTTTAAGAACGATGGGTTAGAATTTTCTTAGGAGGACTATACTGCTTGTGTCAAAGCCGCTCAAGTAATATCCACTCGGTTGGTATCTGAAATGAAGCTGAAGAATTATCAGGCAGCTTATGACACCAATCATTCACGCATTCCACCGCCCAGTTTTACATCGGTGAACCTAGCTCCTCAACGGCGTAAGCACATCTTCGCCCCAGAAGTTGATCCATCTCCTATCTTTGATGACGAGGCCGTATTCCAAGCTCTATCCCACTGTAACTGGGACGTGGATAATCTCCAAATACAAGAACCAGAAGACCCAGTGGCGGATAACTCGGAGGCGTCTCATGCGCAAGATTAGTCCGTAACTGACCCGGATGACATGGTCAGCGAGTCAGTTTGAATGATGGCGTGAACTTCTCAATCGCCGCCCTGTCGGCACAAGCCCCCTAGTATGTGGCTCCTTAGGCTTGTAATAGGAGTAGCTTTTTGAAAAACTGATGTGTCGTGCCATCGTGCACATTTGCACCTTTGTTGGTGCAAAATATTTAAACTCCAGGGCTTGATACCATTTTGCTGTTCTGCCGTCCTGTCTTTTGCATATTCTTTTTATTGATGAATATTTTTGGCAAGGAAGAGCTGAGCAAAATAAGCCGGTAGAGGGTCTTGATCTTCTAGACTTAAACAGTCTATTTCTCTTTCAACAATGTTGAAGATTATATGATTTGTCAACTGTTCACCATGTGAGCTCAATTATTCAACCCGGTTTCTCAAGCGTGAGCCGGTAATAACTTTGAACCTGAAACTTGCTGTAGCAAATAAGGTAATCTTGATAAGCCGGCTCGATGAGACTCGGAAAAAAGAAACTAGTGTTCAAAGCTCAAAGTCCTTTTGGTTCTCTCCAATAATATAATTTTATGCTGGTCATGCAGCTGATAACCCAGGTATTTCATATATGAACTGATAATGAGAACAGGGCATGCCCGAAACATTTTATGTAGTGATTACATAAGTTTTATAACAGCACATAGTACCGTTAGGAACTGGCTTTCGAAGCTCAGAAATATAAAGCGGCCTTTTGAAACCAGCTTTGAAGATTTTGACCACGTAATCCTGGTTATCATAAACCATGATGCTGATCGGCCAAAAGGCTTTATATGTGTTCACAAATGTCTTATGATATATCCTGATCTGAAAATCAGTTTTCCGCATAGGTATGATCGTGCTAGCATGATGCGATGATGATGCAGATGATGTAATGATGTAATGCAAATAACATATGCTCCTGATATCAAAGTAATTGTCGGCTTTCGAGGCTCGATAGGAAAAGATCGGCTTTCGAGGCTCGAGTCTTGCTTCAATGAAGCGGGTATGATAACCCATGGTTTATCCTAGCTCTCTGTATGCCGGCTCTCTCATGACTCAAGCCGGTGTTTTAACCTTGATAAGTTCAGGGTCCAAAAAGGATTGACTTGTCAAGAGTACACGGGGTCATCTGATCGGAGTCGCATCAAGCGTATAGGAAGGTTTAACCATATATGGCGTTTATGTTTGCCGGGTCAAGACGGTGAGAAAGCTAAGCTCGATGAGCTGGAAGCCCCCAAATGCCTAAAATATTGTGGCATTATTTTACCGGGTCACAAGGGTGAGAAAGCTAAACTCGATGAGTTGGAAGCCCCCAAGTGCCCATTGTTTCGAAAAATAAAGACTCGAGCTCAATTTGTAGGCTGAAATGGCTAAAAACGTCGGCTTTATTTATACTCGAAACATAAAGAAGTATACACATAATTTGCAAGGGGGGAGAAATTACAAAAAAGGAGCCGGAGGCTCTAGGTATAATAAGGCCACAGGTGTTCTAGGGCTGGATTGTTTTTGTTCTTGGAGGTATAGAATTCTTTTCTTGTAAAATCCTTCCAGAGCATAAACTTTGTTTAGAGATTCAGGTACTAGTGGCACTGACCGTTATTCAGCTGCTTGGGATTACTTTGGAATCCTCCTTGGTTATTATGATGATTGCCCTGGCCTGGATGCTGCCCATTGCCATGATTTCCCTGATGTTGGAAACCAGCCCCTGAGCCACCTTGTGACCCGCCAGGTCCGTGCTGACCCGGGTGTCCCCCACCATTACCTCCTGGATTATTTTGGAAAGCCTGGTTACGGAACTCTTGCATGATGTAACAGTTTTCCCAGGAGTGGGTAGCCGGCTTATCCTGGGTACTGTGCTTAGGACATGGTGCTTTAAGCGCCTCCTCATAGTTGCGAGGCTTATTCCCATTGTAAGACCCTCCGGGGCGACCGTTGCGGCGCTGATTTTTGAAGCCAGTGTTAGTATTGGCAACGAAATCTGACCTGCCATCGGGCTGCTTCCGCTTGTTATTTTGAGCCCCCTGGTTACCACCGTGACCATGCTGGCCCTTTCCTCCTTCAGCCTTTTTGCCTTTAGTGGTCTTGTCCTCATCCGAGCCGGGATCCTTTGTACTATCTGACTCGGCATATTTGGTTAGGACATCCATTAAGTCGCCCATATCTTGTACCTTTCGCTTGAGCCGTCCGAGCTTCTGAACCAACGGCTGGAAGTGACAGTTCTTTTCCAAAATTAGGACCGCTTGAGCCGCCATGATGCTATCTGATGAGTGGATAATTTTCGCGACCCGGTGGGTCTAGTGGTGGGCCGATTCGTCCACTCGTTGAACGCAATGTTGTAGATCTACTATTGTCATAGGCTTCTTGCAGGTTCCCTGGAAATTCTTGATGAACCGCTCCTTCAGCTCTGCCCATGTGTTGATGGAGTTGGGCGGCAAATTTTTCAACCACGTCCGAGCCGGTCCCTCCAACATCATGGTTAAATACTTGGCGCATGCAGCGTCATTAACATCCAGCATATCCATCGCCAACTCGTAGCTTTCGATCCAGGTTGCCGGCTCAAGATCCGCCGTATAATTTGGCACCTTACGAGGCCCCTTAAAATCTTTGAGCATGCGCTCGGCGCGGAGTACCGGGGATAAGCATGGTATCCCAATTGTCCCGCTGTTGGTCCCAACCCCCAAACTCGCCGGTTGAGGGTGAAGCTGCTGAATCGCCCGTGCTGCCGCTTCTGCCTCTGCCTGTTGTGCGCCTCTGGCTGCATCAACAACCGCCTGGGCGTTTGACGGCATGGGCCGGGTTGGGGAAACCTGAGGCTATTGCCTACGCCCACTGCTGGAAACAGATGGAGACTCCACATGGCGGCCCTTGCTAGCGTAGGGAGTGGAATGCATCCGATCCCGGCTGTATGAGTACTGCGCCTGTTGCACCACGGCTGTTTTCAGCATCTCAATGGCGTTTCTAGCTTCAACCTCAACGGGGGAGTTTCCGTTAATAGGCAGCGCTTCCAAATTCTGGGTTGTTGCTAGCATGTTATCAACAGGATTGGAAAAATGATCCCGCGGAGTCTGGAATCGTCGAGGTGGGGAGTGAGCCGGCGATGGTTGAGCCGGTTCCTCTTGCTGATTCCCAGGTGGTTGGGCGGTTCCTGGTGTCTGTTCTGGGGTAGTAAAGAGCTGTTGTGGCTCAAGGTTCAGTGGGAGCCCGCGGTGACGTCTTCTCTCGTAAACCGCCTCTGATGCTTCCCTCTGAACTCCTAACGTCCAAGCCTCGGCTTTAAGGAGCTCCGACTCTTGATGTATAGGAGCCTGTAACTCCGCCATCCACGCGTTTTCAGCATCAATCTCCTTCTGCACCTCGACTATCTGGCTACGCAGTTTGGTTAACTCCACATTACGCTCTTCCCGATTCTCTGCGGTAACTCGAGTTTCCACGAGTTTTGCCATCTCAGTCATGAGATCAGTCATGGCTTGAGCCGGTGATACGTCTCCAACATATCTATAATTTTTGCCAGTTCCATGTTGTTATATTATCATTCTTGGATGTTTTACAATCATTTTATTACAACTTTATATCATTTTTTGGGACTAACCTATTGACATAGTGCCAAAGTGCCGGTTGCTGTTTTTGCTTGTTTTTTACTTCGCAGAAAATCCGTACCATACAGAGATGAAATGCTGCGGGGATTTTCGTGGATTTTTTACGGACCAGAAGAAACCAGATGGGCCAAAGAACACCAGAAGAGGGGGCCCAGGGTGGCCAGCACCCACATGGGCGCGCCAGAGGACCCCTGGCGCGGCCTGGTGGGTGCTGGGCACCTCGGGCACCCCCTCCACCGCCTCCGATGCCTATAAATTCCCAAATATTCAGAAACCATCAAAAATAACCCTGGACTCTCCGCTCCGCCGCCGCAACTCTCTGTATCGACGAAAACCAATCTGGAGACGTTCCAGTACCCTGCCGGAGAGGGGAATCCATCTTCGGTGGCCATCTTCATCATCCCGACAGAGGCCATGATGAGGAGGGAGTAGTCCACCCTCGGGGCTGAGGGTATGTACCAGTAGCTATGTGTTCAATCTCTCTCTCTCTCTCTCTCGTGTTCTTGAGATGTCACGATCTTGATGTATCATGGGCTTTGTTAATATAGTCGGATCACATGATACTATTCCCTTGCTACCTTGTTGTGATGAATTGAATCTTTCCCTACATCTACCATCCATATTGCACTTGTATCACCATCTCTTCGCCGAACTAGTGCACCCATACAATTTGCCATTGTATTGGGTGTGTTGGGGACACAAGAGATTTCTTGTATTTGATTGCAGGGTTGTTTCAGAGAGACCATCTTCATCCTACACCTCCCACGGATTGATAAACCTTAGGTCATCCACTTGAGGGAAAATTGCTACTGTCCTACAAAACTCTGCGCTTGGAGGCCCAACAAAGTCTACAAGAATAAAGTTGCGTAGAAGACATCAAGCTCTTTTCTGGCCCCGTTGCCAGGGAGGTGAGTGCTTGAAGGTATATTTTTAGATCTTGCAATTAAATCTTTTAGTTTCTTGTTTTTCACTAGTTTGGTTTTATAAAATAAAACTACAAAAAAATGGAATTTAGGTTGCATCATTTGTTTCGTCTTTATAATGTCTTTCGTGAAAATAAGGATTCGGAAAATTGTGCTCAATTGGTAGAGGAAGAAATTATGAAAATACTTAATGAGAATTCCTTGAGTGATGAGCATGATTGTAATGTTGCTAGTATGAATTCTCTGAATATCCATGATGCTAATGATATGCAAAGCCACAAGCTTGGGGATGCTATGTTTGATGAAGATGATATTTTTAGTTCTGCATGTTTTGATGAGCAAATATATTATGATGATGGCATGCCTCCTATCTATGATGATTATGATGATGGCATGTATGCTATAAAGAGTGATAGTAACCATGAAACTTGTCATCATGATTTTAATATTGAATGTGGTTATGTCAGTCAAGTATCTCATGATAGTTATTTTGTTGAGTTTGCTCCCACTACCATGGATGAGAAGAAATTTGCTTATGTGGAGAGTGATAAATTTTCTATGCTTGTAGATCATGAAAAGAATGTTTTATGTTATAGTTATATTGTTGAATTCCTTCATGATGCTACTGAAAATTATTATGAGGGAGGAACATATGCTTGTAGGAATTGCAATAATATCAAGTTTCCTCCCTATGTGTTCAAAATTTTGAAGTTGTGCTTGTTTTGCCTTCCTGTGCTAGATGATTCTTGCTCCCATAAATTGTTTGATCACAAAATACCTATGCATAGGAAGTGGGTTAGACTTAAATGTTCTTGTCATGTGATTCATGATGCTCTCTTGCATGTTTCAATTACTATTCTTATGTGAGCATCATTGAAATCATCATGCCTAGCTAAAAGGCTTTACTTGGGAGACAACCCAACACTTTTCCTTTCTGTGTTTGTGTGTTCACATGATTAAGCTACTGTAGTAACCATGTTTTGTGTCTTTTATTTCAATAAAGTGCCAAGTAAAGCCTTTGGGATGACTCACAAGATGAGTAGAATTGATGCTGGACCAAAACAGAAACTTCCAAGACAGCAATTTTCATTTTTTACTGGAGCGTGATAATGATATGAAATTTTACAGTCTTCATATACAATTTCCTCAGGTTGTCCTAATTTTTCAGAATTTTTAGAGACAGGGAAGTATGGGTACACTACAGATCTTCACAGACTGTTCTGTTTCTGACAGATTCTGTTTTGCATGCATAGTTTGCTTGTTTTAGTGTTCCCATAGCTTATATTTAGTGGTATCAATTATGGGAATGTTAGAATACAGTAGGTATCATGTGGGAACAATTATGAATCTTGTCTTGACAGTACCTAAGTGAATGATCTTTATTTACTATACTAACCCATCTCACGAAGTTCCTTTAAGTTTTGTGTGATTGAAGTTTTCATGTTTTGGGTGAGACACCGATATGAGGAGAATAAGGAGTGACAAGAACCTAAGCTTGGGGATGCCCAAGGCACCCCAAGGTAATATCCAAGGAAGACTCAAGTGCCTAAGCTTGGGGATGCCCCGGAAGGCATCCCCTCTTTCGTCATCAACATTATCGGTATATCTTACTTAGAGCTATATTTTTATTCGTCACATAATATGTGCTTTGCTTGGATCGTCATTACATTTTGTTATTTTCTGTTAGGTGTTATTTATAATATTATTTTTCAATAAAAAGTTCCAAGAATTGTCTTAGGATGCTTGCATTGCATGTTTTGATGTGTGCTGTGTAAAAACAGAAACTTTCTCTGTAGTGTTTAAATATTCGTATTTTACTGGAACGTGGAAAGTTTCTGAAATTTTTACAAAGTATTTTCATATAAATTCCTTAGCATGTCCTAAATTTTCATAATTGTTTGAGTTACACAAGTACACTAGTTTAATAGATTACTACAGACTGTTCTGTTTGGACAGATTGCTGTCATAGTTTCGTTATCTACTTATCCTATAGTTTCCATAGCCTATATTGGTAGATATAAATTGTGGAAACGATAGTAAACAGTAGATGATGTTTGAAAATTATTGTGCGACTTGTCTTGGCAGTACATGAAGTGTTGATTTGTTCTTATGTGTACTAACCTATCTCACGAGTTCTTTTCGAGTTTTGTGTGTATGAAGTTTTTGAGAATAGGTGAAACCGGGATATGAGAGGATTGAACGAGATACAAAAGCTCAAGCTTGGGGATGCCCAAGGCACCCCAAGTAAATATTTCAAGAAGTCTCAAGCATCTAAGCTTGGGGATGCTACGCATCCCACCTCTCTTCGTCAACTATCGGTTAGCCTATGTTGAGCTTAAATTTTTATTCGTTCACATGATGCGTGCTATTCTTGGAGTTCTATTTTTGTTTAGTTTTCTGTTTGAATAAAATACTTAGATCTGAAAATCTTTATTGAGAGAGTGTCCTCACATAGCTACTTAATTGTTTGACTACTCATTGATCTTCACTTATATCTTTTGAGAGTAGCTTGTCATTTCCTCTCATGCTTCACTTGTACCTTTTTGAGGGATGAAATATTTATTCTCATGTGCTTCATTTAAATTTGTTTGAGCTTGTCAAAAAAGCAATGGAAATATATGAAACTAGTCCGAAAGTGATAGATATCCAAGGAGGATATAATAAAAACTTTCATGAAGATCATTGGACAAATTAAACTTGATTCTTTGTAATAGTTTTGAAACATGATGATAGTAATATGTGAGTCATGTTAGTGAGTAATTATGCTTAGTAGGAATATTGGTGTTAAGGTTTGTGATTCCCTATGCATGCACGAAAGTCAATAGTTATGCAATGAAGTTACATCCTACTTGTGGTGCATTATTCGGTGTTAGTTATGTTCAATGCTCACTTATGTGATTTTTCGTTTCTTGGTTTGGTTGCTTCCCAATCTATTTGCTAGCCTTCATTTGTACTAAGTAGAAATACTACTTGTGCATCGAAAATCCTTAAACCAAGTTTTGCCTTATGAGTCCACCATACCTACCTATATGCGGTATTTCCATGCCGTTCCAAGCAAATTTGTATGTGCCATCTCTAAATTTTCAAAACAAATTTTCTCTTTTGTGTGCCCGTACCGCTCATGAAACGGTGGGGAGTGTCCAATATTTTTCCATGCTAGATGTGTTATTCTCAAGATGAGTGTTTATTCACTTGTCATTGCACGAGAGTGCGGCGGTAATAGGGATGCCCATTCCCGAAATGAAAAAAGGAAAAAAATTACTATATGTTGTCAAATAATAAATTCCTTGGAAAGTGTTGGTATGGAAGGCAACCGTGTACGGCCCGCCATGGAAAGTGAAAGTTTGGTGGAAAAAGGAATAAACTTTATTTTCTGTTTGGGAACCGCCTATGATATATCTAGCATGGAAAGTATTGTGAGATACTTTGTCGTTTTCGTTGACAGGAAAAGCATGCCACCCAAAATATTTTTTCTCTCTCAATTTAAAACTTTGGGCTCTGGCACCTCTACAAATCCATACTTCCCTCTGCGAAGGGCCTATCTATTTACTTTATGCAATTTTTATTTTTGCTTTGAGTCTCCATCTTCCCTTATAAGGACCAACTAGGGGGCACTATGATCGTACTTGAGCATTGGGCATAGCTAATATTTGAGTGTGTTTCATGAATGGATCAATGATTGAGCATGATGGGCCAGGGATAACTTTCTTTAGTGTTGATATTTTGAAAGACATGGTTGCTTGTTGGCATGCTTGAGTATTGAAGTCATTATGTTAAAACTGGACTATTGCTGTGAATCATTTACAAGTCCAAATGTCCATGCTATACAAAGAAGAAAAGAATATGATGAACATGTTAGGCTGAATTCCACATCAAAAATTCTGTTTTTATCATTTACCTACTCGAGGACGAGTAGGAATTAAGCTTGGGGATGCTGATACGTCTCCAACGTATCTATAATTTTTGCCTGTTCCATGCTGTTATATTATCATTCTTGGATGTTTTACAATCATTTTATTACAACTTTATATCATTTTTTGGGACTAACCTATTGACATAGTGCCAAAGTGCCAGTTGCTGTTTTTGCTTGTTTTTTACTTCGTAGAAAATCAGTACCATACAGAGATGAAACGCTGCGGGGATTTTTGTGGATTTTTTACGGACCAGAAGAAACCAGATGTGCCAAAGAACACCAGAAGAGGGGGCCCAGGGTGTCCAGCACCCACATGGGCGCGCTAGAGGCCCCCTGGCGCGGCCTGGTGGGTGCTAGACACCTCGGGCACCCCCTCCACCGGCTTCGATGCCTATAAATTTCCAAATATTTCGAAACCATAAAAAATAACCCTGGACTCTCCGCTCCGCCGCCGCAACTCTCTGTATCGACGAAAACTAATCTGGAGACGTTCCAGTACCCTGTCGGAGAGGGGAATCCATCTCCGGTGGCCATCTTCATCATCCCGACGGAGGCCATGATGAGGAGGGAGTAGTCCACCCTCGGGGCTGAGGGTATGTACCAGTAGCTATGTGTTCAATCTCTCTCTCTCGTGTTCTTGAGATGTCACGATCTTGATGTATCATGGGCTTTGTTAATATAGTCGGATCACATGATGCTATTCCCTTGCTACCTTGTTGTGATGAATTGAATCTTTCCCTTTTAGATATCGTTATGTTGGATTGAATATTGGATTTGAGAACACTTGATATATGTCTTGCATGTGGATACCCGTGGCGACAATGGGGTGTTCTATTGATTCACTTGATATATGTTTTGGTACTCAACTTGCGGATTCCCGCGGTGACATTGGGGTAATCTATGCATAGGGGTTGATACACGTTCTTGTCCTACTTTCTCCAATAGAAATCTTGGGGCACTCTTTGAGGTTCTTTGTGTGGATTGAGTATTATGAATCTGAAATTGTTTGATGCATATCGTATAATTAACTCATGGATACTTGTGGTGACATTGGAGTATCTAGGTGACATTAGAGTTGGTTGATGCGTATCATATGGTGTTATTCTAGTACGAACTCTTAGATAGATCGATCGGAAAGGATAACTTGGTTATGTTAGTATGAACTCTTGGATAGATCGATCGGAAAGGATAACTTTAAGGTGGTTTCGTACCCTACAAACAATTTCTTCTTATGCTCTCCGCTAGATAAGAACTTTGGAGTGATTCTTCGTTGCACGTTGAGGGATGGTTATGTGATCCAATTATATTAGCATTGTTGAGAGATTGCACTAGCGAAAGTACGGACCCTAGGCCTTGTTTTCAAGCATTGCAATACCGTTTGTGCTCACTTTTGTTACTTGCTACCTTTCTGTTTTTATATTTTCAGATTACAAAAACCTATATCTACCATCCATATTGCACTTGTATCACCATCTCTTCGCCGAACTAGTGCACCTATACAATTTGCCATTGTATTGGGTGTGTTGGGGACACAAGAGATTTCTTGTATTTGATTGCAGGGTTGTTTGAGAGAGACCATCTTCATCCTACACCTCCCACGGATTGATAAACCTTAGGTCATCCACTTGAGGGAAAATTGCTAATGTCCTACAAAACTCTGCGCTTGGAGGCCCAACAAAGTCTACAAGAATAAAGTTGCGTAGTAGACATCAAGCTCTTTTCTGGCGCCGTTGCCAGGGAGGTGAGTGCTTGAAGGTATATCTTTAGATCTTGCAATTAAATCTTTTAGTTTCTTGTTTTTCACTAGTTTGGTTTTATAAAAGAAAACTACAAAAAAATGGAGTTTAGGTTGCATCATTTGTTTCGTCTTTATAATGTCTTTCGTGAAAATAAGGATTCGGAAAATTGTGCTCAATTGGTAGAGGAAGAAATTATGAAAATACTTAATGAGAATTGTCTCCAAATCGATCTCACCGACGGGAATTCGAGGCCCGCGTTCGATCGAGTCAGCCTTAGCGCTCCAATCCGGCTCATTGACGTAGATCTTGTCGCGGCGACTCTTGATCATATGATCAACCGCAAACTTCCCAAATCCTGGAAAGGTTCCCTTCGAAAACTCAACTCCACCGGGCGAAGGCCCCACGGTGGGCGCCAACTGTCGTGGTTTTGTCACGGCAGATGTCCTAGTGCAAGGACTTAGTTGTGAGGCCATCACCGCTAGGTGGCGACTCAAAGGGGTAAAACGGGAAAGAGAGTCGGGTTTACCCAGGTTCGGCCCCTCCGATGGAGGTAAAAGCATACGTCCTTCTTTGTGTGTATTGCTGGATAGATCTCGATTACAAGGGTGCGGAATCGCTAACCTAGCTATCGAGAGATTGTAACTTGTCCCTTTCGGTCCTAGGGGCTTGCCTTTATATACAGGTCAAGACCCTAGGGTTTACAATAGAGTCCGAGTCATATCGTGACTAGTAACCTATAGTGTCTCTAACTCGCCTTGCTCCTTAAGCAAGGAAACCGACCGACGTCTTCCGCTTTGTGGGCCTTGAGCCGCCGTCTTCAGGTGTTGGGCCGCCTGGCGAGTCAGCCACTGCCTTGTCTGTCTTGTCTTCATGACACGACCCATCTTAAACTTTACTGTAGAGCCGTCAACATATTAACCTGGCCCAATAGGGCGGGTTATATCGAGGGGCTATATCCCCGACAGGCCCCGTTGCCGGGGAATATCATCATCAACTATCAAGTAACTTCGCACAAAATTTCATTCACTTGTTCTTCTTTTTATTTGCTGTTATATTTAGTTTGTCTCATAAAAATCAAAAATACAAGAATATTTACCTTTGCTAGTTACTGGTTTGCTTTACTTGCTAGTTTACTTGTCATGCTTGTTTTGCTAGTCCGGTCATCATGTCTCAAGACACTACTCAGTTGTGAGATTTCTCAAATACTAATAATAATGATTTTATTAGTACTCCTATACCACCCGCCACTAGTGCAGAGGCATTTGATATTAATGCTGCATTGCTCAATTTTCTCATGAAAGATCAATTTTCGAGAAGTCCTAATGAGGATCCCGCATCACATCTTAATACCTTTGTTGAATTATGTGATATGCAAAAGAAACAGGATATGGATAATGATATTGTGAAATTAAAATTATGTCCTTTTTCACTAAGAGACAAATCTAAAGCTTGGTTTTCATCTTTACCTCGTAATAGTATTGGAACGTGGGATAAGTGTAAAGATGCTTTATTGCCAAGTATTTTCCTCCTCCTAGATTATCTCCCTTAGAAATCAAATAATGGATTTTAAACAGCAAGATCAAGAACATGTTGCTCAAGCATGGGATAGAATGAAATTGATGATAAGAAATTGTCCAACTCATGGCTTAAACTTGTGGATGATTATCCAAAATTTCTATGTTGGACTAAACTTTGTGTCTAGAAATCTTCTAGATTTTGCCGCAGGTGGTACCTTCATGGATGTGACCTTAGGAGAGGCCATAAAACTTCTGGACAACATTATGACAAATTATTCTCAATGACATACCGAAAAGAGCTCCAACTGGTAAAAAGGTAAATTCTGTTGAAGAAATCGCTACTTTGAGTGAAAAAACGGATGCTCTTATGAATATAGTTGCTAATAAAAATGCTAATGTTGATCCCAATGATATGCTTTTGTCTACTTTGATTTAGCAAAACAATGATGCTATTGGTGTGTGTATCACCCTGGTTTCATGCTACAGTGATGATTGTAATTAAGCTACAGTGATGGCCAGGATTAAGCTAATACTTTTGCTAAGCCACATGTGATCACTTTGGAGTGAGATGCAAACTCAATTTTCTGTTGCAATTCAATTTCAATTGAATAATGGTTTTGAAAGTTTTGCAAATCAGTAGATAAAAATCATGAATATTTTCCAAATATTCAGTAGGATTTTATAAAATTGGAAACAACTTTTTATGAAGTATTTGGGTGCCTCTAAAGCAATTTAGTAGATGCCCAAAACATTTATTTAAATGCCTTTTGTATTATAATATTTTTCTATTGTTTTCAAAGGCCTCCAAATTTATTGTGACTATGCCAAATATTGCATTGCAATTAATGGGCATGTTCACTTATTTTTGTAAAGGTTAATTTGTTACCAAATCTATTAAAAACAGAAAAGTTTTTAAATAGAAAAGCTTTTAAAAATAAAAAGGGGACTAAAGCCCCCCCACACTGGGCCACCCAATTGGGCCCTGGCCCAACCGCCCCCCTCCCCCAGCCGGCCCGCACCGGGCGCTACAAGGGGTCAACCCCCCTGAACCCTAGCGGCCCCAACCCCACTCGCCCCCACTCCCCACTTCGCTCCTCCTCCCCCCTTCCCGATCCAGATCGGATCGGGGCAGAGACCGCCGCCGCCCGGCGCCTCGCGCCTCCCCGTCGGCGCTCCACCGACGTCGCCACGTCCCCGCCGTCGCCGGACCGCGCCTCCCCCTCCCCGCGTCCGACCCCGCTGCTCCCCGTCGCCTCGCCAGACGTCCCCGTCCTCCCCCTCGCCGTCCTCCTCAAGCCTCACCGACCCCGCCCCCCTGCAGCCGCCGGTGAGCCACCGGGGCTCCTCCCTCCTCCCATCCCCTCCCTTCTCCCCCGACAGGAGCCATCCCTCCCCTCCCCTCCCCCCTGCGCCGCCGTTGCGCCGCCGCGGCCCCGCTACGCCGCACACACCGCCTGGCCCCGCGCGCGCACCCTCACACGGCCGCGCCCGCGTCCGCCCGCTCCCTCCTGCCGCTGCCGCACGTTGCTGTCGCCGGCAGCTGCGGCCACGCACCGCTGACGGCCCGCAGCCGCCCCGCCGCCATTAGCCCCCGTCGCCGTCTTGCCGGCCTCCCCGCGCTCGACCCCTCCCCTTGGCCGGCGCCGGCCAGCTCCACCGCCGCAGGCCCCCACCGTCATCGCCCCGCTCCTGGCCATGGCCTCGGCCCCCTGGTGCGCGCGTTGGCCGCACCAGTGGCCACGTTGGGCCACTGCCATGTGGGGCCACCCCCCCCCCCCACTCTCTATGACAAAGGGGGCCCATGCCCCCCCTAAACGTTTTTAATGAAATGTTATATAAAAATGTATATAAATGCTAAACTAATTAATTAATTAGCTAATTAATTAATGGATTAATTAGTTAACCTAATTAATATTGCTTAAATTAACTCTGATAATTATTTAACTTAATCAGAAGATGACATGTGGGTCCCACCCCCCCTAATTAATTCTGTTTAAGTTAATTAAACTTAATTAATCCTGTGTCATTGACATGTAGGACCCACTGGTCAGATTCACCAGTGAACCCATGTTGACTGCTGACGTCATCATGATGTCATGATGACGTCATAATTACTTTTTCGAATTAAATTAATTCTGTTAATTTCTGAATATTAATAAAACTTTAAAAATTAATATTAAATAATCCGTAACTCGGATGAAAATGTTTTATACATGAAAGTTCTTCAGAAAAATCCCACGGATCCGAATACGCAGTCCGTTCGTCTGTCACGTGCTCCTATCATAACGAACGTGGAACATTTCCATCGTTTTTGTCTGTCCGGTAGTAGCCCGAGACCCGGAAAATATCGTCAGACATTCTTCCGATCCGTCTGCGACGTGTAGTACTGCGTTAGTGCATACCTAGCTCTGCATATTGCCATGCCATGCATCGTATTGCATCTGTGCTTGTATTTATTGTTTCTTCCCCCCTATTCTTACCGGTAGAGCCCAAGACTGACGGTGCTGCCGGGTACGACTACGACACTGACGTTCAGGCCTGTGCAGCAGAGCAGCAAGGCAAGCAAACCCCCCCTTGAGCATTCCGATATCGCCCAATTCTTTCCCTCTCATTCTTGCATTAGATTTTGCTACTGTATTAGCTATCTCCTACTCTGATGCATAGCCTATTTTTGATAAAATGCTACTGTACCTGCTTTCATATCACCTTCTTAGTATAGGATGAATAGTGACCCCGTAGCCCCAGTTGCCCCTACTTCTTCATCGACGACTCGAAGACTTGAAGACTCGGTCAACCGACCGGCAAGCCATGCCCGTCACATTCACCGCACACCCCTTAGTTGTACGACTCTGTAGAGCTACTATCGAGTACCGAAGGTGACACCTCGTGAAGTACTCATGATGCTAACTCTGTAGTGTAGCTAGTCGGTCGTGGTTATCGAGGGTGATTCCTCCTTCACCACTCCCGACGACGACTCTGTCGTGCAACCCCTCAAGCGTAGACCATCGAGGGTGAATCCTCTCTGGTCACCTTGACGGTTACACTGAGTGGGATCCATCGAGGATGATTCCTCGGTTTTCCCCTTGGTGTTATAGACACACAGTTACATTTACTTTACTGTTGATACATGATGAGGTCAGGATGACCGGAGGATACATGATGAGGTCAGGATGACCGGAGGATACATGATGAGGTCAGGATGACCGAAGGGTGTTGGTGTAATATGACGGGGCGTGGCCGGGCATTCTTGGCCCTTGCCACAAGACCTCGAGACGGGGCGACGGGACCACATATCGTGTATCGCGCTCATCACCGCAATTAATAAAATGTTAATGGTTTGGGTATTTGATCTGAGTTGGTCATTTGACCTTTTCGCACTAACCTTCACGTGGGAGAAGTTATGGGTACTCGGCGTCGTTGTATCAGCCGAAGCTCTTCGGACATCAGCAATGGAGCGGCGTGCGCCCGAGTGGTCCGCAACGGCATTGATCTTGTATTAAGTGATGCTAGGACTGACCTCGGCCGCCCTCGCATCATGCATGAGTGCAAAGGGTGAGTGGGCCCATGACCTCTACGCGCTTAGGATTTAGACCGGCGGGCTGGCCTCTCTGTTGAGCCTAGGTAGGGCGACGACGTGTTGATCTTCGAGGTCGGACATGACCCAGAAAAGTGTGTCTGGCCAAGGGTGATCAAGCGTGATGGAAAACGTGGTGCACCCCTGTAGGGATGAAGTTAACTATTCGAATAGCCGTGTCCACGGTAACAGGACGACTTGGAGTTGTATCCCGAGCTAATATAATTAAAAGTGCTAATTTGAAATGAATGTTGGCTCCGAGGTTGCTTTGTCGCAGGGAGTCGAGGAAGAATCTCTGGGCGTGGTTACTCAATAAAATTGCTACAATGATATTGTTACATCTGAGTTACCAATCTACACTCTTCTAATGCTGCAAGATGTTGAAGATGCTCGTCTTCGATAGGACTAGGCCTTTCCCCCCTCATTCTTGCTTTCTGCAGTCAGTCCAGATATAACCCCCCATTCCCTTGATAATGATGCATACTTAGCATAGTTCTGATGTCAGTCTTGCGAGTACTTTGGATGAGTACTCACCATTGCTTTGCATTCTCTTTCCCCCTCGATACGATTACCGCGTTCAGATGACGGAGTCCAGGAGATGGAGTACGCCAGAGACGACTACTACACCACCGCCGGAGCCTACTACTACGTGGAGGCTGCCCCCGACCAGCAGTAGGATAGGAGGTTCCCAGGCAGGAGTCCTCGCCTCGTTCGATCCGTTGTTATGTTTGTGCTAGCCTTCTTAAGGCAAAACTTGTTTAACTGATGTCTGTACTCAGATATTATTTGATTCCGCTGACTTGTTGAATTTGAGCTTATGTATTCGAGCCCTCGAGGCCCCTGGCTTGTAATATGAAGCTTGTATGACTTTAATTTGTGTCTAGAGTTGTGTTGTGATATCTTCCAGTGAGTCCTTAATCTTGGTCGTACGCATTTGCGTGTATGATTAGCGTACGATCAAATTGGGGGCGTCACAAGTTGGTATCCGAGCCGTACTGCCTGTAGGTAGCCCCCTTTCCAACTCCTTGGCCGAAGTTGAGTCTAGTACTTGAAAAACTTTTACTAACATAGTTGTGTGGCTTACGGGCCCACATCTCAATCGAGTGGTATTAGGATCTTTTATTCCTCGTCTATACTTTGGGTTCTGATCTCTCTTCTCTTTCGGGTTAAAGTTTTTGCTAACTATAACTCTAGGTTCTCGTAACTACTTCCTCCCGGAGAGCCCCTCATTTCAGACGATGGCTTGATTTATCAGAAGACTTCGAAGTTACTCCTCGATTTTCTCCCGAGAACTTGTGTCCATCGCTTTTGCGATTCCCTTCTCAGTCAACCCCCCCTCCGAATAACTCCTCTCACTTACTAGGGATTCGTTCGTCCTCAGTTGTCATGGGTTTCACAAAATCCTTTGAATTGCTATTCGATCTTCCGAATCCTCAATAGCCTTTGACTCTTGACCTTTCTCATCTGCTTGCATAATGGTTAATTCCATATGTCTAGCAATATTCTTTAAATACTTGGTGGTTGTCATTTGATTTTATTGATTCAACCTGTGTGTGGATGCACGCAGTCATCAGTTGTTTCTCATAAATTATATGTCTGGCTCAGACGCCTTTCCAAACATGAGTTGGTTCTCGACAAATCAGCTTTGATTGATTGTCCGTCTAAGTCCATTCAGCTTACTTGTATCTGATCGGAGCATCTGATTCTGATACACCAATTGGGAAATCTTAATTCCTTGGTTATTTAAGCATCGATTTAATTGGATGTTCTATAATCTGATGCCTTGCATTCTTTCTTCCACTGATTGAGTTCTGATACTCACATCAGATTCCTTTGTGGGACGCCAAAACCATTGTTGGGTTATTATCCGACAGCATCCTTCACATTCAAAATCCTTGTGAGTTCCTCCCCTGATGCAGGATGCCATTGGTAAATTGTGTCTTCTCCCTCTGATAAGTTGTATCCTATGCTTTTGTCAGCCATGCTCTTTTGTCAAACATGTATTAATTACTCTTGAAGCTTGTGGTATATGTTCCTAAGATGCCCCGATGGGTTGAACCTATGCCTTACTTAATTCGTGTGAACTCAAGAATTTTCACGAGTCCTACTCTTCTGGTGTTTTGCCGGATAATCTTTCAAAGCTACAACCTCATCGAAAGCGAGGACTAAATGGAAGGTGATGCATTGATGAAGTGGGAGTCGACCTTGTACCCTGTGTTCATGCCCATGGAAACGATGTTGATCTTATCATAGGAGCTTCTCGTAGCAATAATCTTTCTCTTTGTTTGATTTGACCTTGTATCTGTGATTTGATACTTTACAACCATGGTCCCGACCATGATTGTTCTTCTTTGATCCCATTTTTAGACCAGTTTAAGCACTTGTCTTCTGTAGATCAATACATCGGTCCAATGCTTTAATTCTGATCTACATCCGAGTATTACCCCTGGTATTTCGAGAAAATCATGGAGCTACATAGCTTCTTATAAGCTCCTCATCAGCTATGTTTTCCTTCACTGATTCCAGTTTCCTCTTGTTCTGAGTTGTTGGACACTCAAGGACACCGATAATTGAATCGAGTCCGCATTGCGATTCAACAACTCTTAGTAATCTTCTTTGCTTATGAGTTTGTACTCGATCATGCCATTCCAAGCTGTTAGGCTACATCATCATCGTCATGCTAAAGCTTGACTATGCTATCTATATTCTTCATCCCTGAAGCACCATTCCAACAGTGCATTAAGCTTACATCGAGCTTTCAACGTCATGTTGGTTGTCTTGAAAGGCTATTTCGATTTTGAGCTAGCACCCTCATATGTGGTTCCGACAATTTTTCGCTTCACCATTTCTTTGCTTGATGTCGTCGCTAATCGATTACATCTTCATGAGACTTCTCGACAAATGTGTCGTGATCCTCATCGACATTCTGGGCTCTTCCAGGATATCAATTAGATTCATGATGAGAAGTAGCATCCTTGCCTTGGTAATTGGTATTGTCTTTGACGACACCTTTGCCTTCCTTCCAAATGAAGACTTGGTCTTATTTTTGGGTGAACCTTAAGCTCCTTTCTAGCCATCTTGTGTTTTGTTCTATCTTGGGGCATTACCATCTTTTGTCGGGAATGTCGTGAGGATTTCACATGTCTTAATAATTCTTGATATAGTGATACTTCTTGCCATCACTTTTCTTTTCTTAGTTCCCGTGTTGTTCTAACCGGAGTACCGACAAAGGGACTGTGATGTGTAAATTCAACACTTATGACATAGAAACTCTTTTACCTTGGAGTTAATGAACAATAAGTCCATTCATAGTGTGTTGGCTGTTGAATCAACATTCTAACATTGGTCGTGCTACTTAGTCCGGATTTTGGGAGCACCTTTCGATTAATGTTTAATTGTGGATGTTTCCCTCGGGCATACCTCAATATATCATCTGGTTTCATTCACTCAATCGTGGAGATCCATCTTTGTGGGAATCTCGACGAATTGTTGCTGAGCCCATCAGCCACATCCTCTTCTCCCTCATGGTTCATGATGAACATTGAAGCTAGTGTTGGAAACCTTGAAAGCATTATCTTTGTGTCTAGCTCATGAAGAATATGTTCGATAAAGGAAGTGTTTCCTCTAAGTTCACATGCCTTTTTACCGCCGTGATTATGAGAAAATTTGTCTTGCTTCCTCTGGAATCGTTCCAATTCATTCTTGCATGTGCGAAGTATCCTATTGTTTGATAGATTTGCTACCTTCACCCCATATGTATTTCCTAGCACGCCAAGTCACTGATTGTTTTGATCGGGGAAAAGAAGTTCCTCGTAAGAGCTAGTCGAGACTTGCACATGGAACTTTGATATCTTCTATGATGGTCCCCAACCAGAACTTGATTGCATCCCATTCTAGAAACTTCCATGTGGGCACGATTGTCTTCTCCTTGTGTTCATATGTCTTGCAGTCTGGCTAATGATTCAAGGCTTGCTTACATCATTCATTCCGAGATTCTTGCAACATCATCTCGTAGATCTGTGTTGCATCCTTTTCTTCTCAGGCCTGCTAAGTCTGAAGAATCCTGACACCAACTAGATCTGAATCTCAGTCAGATATGATGGTTGGGGTATTTTTCAAAGGGGTATAACATTGGTCTCTACGTGACTTCGTAAGGTGATGTTATGGCTACCACACCTGGCCGTGGGACCTACTGTTGTAGTATCTTGTTCAACAAGATTAGCCTTTCTTCCATGAGAAAATTGTATGACTTTTGTTATAAGTTGTTCCTGATGGATCCTTTGTGTCCCCAACGTCTGATCTTACCTGATGACCATGTCAATGCTTCCCCGAAGCATGTCTGTGATACTCCAATCATCAACAAGAACATAGGAACCGCAGTGCTAAATGTTTCTTGATCAATTATCCAAACGCCATTGTATGGGTAATATCATGAATTCCTCCCCCCCTTACCTAAATGGTTATGTACTTGATGTCCTGTCACATACATCATGCTCTTTTTGTCTTTGGGAAAGGTATACTCAAATGCTTGGGTATAAACACATTTCCCTTTCCATTGGTCTGTTTAACCTTTCTTAGTCTAAATTATCTGAACAGTGGTAATTCCCTGCTTAGGTAAACACCTCGGTGATCAATTCCGTCAGTAAGCCCATGTTACTATTGTTGATAACATTCCGGTAACCGCCGGTGGACGAGAACTTTGCCTATTGGTCCGCCTCGTTTCAACGAGCAGCAAAATGGTTCTATTCGTCGCCCGCCCTTGGTACCGACGTTGTTGCCAGCATAACTGACAAGCTATCCTCTGACATGTCTTGCTACCATGACCGTGCAAGATGTCACCGCTCTTCCTATTCTTAACTCACATGGTGGGCCCATAACCCACAGTTCCACAGGATCGAAACCTGACTCTCCTGTGCATCCTTGATTCCAAAGTATCCTTTGCACTTGGCTTCGTGTGTAATTCCCGAGCCGCCGTCCAAGGGAAGAACTATTCTAGCTTTAGACGCAATAATTTTTCGTTGCTCTAGACCCCCTTTTCACCTTCTGTGTAGGCATCGAATGGTTGCCTACCCGTTTGAAACTTTTGTACCATCGCATATTGCTCTCAATGAATTCCTTGAGTTACAGCTCGAGAAATAATGCATGTCTTCTTCCCTGAGTTCGCCGTAAGATGCCCAACTTTGTGGAGATACCCTCTTCCAGAGTTTCTCCCTCTCATCGCATTCGTAGGACAATGGAGATCCCGAAGAAAGGATGACAACTTCATCAGGATGACCTAAAAAGGAGAATTAAAGACTTCAACGAAAGGGATCGACTTCTTCGATGAGAACAGCCAAGAACGAGAAGACTCGTTAGAATTTCGTAACCAAACTTTCCCCCTTACGTCTACCTCTTAATCCTCGGGACGAGAATTTCTTTTAGTAGGGGAGAATTGTAACACCCTGGTTTCAGTGCTACAGTGATGGTTGTAATTAAGCTACAGTGATGGCCAGGATTAAGCTAATACTTTTGCTAAGCCACATGTGATCACTTTGGAGTCAGATGCAAACTCAATTTTCTGTTGCAATTCAATTTCAATTGAATAATGGTTTTGAAAGTTTTGCAAATCAGTAGATAAAAATCATGAATATTTTCCAAATATCCGGTAGGCTTTTATAAAATTGGAAACAAATTTTTATGAAGTATTTGGGTGCCTCTAAAGCAATTTAGTAGATGCCCAAAACATTTATTTAAATGCCTTTTGTATTATAATATTTTTCTATTGTTTTCAAAGGCCTCCAAATTTATTGTGACTATGCCAAATATTGCATTGCAATTAATGGGCATGTTCACTTATTTTTGTAAAGGTTAATTTGTTACCAAATCTATTAAAAACAGAAAAGTTTTTAAATAGAAAAGCTTTTAAAAATAAAAAGGGGACTAAAGCCCCCCCACACTGGGCCACCCAATTGGGCCCTGGCCCAACCGCCCCCCTCCCCCAGCCGGCCCGCACCGGGCGCTACAAGGGGTCAACCCCCCTGAACCCTAGCGGCCCCAACCCCACTCGCCCCCACTCCCCACTTCGCTCCTCCTCCCCCCTTCCCGATCCAGATCGGATCGGGGCAGAGACCGCCGCCGCCCGGCGCCTCGCGCCTCCCCGTCGGCGCTCCACCGACGTCGCCACGTCCCCGCCGTCGCCGGACCGCGCCTCCCCCTCCCCGCGTCCGACCCCGCTGCTCCCCGTCGCCTCGCCAGACGTCCCCGTCCTCCCCCTCGCCGTCCTCCTCAAGCCTCACCGACCCCGCCCCCCTGCAGCCGCCGGTGAGCCACCGGGGCTCCTCCCTCCTCCCATCCCCTCCCTTCTCCCCCGACAGGAGCCATCCCTCCCCTCCCCCCTGCGCCGCCGTTGCGCCGCCGCGGCCCCGCTACGCCGCACACACCGCCTGGCCCCGCGCGCGCACCCTCACACGGCCGCGCCCGCGTCCGCCCGCTCCCTCCTGCCGCTGCCGCACGTTGCTGTCGCCGGCAGCTGCGGCCACGCACCGCTGACGGCCCGCAGCCGCCCCGCCGCCATTAGCCCCCGTCGTCGTCTTGCCGGCCTCCCCGCGCTCGACCCCTCCCCTTGGCCGGCGCCGGCCAGCTCCACCGCCGCAGGCCCCCACCGTCATCGCCCCGCTCCTGGCCATGGCCTCGGCCCCCTGGTGCGCGCGTTGGCCGCACCAGTGGCCACGTTGGGCCACTGCCATGTGGGGCCACCCCCCACTCTCTATGACAGAGGGGGCCCACGCCCCCCTAAACGTTTTAAATAAAATGTTATATAAAATTTATATAAATGCTAAACTAATTAATTAATTAGCTAATTAATTAATGGATTAATTAGTTAACCTAATTAATATTGCTTAAATTAACTCTGATAATTATTTAACTTAATCAGAGGATGACATGTGGGTCCCACCCCCCCTAATTAATTCTGTTTAAGTTAATTAAACTTAATTAATCCTGTGTCATTGACATGTAGGACCCACTGGTCAGATTGACCAGTCAACCCATGTTGACTGCTGACGTCATCATGATGTCATGATGACATCATAATAACTTTTTCGAATTAAATTAATTCTGTTAATTTTTGAATATTAATAAAACTTTAAAAATTAATATTAAATAATCCGTAACTCGGATGAAAATATTTTATACATGAAATTTGTTCAGAAAAATCCCACATGTCCGAATACGCAGTCCGTTCGTCTGTCACGTGCTCCTATCATAACGAACGTGGAACATTTCCATCATTTTCGTCTGTCCGGTAGTAGCCCAAGACCCAGAAAATATCGTCAGACATTCTTCCGATCCGTCTGCGGCGTGTAGTACTGCGTTAGTGCATACCTAGCTCTGCATATTGCCATGCCATGCATCGTATTGCATCTGTGCTTGTATTTATTGTTTCTTCCCCCCTATTCTTACCGGTAGAGCCCGAGACTGACGATGATGCCGGTACGACTACGACACTGACGTTCAGGCGTGTGCAGCAGAGCAGCAAGGCAAGAAACCCCCCCCCCCCCCTTGAGCATTCCGATATCGCCCAATTCTTTCCCTCTCATTCTTGCATTAGATTTTGCTACTGTATTAACTATCTCCTACTCTGATGCATAGCCTGTTTTTGATAAACAGCTACTGTACCTGCTTTCATATCACCTGCTTAGTATAGGATGAATAGTGATCCCCTGTGACCCCGTAGCCCCAGTTGCCCCTACTTCTTCATCGAGGACTCGAAGACTTGAAGACTCGGTCAACCGACCGGCAAGCCATGCCCGTCACATTCACCGCACACCCCTTAGTTGTACGACTCTGTAGAGCTACTATCGAGTACCAAGGGTGACACCTCGTGAAGTACTCATGATGCTAACTCTGTAGTGTAGCTAGTCGGTCGTGGTTATCAAGGGTGATTCCTCCTTCACCACTCCCAACGATGACTCTATCGTGCAACCCCTCAAGCGTAGACCATCGAGGGTGAATCCTCTCTGGTCACCTTGACGGTTACATTGAGTGGGATCCATCGAGGGTGATTCCTCGGTTTTCCCCTTGGTGTTATAGACACACGGTTACATTTACTTTACTGTTGATACATGATGAGGTCAGGATGACCGGAGGATACATGATGAGGTCAGGATGACCGGAGGATACATGATGAGGTCAGGATGACCGAAGGGTGTTGGTGTAATACGACGGGGCGTGGCCGGGCATTCTTGGCCCTTGCCACAAGACCTCGAGACGGGGCGAAGGGACCACATATCGTGTATCGCGCTCGTCTCCGCAATTAATAAAATGCTAATGGTTTGGGTATTTGATCTGAGTCGGTCATTTGACCTTTTCGCACTAACCTTCACGTGGGAGAAGTTATGGGTACTCGGCGTCGTTGTATCAGCCGAAGCTCTTCGGACGTCAGCAATAGAGCGGCGCGTGCCCGAGTGGTCCGCAACGGCATTGATCTTGTATTAAGTGATGCTAGGACTGACCTCGGCCGCCCTCGCATCGTGCAGGAGTGCAAAGGGTGAGTGGGCCCATGACCTCTGCGCGCTTAGGATTTAGACCGGCGGGCTGGCCTCTCTGTTGAGCCTAGGTAGGGCGACGACGTGTTGATCTTCGAGGCCGGGCATGACCCAGAAAAGTGTGTCCGGCCAAGGGTGATCAAGCGTGATGGAAAACGTGGTGCACCCCTGCAGGGATGAAGTTAACTATTCGAATAGCCGTGTCGACGGTAATAGGACGACTTGGAGTTGTATCCCGAGCTAATATAATTAAAAGTGCTAATTTGAAATGAATGTTGGCTCCGAGGTTGCTTTGTCGCAGGGAGTCGAGGAAGAATCTCTGGGCGTGGTTACTCAATAAAATTGCTACAATGATATTGTTACATCTGAGTTACCAATCTACACTCTTCTAATGCTGCAAGATGTTGAAGATGCTCGTCTTCGATAGGACTAGGCCTTTCCCCCCTCATTCTTGCTTTCTGCAGTCAGTCCAGATATAACCCCCCATTCCCTTAATAATGATGCATACTTAGCATAGTTCTGATGTCAGTCTTGTGAGTACTTTGGATGAGTACTCACCGCTGCTTTGCATTCTCTTTCCCCCTCGATACGATTACCGCGTTCAGATGACGGAGCCCAGGAGATGGAGTACGCCGAAGACGACTACTACACCACCGCCGGAGCCTACTACTACGTGGAGGCTGCCCCCGACCAGCAGTAGGATAGGAGGTTCCCAAGCAGGAGGCCTCGCCTCGTTCGATCCGTTGTTATGTTTGTGCTAGCCTTCTTAAGGCAAAACTTGTTTAACTTATGTCTGTACTCAGATATTATTTGCATCCGCTGACTTGTTGAATTTGAGCTTATGTATTCGAGCCCTCGACTTGTAATATGAAGCTTGTATGACTTTAATTTATGTCTAGAGTTGTGTTGTGATATCTTCCAGTGAGTCCTTAATCTTGGTCGTACGCATTTGCATGTATGATTAGCGTACGGTCAAATTGGGGGCGTCACAGTGTGAACATCATCTCGCGAAATAATTTCAATAACAATGCTTATAGAGGAAATTTTAGAGCTAGACAGTATCCCGGTAATTCGTCTAACAACGATGAAAATTCTTATGGTAATTCATATGGCAATGCTTCTACAAATTCATCGGATCCCAACAAACACACTGCAAAAAGTCATTACATCAAATAGATCTCCAAGAGACCATTGTATTGAGAATCAAAAGAGAGAGAGAGAAAGCCATCTAGCTAATGCCTATGGAACCGTTGGTCTATGGTGGACTGCTGACGCATCATCGGAGAGGCACCAATGAGGATGATGAACCCCTCCGTGATGGTATTAGATTGGATCTCACGGTTCTGGAACTTGTGGTGCCTGGAAGTGTATTTCATCGACTCTCCTAGGGTTTCTGGAATATTTGGGTATTTATAGACCTCAGAGGTGGTGGAGAAGACTCCCCAGGGTACCACAACCCATCAGGGCGTGCCAGGGGCCTCCGGCGCGCCCAGGTGTCTTGTGGGCCCCTCGGGCCTCCCCCGAGGTGCTTCCTTGGTTCCCAAGTTGTCTTCTGGTCCAAAAAAATCTCCAAAAAGTTTCGTGCCAATTGGACTCCGTTTGGTACTGATATTCTGCAAAGTAAAAAACAAGGAAAAAACAACAACTGACACTGGGCACTATGTCAATAGGTTAGTCCCAAAAAATGATATAAATTTGCTATAAAATGATTATAAAACATCCAAGAATGATAATATAACAGCATGGAACAATCAAAAATTATAGATACGTTGGAGACGTATCACATACCTACCTATTATGGCATTTCCATAGCCATTCTGAGATATATTGCCATGCAAATTCCATCGTCACTTCACATGACTAGTTTGTTCATCATCATAATGCTTTGCATGATCGTATAGAGCTGACATAGTATTTATGGCAAAGCCACCGTTCTTTATATTTTTGATACATGCCACGCTAGATCATTGCACATCCTGGTACACTGCCAGAGGCATTCATACAGAGTCATATCTTCCTATCAGTTCTTCATGTTGAGTTGTAAGTAAATAAAAGCGTGATGATCATCATTATTAGAGCATTGTCCCAGTGAGCAAAGGATGATGGAGACTATGATTCCCCCACAAGTCGGGATGAGACTCTGGACGAAAAATGAAATAAAAATGGGGGCGGCCAAATGAGCCCACCATATATAAAAAAGAGAGAGAAAATGGGGGAGGCAAAAAAATAAGAGAAAAGCCCACCATAAAAAATGAGAGAAAAGAGAGAAGGGACTTTGCTACTATCCTTTACCACACTTGTGCCTCAGAGTGGCACCATGTTCTTCATATAGAGAGTCTCCTATGTTGACACTTCCATATGCTAGTGGGAATTACCTTTTCATATAGTAAACTTGGCTTGTATATTCCGATGACGGGCTTCCTCAAATGCCCGAGGTCTTCATGAGCAAGCAAGTTTGATGCACACCCCAATTAGCTTCAGTTGAGCTTTCATACACTTATAGCTCTAGTGCATAATTTGCATGGCAATCCCTACTCCTCGCATTAATATCTATCAATGAGCATCTCCATAGCTCGTTGGTACGCCTAGTTGATGCGAGACTATCTTCTCCACTTTTTACCCCTTTGAACCTACCACCATATTCTATTCCACCTATATGCTACGTCCAATGGTTCACGCTCATGTATTGCGTGAAGAATAAAAAGTTGATGCATATTGAAAAAGTACGATCCAATTGCCTGACTTGGACACTGTGGTGCTTAACATTTGTATCTATGTGGTGAATACGGAGTCATGCCTTGCTAATATAATAAGATGAATAGGGGTAAAACATTCTTTTAGGATCGTATACTTTGAAAAATTAATGATTATGTTTCTTATACTTATAAATATTACTATGTTGCTGTTTGTTAATTCATCATTTCTCAATGAGCATACATACCAAAGATTACATAATGGATAGCATGTCAAATCAAAAATTCTGTTTTTATCATTTACCTACTCGAGGACGAGCAGGAATTAAGCTTGGGGATGCTGATACGTCTCCAACGTATCTATAATTTTTGATTGTTCCATGCTGACATATTATCATTCTAGGATACTTTTTGTGTATTATTTACCAATTTATAATATTTTTGAGCACTAACCTATTGACCCAGTGCCCAGTGCCAGTTCCTGTTTCCTGCGTGTTTTTGCCTTTTCAGAGTTACAATACCAAACGGAGTCCAATTGCCACGAAACTTTTTGGTGATTTTTTCTGTACCAATACAAGACCTAGAAGCTTCGGAGGAGGGCGAGGAGATGCACCAGGGGCCCACAAGCCATCTGGCCGCGCCCCCAGGGGGGCGCGGCCAGATATGTTGTGGCCCCCTAGAGCGCCTCCCGACGTCATTCTCGGGCCTATAAATTCACATCTACCCTAAAAACACCAGAAGCGCTCCCGAAACACTTTTTCCGCCGCCGCAAGTCTTTGTTCTGACGGGAGGCCATCTACACCTCCGTCCGGCACCCTGCCGGAGGGGAGATCGATCACGGAGGGCATCTTCATCAACCTTGCTGCCCTCACCATGATGTGTGAGTAGTTCACCGCAGACCTACGGGTCCGTAGGTAGTACCTAGATGGCAATCTCTCTCTCTCTCTCTCTCGATCTTCAATACAATGTTCATCGCATCTTTGCCTTGATCTATCCGATGTAATCCCTTTGTATGGTGTGTTTGTTAGGATCCGATGAATTGTGAGTTTGTGTTCAGATTATTCATGAAAAGTATTTGAGTCAAACCTGATTACTATGATTCTTATTTGCATGATCATCATAGCTTCGTAATGCTCTCCGATCTATTGAGATAGTTTGGCCAACTAGATTGATATTTCTTCGATGGGAGTGGTGCGTTGTAGTAGGTTCAACCTGACGAGTTTCTATATCCCAGTGATAGAAGGGGACAAGTTGCGTCTTTGTGTTGTTGCTACTAAGGATAAAACTATGGGGTTTATTCATATTAGTTGAGTTTACTTTGTCTACATCATGTCATTGTTCTCCAAGCATTACTTCGTTTGTCATGAACTTAATACGTAGAGAGGCAAGCATAGAAGCACTCTTGAAGTGGAGTAATAGTAGTAGGTGCAGGCAGGAGTCGGCCTATTTGCTTATGGACGTGATGCCTATATACACATGATCATTGTCGTGAACATCGCATAATTATTCGCTTTTCTATCAATTGCCCAACAGTAATTTGTTTACCCACTGTATGCTTTCCTTATGAGAGATGCCACTTGAGAACTCTACGGCCCCCGGGTCTATTCACTTATAAATTCACAAACGCTATCATTACCTTGCTGTTATTTATTACCTTTTATTTTATTTTGTACTTTTCTATTATCTACACAACTCACTTGCTTGCAAATAACGAGATCAAGGGGATTGACGACCCTCTTGCCGGCGTTGGGTGCAAGTTGTTTGTTCTTTTGTGTGCAGCCGCTGAAGACGGTTGAGGATTGGTATTCCTATTGGTTCGATAAACCTTGGTTTCATAACTGAGGGAAATACTTACCCACTTTGTGTTGCGATTACCCGTTCCTCTTCACGGAAAACACATCGCGGATCACGAGTATCACTACATATTCTGATTATGTTGATTGTGATGTGGTACCCATGCAATCATGCTTTGTTTAACTTGGTAGACCATGGAAATTTGATAAAAATTCTTTACATCATGGTAGGACAAATCAATATACTCTTGTCATAAGGATAAAATATAACTTTGCTTCCTATGTCTTCTGAACATATTATGAAAGGTGACATTGCTAGAGCTAGTAACACAAAACAGGAGCAACGTAAGAGTGAAAATCAGATTATGGCAAAGGAATTTTAGCAGCACAATAAGCTTGATAAAACATCATCTAGTGTTGCATCTGGAATAAAATTGAAGAGTGGATGTTTACTTGCCACTAAATCTGATATTACTGCTATGGATTTTACTACATCTATTTGTTATGCTTTTGTGTGCAAAGAGATATTATTTTCATTCGAGGACGTGTCTCCCTCTTTGCCTCCTTCTATCACTAACATGTTGTAGGAGTTCGATGACGTCTTTCCACAAGACGTGCCACCGGGATTAACACCTATACGAGGGATTGAGCATCATATTGAGGTGCATCACTACCCAACCGTGTGCCATACCGTACCAATCCAGAGGAGACGAAGGAGATTATGTGTCAAGTATAGGGACTGCTCGACAAAGGTTATATACGCGAATCCCAAAGTCCTTGTGTTGTTCCTATTATTCTAGTGCCGAAAAATGATGGTACATTGCGCATGTGTGTTGTAGAGGAAGTAATAATATTACTATTCGTTATCTTTATCCCATTCCTAGGCTAGATGATATGCTTCATAAATTAAGTAGCTCTACTATTTTCTCCAAAGTTGATTTGTGTAGTGGATACCATCAAATTCGTATGAAATTGGGAGATGAATGGAAAACAACATTTAAAACTAAGTTTGGATTATATGAGTGGTTAGTCATTGATACGTCTCCAACGAATCTATAATTTTTGTTTGTTCCATGCTGTTATATTATCATTCTTGGATGTTTTATAATCATTTTATAGCAACTTTATATCGTTTTTTGGGACTAACCTATTGACATAGTGCCTAGTGCCAGTTGCTGTTTTTTGCTTGTTTTTTACTTCGCAGAATATCAGTACCAAACGGAGTCCAAATTCCACAAAACTTTTTGGAGATTGTTTTGGACCAGAAGACAACTTGGGAGCCAAGGAAGCACCTGGGGGGAGGCTCGTGGGGCCCACGATACACCAGGGCGCGTTAGAGGCCCCTGCCGCGCCCTGATGTATCTGGGGCCCACCGAGGTCTTTTCCATCGCCTCTCAGCTCTATAAATCCTCAGAAATTCTAGAAACCCTAGAGGAGGAGACGAAACACAATTCCAGCCGTCGCAAGTTCCAGAACCACGAGATCCAATCTAACACCATCAGGGAGGGGTTCATCATCCTCATGGGTGCCTCTCCGATGATGCGTGAGTATACCACCATAGACCTATGGGTCCGTAGGTAGTAGCAAGATGGCTTCCTCTCTCTCTCTCTCTCTCTCTCTCTCTCTCTCTTTTGATTCTCAATACAATGGTCTCTTGGAGATCTATTTGATGTAATGACTTTTTGCGGTGTGTTTGTTGGGATCCGATGAAGTTTGAGTTCATGATCAGTTTCTATCCATGAATATTATTTGAGTCTTCTTTGATCTCTTATATGCATGATTATTTATAGCCTCGTATTTCTTCTTCGAATCTTTGGTTTAGTTAGGCCAACTAGATCAATTTTTCTTGCCATGGGAAGAGGTGCTTTGTGATGGGTTCGATCTTGCGGTGTCCTCTCCCAGTAATAGAAGGGGCAGCGAGGCACGCATGTATCGTTGCTATTAAGGATAACAAGATGGGGACTATTCCTACAGGAATAGATCTTGTGTACATCATGTCATCGTTCTTCTTGCATTACTCCGTTTCTCCATGAACTTAATACACTAGGTGCATGCTGGATAGCGGTCGATGTGTGGAGTAATAGTAGTAGATGCAGAATCGTTTCGGTCTACTAAGCTTGGAAGTGATACCTATATATTGATCATTGCCTTGGATATCGTCATGATTATTTGATCATCTATCAGTTGCCCAATAGTAATTTGTTTACCCACCGTGTGCTATTTTCTTGAGAGAAGCCACTAGTGAAATCTACGGCCCCCGGGTCTATTATTTTAATATATTGCTTTCCGATCTATCTTTTTCCGCATTTATTTTTAGATCTATTATTCCAAAAACCCAAAAATAACTTGCTGCACTTTTTATTTGCATCTTTTATTTTGTGTTCTTGTGCGATCTATTTATCCAATCTAATAGAAACCAATCTATCTTTTTACCCTGGAGAGATTGACAACCTCTCTTACGCGTCGGGTTGCAAGTATTTGTTCTTTGTGTGTAGGTACCGTTTACATAGTGTTGCTTGGTTCTCCTACTGGTTCGATAACCTTGGTTTCATAACTGAGGGAAATACTTACTGTAGTTGTGATGCATCATCCCTTCCTCTTTGGGGAAATACCGACGCAGTCTCAAGCCACGTCAAAGGATATTTCTGGCAGCGTTGCCGGGGAGACATCATCAACATCTATTAGGTTCCTAATCACAAATCTCATCTCCTTGCAATTTACATTATTTGCCATTTGCCTCTCATTTTCACCCCCCCCACTTCACAAAAAATTTGCCGTTTTACTCGCCCTCTCTTTCGTTCACCCTTGTTCCCGTTCGATCTTTTGTTTGCTTGTCATCATGAGTGATTTTGGTATGGCAGAAACAGATGATGGCAGAACTCCTAAAATTGGACGTTCTAGTAATATGGATGCTAAAACTTTTGTTTTGGGCAAGGGAATGTTATAGGAAAAGAAACTATCCAAGAATTCTTCAATTGTGTTGGAAATTTGACTCTTGATGATGCTCCTACACTTAAAAGAACTAAAACTTCTGCGAAAGCTATTTCAACACTAGTTCTGAAACTCGAAAATAGGTTTATCCGCACTTATCCGACCTTGCAAAGATTGTTTTATGAGCTACCCATTATAAAGGATCCTATAGCTAAAAAGTTAGCTACCCTTGTTCTTATGAATGAATTTGATCACATAGTACGAGAAGCTAGGGACATTTTTGTTTTTTTGTATGAGCCATGAAAAACCGGTAATAGATGGGATTCTTTACAATAGTGACTACATGTTGAGACATCTGCTTGGAAATAATCAATTTTTTATGAGAACCGTAAACAGGAAATCCCCGTTTTAGATATGATCCAACAAGTTTTCAATGATGTTAATCAACAATATTGTTGGATTGTGGCCGGGAATAAAAGAGGGTACGTAGATGGACAACTTGATAATGCTAAGATTTCTATGGATAATGTGTTTCAAGTTATATTTTCAAAACCTCTTGACAAAAATACATCTATGGAAAATAAGAAGAAAGATGACAACACTTGAATCTACGCATTGTGCCTAGCTAGGGGCATAAAATGATAGCACTTGTTGGGAGGCAACCCAATGAATAAATTTTATTTTTGCCTTTTTCTTTATGTTCTTGAGTTCTTTCACAATTATGCTACTTTTATGATTGTGTTTTTCATGTTTTAATTAGTGTTTGTACCAAGTAAAGACTTTGGGATCAAGTTGGGTGATAGTTGATTTGATCTTGTTGAAAAACAGAAACTTTTGTGTCAAGTAGAAGAAGTTTAAAAAATCACAGATGTGATGAAAAATTCTGAATTTTTTACACAAGATTGATATAGAAACTTCATACGTTTTCCTAATTTTTCAGAATTGTTGGAGTTACAGAAGTATGGTTAGAGTACAGATTACTACAGACTGTTTTGTTTTTGACAGATTCTGTTTTTGTTGCATTGTGTGCTTATTTTGATGAATCTATGGTTTGTATTGGAGGTTATAAGACATGGTAAAGTTAGAATACAGTATATATAATTCAATAATAAAATATGAATGGGTTTGCAACAGTACTTAGAGTGGTGATTCGCTTTATTATACTAACGGATAAAATAATAAAGAGTGAAAGAGCCTAAGCTTGGGGATGCTATTGCACCCGAAGATAATATCCAAGGAGAAACAAGCAACTAAGCTTGGGGATGCCCCGAGTGGCATCCCCTCTTTCTTCTAACGACCATCGGTATTTTACTTGGAACTATATTTTTATTCGTCACATATCATGAGTTTTGCTTGGAGCGTCTTGTATTATATGAGTCTTTTCTTGATTTTCTTTTTAGTTTGTCACAAGTATCCTTGCTGGACACACCTATTTGAGAGATCCAAAATTATGCTATGATTTGTTAGAATTGCTCTATATGCTTCACTTAAATTTTTTGAGCTATGGAATTGCTCTAGTGCTTCACTTATATCTTTTTGAGCACGGCGTGCTTTAAATTTTTGAAGAAATTCTCTCATGCTTCACTTATATTATTTTGAGAGATAAATTTTTTATGCTCATGCTCTTCACTTAAACTTATTTGAGCTTGTCAAAACCAATGGCAATATATGAAACTAGTCCTAAAGTGATAGATATTCAAGAGGGATATAATAAAAACTTTCATGAAGATCATTGGACAAATTAAACTTGATTCCTTGTAATAGTTTTGAGACATGATGATAGTAATATGTGAGTCATGTTGGTGAGTAATTATGCTTTAGTAAGAATATTGGTGTTAAGGTTTGTGATTCCCTATGCAAGCACGAAAGTCAATAGTTATGCAATGAAATTACATCCTACTTGTGGTGCATTATTCGGTGTTAGTTATGTTTAATGCCCGTTTATGTGAATTTTCATTTCTTGGTTGGTTGCTTCTCAATCTATTTGCTAGCCTCCACTTGTACTAAGTAGAAATACTACTTGTGCATCCAAAATCCTTAAACCTTGTTTTGCCATATGAGTCCACCATCCCTACCTATATAAGGTATTTCCATGCCGTTCCAAGCAAATTTGTATGTGCCATCTCTAATTTTCAAAATGAATTTCCTTTTTGTGTGCTCGTACCACTCATGAAGCGATAGGGGGTAGCCAATATTTTTCCATGCTAGATGTGTTATTCTCAAGATGAGTGTTTATTCACTTGTCATTGCACGAAAGTACGGCGGTAATAGGGATGCCCAGTCCCGAAATGAAAAAGAAATTTACGGTATGTTGTGAAATAATAAATTCCTTGGAAAGTGTTGGTATGGAAGGCAACTGTGGATACGGCTAGCCATGGATTGTGAAAGAATGGTGGAAAAAGGAATAAACTTTATTTTCTGTTTGGGAACCGCCTATGATATATCTAGCATGGAGCACTACTCGGTCGTTTTCATTGACAGGAAAAGCATGCCTCTCAAAAAAATTATCTCTCAATTTAAGCTTTGAGCTCTCGCACCTCTACAAATCCCTACTCCCCTCTGCGAAGGGCCTATCTATTTACTTTATGCAATTTTTACTTTTATTTGAGTCTCCATCTTCTCTTATAAAGCACCAACTAGGGGGCACTATGATCATACTTGTGCATTGGGTGTAGCTAATATTCGAGTGTGTTTCATGAATGGATCAATGATTGAGCATGATTGGCTAGGGATAACTTTCTTTAGTGTTGATATTTTGAAAGACATGGTTGCTTGTTGGTATGCTTGAGTATTAAAGTCTTCATGTCAAAACTAGACTATTGCTTTGAACCATCTAAAAGTCCAATTGTCCATGCTACAAAAGAAAAGAATATGTGATGAACATGTTAGGCAGCATTCCACATCAAAAATTCTGTTTTTATCATTTACCTACTCGAGGACGAGCAGGAATTAAGCTTGGGGATGCTGATACGTCTCCAACGTACCTATAATTTTTTATTGTTCCATGCTATTATATTATCATTCTTGGATGTTTAATAATCATTTTATAGCAACTTTATATCATTTTTTGGGACTAACCTATTGACATAGTGCCTAGTGCTAGTTGTTGTTTTTTGCTTGTTTTTTACTTCGCAGAATATCAGTACCAAATGGAGTCGAAATGCCATGAAACTTTTTGGAGAATTTTTTTGGACCAGAAGACAACTTGGGAGCCAAGGAAGCACCTGGGGGGAGGCTCGTGGGGCCCACGATACACCAGGGCGTGCCAGAGGCCCCTCGCGCGTCCTGATGTATCGTGGGGCCCACGGAGGTCTTTTCCACTGCCTCTCAGATCTATAAATCCTCAGAAATTTCAGAAACCCTAGAGGAGGAGACGAAACACAATTCGAGCCATCGTAAGTTCCAGAACCACGAGATCCAATCTAACACCATCACGGAGGGGTTCATTATCCTCATGGGTGCCTCTCCGATGATGCGTGAGTAGTCCACCATAGACCTACGGGTCCATAGGCAGTAGCTAGATAGCTTCCTCTCTCTCTATTTTGATTCTCAATACAATGGTCTCTTGGAGATCTATTTGATGTAATGACTTTTTGCGGTGTGTTTGTTGGGATCCGATGAAGTTTGAGTTCATGATCAGTTTCTATCCATGAATATTATTTGAGTCTTCTTTGATCTCTTATATGCATGATTATTTGTAGCCTCATATTTCTTCTTCGAATCTTTGGTTTAGTTAGGCCAACTAGATCGATTTTTCTTGCCATGGGAAGAGGTGCTTTGTGATGGTTTCGATCTTGCGGTGTCCTCTCCCAGTGAGAGAAGGGGCAGCGAGGCACACATGTATCGTTGCTATTAAGGATAACAAGATGGGGTCTATTCCTACATGAATAGATCTTGTCTACATCATGTCATCGTTCTTATTGCATTACTCCGTTTCTCCATGAACTTAATACACTAGATGCATGCTGGATAGCGGTCGATGTGTGGAGTAATAGTAGTAGATGCAGAATCGTTCCGGTCTACTAATCTTGGACGTGATGCCTATATATTGATCATTGCCTTGGATATCGTCATGATTATTTGATCTTCTATCAGTTTCCCAATAGTAATTTGTTTACCCACCATGTGCTATTTTCTTGAGAGAAGCCACTAGTGAAATCTACGGCCCCCGGGTCTATTCTTTTAATATATTGCTTTCCGATCTATCTTTTTCCGCTTTTGTTTTCAGATCTATTATTCCAAAAACCCAAAAATACCTTGCTGCACTTTTTATTTGCATCTTTTATTTTGTGTTCTTGTGCAATCTATTTATCCAATCTAATGCAAACCAATCTATCTTTTACCGTGGAGAGATTGACAACCTCTCTGACGCGTCGGGGTTCAAGTATTTGTTCTTTGTGTGCAGATACCATTTACATAGTGCTGCTTGGTTCTCCTACTGGTTTGATAACCATGGTTTCATAACTGAGGGAAATACTTACTGTAGCTATGCTGCATCATCCCTTCCTCTTTGGGGAAATACCGACGCACTCTCAAGCCACGTCAGTCATGCCTTTTGGGTTAACTAATGCAACTAGAACTTTCATGAGATTAATGAACGAAGTTTTACGTGCTTTCATTGGACTATTTGTGGCAGTCTACTTTGATGATATACTGATTTATAGCAGATCTTTGGAGGATCATTTGGAACATTTACCTGTTGTTTTTATTGCTCTACGTGATTCAAGTTTGTTTGGTAACCTTGGGAAGTGCACCTTTTGCACCGACCGAGTATCTTTTCTTGGCTATGTTGTTACTCCACAGGGAATTGAAGTTGATAAAGCCAAGATTGAAGCTATTGAGAGTTGGCCAAAGCCCAAATCGGCCACACAAGTGAGTAGTTTTCTTGGCCTCGCTGGTTTCTATAGGCGTTTTGTGAGAGATTTCAGCACCATTGCTGCACCTCTCAATGAGCTTACAAGAAGGATGTGTCGTTTGCTTGGGGTACCGCATAGGAAGAAGCCTTCACGATATTGAAAGATAAGTTAACACATGCTCCCTTACTCCAACTTCCTGATTTTAATAAGACTTTCGAGCTTCAATGTGATGCTAGTGGAATTGGATTAGGAGGTGTGTTATTACAAGATGGTAAACATGTTGCGTACTTCTATAAAAAATTGAGTGCGCCTAGTCTGAATTATTCTACTTATGATAAGGAATTATATGCTCTTGTTCGGAATTTGGAAACATGGCAACATTATTTATGGCCCAAAGAGTTTGTTATACATTCTGATCATGAATCTTTAAAACATATTAAAATTCAAGAAAAACTGGACCGTAGACATGCTAAATGGGTTGGATTCATTAAGACTTTCCCTTATGTCATTAAACACAACAAGGGTGAAGAAAATGTTATTGTTGATGCATTATCTCGTCGTTATACTATGTTTTTCACAGCCTGACTTTAAAAAAATTGGTTTGGAGACCATCAAAGATCAATATGTGCATGATGCTGAATTTAAAGATGTGCTGGAGAATTGTAAAGAAGGGAGAACAAGGACGAAGTTCATCATTAATGATGGATTTGTGTTACGTGCTAACAAGCTATGCATTCCGGCTAGCTCTGTTCGTCTTTTGTTGTTGCAGGAGGCACATGGAGGAGGATTAATGGGACACTTTGGAGTGAAGAAGATGGAGGACGTACTTGCTATACATTTCTTTTGGTCAAAGATGAGACGGGATGTTGAGCGTTTTGTTGCTCGCTGCACTACATGTCAAAAAGCTAAGTCACGACTCAATCCTCATGGTTTATATATGCCTTTGCATGTACCTAGTGTTCGTTGGGTGGATATATCTATGGACTTTGTTTTAGGTTTACCTCAAACAAAGAAGGGGAGGGATAGCATATTTGTTGTCATGGATAGATTTTATAAAATGGCACACCTTATAAAATGTCGTAAAAGTGATGTTGTTGCTAATGTTGCTGATTTGTTCTTTCGTGAAATTGTTCGCTTGCATGGTGTGCCAAATACAATTGTTTCAGAACGTGATGCTAAATTTCTTAGCCACTTTTGAAGATGTTTATGGGTTAAGTTGGGGACTAAATTGCTTTTCAGTACTACATGTTGACGTGGCTTGAGACTGTGTCAGTATTTCCCCAAAGAGGAAGGGATGATGTAGCACAGCGACAGTAAGTATTTCCCCCAGTTATGAAACCAAGGTTATCGAACCAGTAGGAGAACCACGCAACACTATGTAAACGGTACCTGCACATAAAGAACAAATATTTGCAACCTGACGCGAAAGAGAGGTTGTCAACCTCTCCACGGTAAAAAGATAGATTAGATTGTAATAGATTGGATAGATAGATCGCACAAGAACAGAAATAAAAGAGGCAAATAAAAAGTGCAGCAAGGTATTTTTGGGTTTTTGGAATAATAGATCTGAAAACAAAAGGCGGCAAAAGATATATCGGAAAGCAATATGTTGGAAAAGTAGACACGGGGGTCGTAGGTTTCACTAGTGGCTTCTCTCATGAGTATAGCACACGGTGGGTAAACAAATTACTGTTGGGTAATTGATAGAAGATAAAATAATCATGACGATATCCAAGGAGATGATCATTATATAGGCATCACGTCCAAGATTAGTAGACCGAAATGATTCTGCATCTACTACTATTACTCCACACATCGACCGCTATCCAGCATGCATCTAGTGTATTAAGTTCATGGAAAAATGGAGTAATGCAATAAGAACGGTGACATGATGTAGACAAGATCTATTCATGTAGAAATAGACCCCATCTTGTTATCCTTAATAGCAACAATACATGCGTGCCTCGCTGCCCCTTCTGTCACTGGGAGAGGACACCGCAAGATCGAACCCATCACAAAGCACCTCTTCCCATGGCAAGAAAAAACGATCTAGTTGGCCTAACTAAACCAAAGATTCGAATAAGAAATACGAGGCTATAAGTAATCATGCATATAAGAGATCAAAGAAGACTCAAATAATATTCATGGATAGAAACTGATCATGAACTCAAAATTCATCGGATCCCAACAAACACACCGCAAAAAGTCATTACATCAAATAGATCCCCAAGAGACCATTGTATTGAGAATCAAAATAGAGAGAGAAAGCCATCTAGCTACTGCCTACGGACCCGTAGGTCTATGGTGGACTACCCACGCATCATCGAAGAGGCACCAATGAGGATGACGAACCCCTCCGTGATGGTGTTAGATTTGATCTCACGGTTCTGGAACTTGTGGCGGCTAGAAGTATTTTTCGTTGACTCCTCTAGGGTTTCTAGATTATTTGGGTATTTATAAAGCTCAGAGGCAGTGGAGGGGTTCCCGAGGCTGCCACAACCCACCAGGACGCGCCCGGGGCCTCTGGCACGCCCTGGTGTCTTGTGGGCCGCCTGAGCTCCCTCCTGCACTACTGGAATCAGCAACTTTGCCATCTGCCATGGCTGATGGCAAAGGCATGCATTGCGGACGGCAAAGGTCTTTGCCGTCAGCCAGCAAACGGCACCACATCCGTCTGAACAAGCTCCGGTAAAGGCCACTTTGCCGTCTGCTGGCCGACGGCAAAGACCTTTGCATCTTTGCCGTCAGCCAGTAGACGGCAAAGGGCATGGACGGCACACGTGGCAGCTTAGGTCCATTAAGGGGTTAACGACGTGCTTTGCCGTCTGCTGGCTGACGGCAAAGATGCAAAGGTCTTTGCCGTCAGCCAGTAGATGGCAAAGCTGCCAAATAGGCCAGCCCAGTGCACCCCAGGTTGCACAGGTAGCTGCCACGTGGCATCTTTGCCGTCTGCTGGCTGATGGCAAAGCTCTTTGCCGTCTACCAGCAGATGGCAAAGAGCCTGTACAGCCCCCGTTTTTTCTTAAATTCATTCAATTTCACAGAATTTCACACATATATATATACACACATTTGAAAATACTTTCAACAAGCATAACAACACATATACATACCAAATCATATCCCTGCCATATGGATATGATCATCCAACACATATACATACCAAATGAAAAGTCCATACGCAACATATATAGCTAGCCAACATATCCAACAACAAGCATACAATGGTTTCATCCATACATACATATATAGGTAGCAAGTTTCACATTGTTCATCCTACAAAATCAAAACAAAAAGGAAGCCCAAGAAGAAGAGTAGACTCCATCAACGCAAGCTTCGTCATCGAAAGCAAATCTGCAAATTGGGAAAGAAGAAAGTTAGAAGAAGAAGAAGAAGAAGAAGAAGAAGAAGACTAGAAGAAGAAGACTAGCTAGAAGAAGAAGAAGAAGAAGAAGAAGAAGAAGAAGACTAGAAGAAGAAGAAGAAGAAGAATTTTTCTTCTCTTTCTTTTTCTCCTCTCCTCTTCTTTATCTTCTTCTTCTTCTAACTAAGGTAGGTAAAAATGCCATTTTTTAGCTAAGCTAGGAAAAAATGCTAAGTGTAGGTCATTTTAGAGCTAAGCTAGGTAAATAGGTCATTTTGGAGCTTAGTAAGGTTATTATGTCATTTTCGAGGATGATGCCATTTTTGAGCCAACTTACGTAAGTATAGCTCATTTTTTATCTAACATAGGTAATTATGCCATTTAGGAGGAAAATAAGCTAAGTATGCATTTGTTAAGCAAAACACTAGAGAAAACGTACCCTCATCACAACAAATGCGATGAAGATCGCAACTAAGGTAACAATTGATCCAATGGCATAATGATACCAAGCCTCATTATCAATGGCATATTTTCTAATCTTCTTAATCTTCAAGCGCATTGCATCCATCTTCAAGCGCATTGCATTCATCTTCATCTTGTGATCATCGACGACATCGGCAACATAAAACTCCAATGTCATCTTCTCTTTTTCAATTCTTTTAATTTTTTCTTTCAAATACTCATTTTCTTTTTCAACTAAATTTAACTTCTCGACAAGAGGGTCGGTTGCAAATTCTGGTTCACATACCTCCTAGATTAAAATATCTCTATGTCAACTTGATGGCCATAATTGTCATAAATGCGAAATGCAACAAATAGTTATAAAAGAGAATTTACCACATCCGAATCATAAAGCGGGCGAGGGCCGACGGGGACGGATATCAAGACCATGGCACTATGTATAAGAAACAATCATACAAAGTAAGAAAATTATACAAGTAACTATATAAATCATACAATCATACAAGAAAATGGCAAGTGTAGGTCATTTTAGAGCTATCCTAGTTAAAATCGGTCATTTTGGAGGTAGGTAAGGTTATTTTGTCATTTTGGAGGAAAATAAGCTAAGTCAATGTCATTTTGGAGCTAAACCAAGGTTATCATGCCATTTTTTACCTAAGTATGCTAAGTATGTCATAAATGAACTAAAGAAGCTAAGTATAGGTCATTTTGGAGCTATCCTAGGTAGTTATGCCATTTTTTAGCTAACTAAGCATATTAAGTCATTTAGGAGGAAAAATGCTAAGTATAGGTCATTTTATAGCTATCCTAGGTAAAGTATGTCAGTTTGGAGCTAAGTAAGGTTATTATGTCATTTTCGAGGAAAATAAGCTAAGTCAATGTCATTTTGTTGAATACCTAATAACATGAACTAATTAATAATATATATGTACATAATAATAATTGAATACCTGACATTACTAATATTAATCTTCATCGTCTATATATGCTCCGGGATCAATAAATGCAGAATCATCATCACTATCAGTAATGACGTGCTCATCAGCATCATCAATAAATGCATCAACATGTGGAAGGCCTCCTTAATGTAATCGGTCAAGCATTGACAGGTCATCCGCAACAGTAACCTCTTCTTCTTCCGTCTCTTCTTGTTCCGGCTCAGGGGTGAAGTTGGATTTACTGTCGCTGTCTACCTCAATGTTCTGGGGTGAAGTAGAGCGGTTCTTGAAACGTTTTTTGGAAACACATGTTTCTTGGAAGAATTCTCCTTCATATGTGTCTGGGTTAATGTGAGGGTCACAATCATCTTCATTGAGGGGAGGTGGTCTAAAATGTGGCGGCACATCATAAACGACATCCCAACCATTCAGATTTGGATCAGTTTGGCAGGCCCACGGTAGATAGAAAACTTGGGTCGCCTGTTGAGCCGTAATATAGACATCGGGAACATCTAAATGGGTGCTTTGTTTGATTTTGACTAGCCCTATATGTTCATGAGTCCTTCTAGTCTCCTTCGGCTGGAACCAATAACATTTGAAGACTACGACGTTTGGTGGGTTTTCACCAAAGAATGTAAGTTCATAAATTGCTTCAACTCTTCCATAATACTCGACCCCTCCTTCGCCGACAGCGGAGACACAACAATTTGTAGACTTTCGGTCGGCCATAGATAGCTCTTTGCCAAAAGTACGAAAGCGATACCCGTTGATGTTGTATTTGTCAAATGAACGGACCTTATAGTCAAAACCATTAGCGACTTGTCTCAATTCGGAGTCCATAGACTCTGCATTAGCCTACAAGTTTAATACGAAAGGATTGTTGCATTAGCCGCAAACTAGACGAAGAAATGAAATGGTCTAATGGAAATTACCGTTTGTTTGAACCAAGAGATGAAATCGGGATAGCCTCCTCCATGCTTTGCCAGAAGCTCATACTCTTCGATGGAATCCTTTTGGATCACCGCTCCATCTGAGAATTTGGCGACGTATCGACTGTATCACATATCCGGGAATAAGAGCATTTCAAAGGAATTAGAAGTTGCGAAACAATGTACCAAGAACTTACTCGATGTACGGCCGCACTTCTGTTAGGTTGTTGAAGATATACAACGAAATGGTCCGCATTCTTCGACATCCAATGCTATTGCTTTCGAAGCACCGGCTGGTGCGAGCTTCCCTTTGAATAGGCTGAGGTTGGATCGACCTTTTTCACGGTCGCCATCATTGTACCGAGGCTTCGGATTATGCAAATGACGATTCTTGGCTTCGTAGTGTGCTGTCACGAAGTTTGCGGCCTCCTCAGTAATGAATGCCTCGGCCATCGATGCTTCAATTCTACGTTTATTTTTACATTTTGCTCGAAGCGTCTTCTGCATCCTCTCAGTTGCGAAGCACCAACGATTTTGCACGGGCCCCCCCAATCTTGCCTCGGTCGGGAGATGCAAAATCAAATGCTGCATTGGATTAAAGAATCCCGGTGGAAAGATCTTTTCTAACTTGCAGATCAACTCCGGCGCCAACTCTTCCAGTTCGTCTAGCACGTCAGGCGATAGTTCTTTCGCACAAAGAGCACGGAAGAAATAGCTCAGCTCTGCCAGTACTAGCCATTCATCCTCAGGGATAAAGCCACGCAACATCACCGGCATTACCCGCTCAAGCCATATGTGCCAATCATGACTCTTCATACCAAATATTTTCAATTTGTCAAGACTCGCTCCCCTCTTTAGATTCGCTGCATACCCATCGGGGAACATCAACTGCATTTTCACCCACAAGATCATTTCCCTCATAGCTGGCCTTCCAAGATTGAACCATGCCTTTGGCTTCCTCCAGTTCTTCTTTCCTTTCGGTTGTCGCATGTTTTGTAATGGTCTATCACATAGAGCCTCTTGATCGACTCTAGCCTTAGGGTTATCCTTTGACTTCCCCTCTATGCCGAACAATGTACCAAAAAGGGCCTCGGCGATATTCTTTTCAGTGTGCATCACGTCGATGTTGTGTGGGCAAATGAGGTCTTTAAAGTAAGGCAGATCCCACAAGCATATCTTGTGAGTCCAGGCGTGTTCCGAATTATACCCTTTGAAATATCCTGGACGCTCTGGATTAGGCTCGAGAGCGTTTAACTAATGCAGGGCCTGTTGGTCTGTCAATGCAGGTGGTGCAGAGTTTTTGACGACTCTACCTTTCATGAAAATTTTCTTGTCTTTTCTGAACTTATGGCCAGGATCCAGGAACTGTCTATGCAAGTCGAAGCAAGAATACTTGCGACCCGCCTGCAGCCAACGGAACTGAAGAGCTGCCTTGCATGTGGGGCACGGGAACCTTCCATGCACACACCAGCCAACGAATAGCGCATACGCCGGCAAGTCATGCGTCGAGTACATGTACCACACATGCATTTTGAAGTTTTGTTTTGTAGCGGCGTCATATGTCTTGATCCCATTATCCCAAGCTTCTTGCAATTCATCCTTAAGCGGCTGCATGTACACATTCATATTCTTCCCCGGATAGTTGGGCCCTGGAATTATCAACGTCAAGAAAATGTTCTTTCTTTTCATAATCTCTCCGGGGGGGAGATTGAGTGGAATGACAAATACAGGCCAGCAACTGTATTGGGTTGCCGTCATACCAAACACTTGGAACCCATCCGTGCTGATGGCGACTCAAGGATGCCTTGGATCTGCCGCTTTGTCCTTATGTAAAGCATCGAAGTGCTTCCACGCAAAAGCGTTTGAAGTGTGTCCCAACATCGGATTCCCATCTGCATCTAGTTCGGTTCTTTTGCCCAATTTATCCCACGTCATTTGTCTGGCCGTCTCTTCGACCATGAAAAGACGTTGAAGTCTTGGTATGATTGGCATATACCGAAGAACATTAACTGGGATTTTGGTCTGACTCTTCTCACCCATACCGTTGTCTACCACAACATACCTGGAAGACTTGCAAATGGGACAATAGTTGAAGCCCGCATACTCAAGCCTAAATAAGGCACATCCATTCTCACAGGCATCTATCTTCTCATAGGGCATCTTAAGCGCACGTAGGATTTTGTCCGACTGGTACAGGTTTGCTGGCAATACATGGCCTTTGGGTAGAAAGCGTCCAAATATCGTCATCATCGCGTCGTAGCATTCTCTGCCCAGGTTGAACTGAGCCTTCAGAGCCATTACTTGCGCGATGGCATCCAACTGACAAAGCTCAGTGTGCTCGTGGAGAGGACGTTTTGAAGACTCCAACATTTCATAGAAGGCCTTTGCAGATTCCTCCATCTCATCGTCCGAATCCCGAGCATCATGAAAGTCTTGCACCATGTCTTCGATCCCGGTGCCATGCTCGTCGGTGCGACAACGAACCACCTCAGCTCTGGCACGTTGGGCAGACTCACCATGAAATGTCCAGACCGTATAATTAGGCGTAAAACCCCACTTCTGCAGGTGTTTGATCATTTCAAACTCTGACCTCTTATGATAGTTGTCACAATCGGCACAGGGGCACCAGGTTATTTTCTGTCCATTTGCAAATGCGGCTATCACAAACCCCTTGGTTTTTGTTATCCATTCATGGGTCATGTATTTCTGACTAGTGTGACCGGTGTACATCCACGCACGATCACTCATCTTGCCTAGCTACTGGACACACAAGAAATATATACATAATTCAGCAAACCATATTCATCAGTTAATAGAGTTTGTCAGTTTTATTACGTCCATGCAACCTAGACGCTAGTAGGTAAAGATAGGTCCTAATCCCACCCGAGTATGTGTAGATTGGGTTCGTTTTCCCATGCTCTGCTCCGGATCCGACGCAAAATTTCGGCAGCACCTCCCCGCTGTTCTCCTGATACACGTCTCGGCAATAAGCAGAGAGGATGTGTACCCGGAGAACAACAGGGAGGCACTGACGAAATTCTGCATCGGATCCGGAGCAGAGCATATGGGAAAACGAACCCAATCTACACATACTCGGGCTGTCCATGGATAACGTTGGACAATTCGAAAGAATCACGGTTATAAATATGCTAATGCATGCATATTTATAGATGTAACCCTTTCGAACGGGAGACGCATAGTGGTCACGCATACTGATAATTGAAGACACCTATAGCTAGCAAGTTTCATCGGCACGAAGACCGGAACAGAGCAAATGAAGGGGGGAGGAGGAGATGTCATTTGTGCTCACCCACGAACGCAGGGGCGGAGCTCGTCGAACACTAGACTCTCGCACCGACGAAAAAACTGCACATTTTAATCGAAAGATGAGTAACATAGCAATATTGTTTTTTCCGTCAACCTAACTAAATATTTATAACAGGACGAGCGGACAAATTCGCATAGGTGTTCGACTGCCATCGACCCCGAGAACTGTTGTTGCGGGACGCCAGACGCCGGCGTCACTTGTGGGACTTGGATGTAGTGTTCGACACCGACGGCCACATGTATCTCGCACCGACGATACTTGCTATTTAGGGTTCCATCGACGTCGACGAACCCCCTAACCCGCTCGTCCCCGGGCGCCCTCTGGTATGGCGACGCACGGTCGACGGGTCAGCACTCGGACCGGGGGATTCTCGGCATGGGCGACGGCGTCGGGACCGGCGGGACCCACTGGCTCCACCATCTCTCCCCTCGGCGACCGGCGATCCACGACCCTCTTCCTTTTTTCCTTTTTCCTCTTCTTCTACTTATTCTTCTTTTTTTCAACTTTCTTCTTCTTCTAATTATCTAAACCTAAACATAGCACTAATCTAATCCTACCACTAACCTAAACCTATTAATAACACCTAAACCTAAACAGCAAATAACAGTAGAAAAAAACAAAAAAAAGTTCACCTTGGCTCCGGCGGTGGTGGAGGAGGCGGCGGGGCGCCGCCGGGGCGGCGGGGCCGGGCGCCTAGGCGCCGGGGGCGGGGCGTCGCCGGGGCAGCGGGGCGGGGCGCCGGGGCGGGGCGTCGCCGGGGGTCGGGGCCGGGGCAGCTCGGGCCCGGGGGCGGCGGCGCGGGTGACGTGAGGGCCGGGAGAGAGAGAGAGGGGAGAGAGAGAGGGGTGGGGCGCGGGTGAGGTGACGGCCGGGAGAGAGAGAGGGGAGAGAGAGAGAGGGGCGGCGGCGCGGGTGAGGTGAGGGCCGGGAGAGAGAGATCTAGAGGGGAGAGAGAGAGGGGTGGGGCGCGGGCGCCGGCCCCTTTTCAGTTAGGTCACAGCTCTTTGCCGTCTGCTAGCAGACGGCAAAGAGCCTAGCTAGTGGGGTGGGACCGGGGGGAAACGGCCATTAAAACGGCCACTTTCTTTGCTGTCTGCTGGCGGACGGCAAAGAAGCTTTGCCGTCCGCCAGCAGACGGCAAAGAAAGTGGCCGTTAGGTCGTTCTCGTTAGTGGGCCACCAACCCTCTTTGCCGTCTGCTAGCAGACGGCAAAGCTTCTATGCCGTCAGCTAGCAGACGGCAAAGAGAAGGCTGACGGCAAACACCTTCTTTGCCGTCAGCTAGTTATTTGCCGTGTGTTTTCTGGAAACGGATGGCAAAGAGCTTCTTTGCCGTCCGCCAGCTGACGGCAAAGAACTGGCAGACGGCAAATTTGCTGATTCCAGTAGTGCTGGTTATTTCTTTGGCCCACTCGCTTCCTTCTGGTCCAAAAAAATCTCCAAAAAGTTTCGTCGCGATTGGGCTCCGTTTGGTACTGATATTCTGTGAAATAAAAAACAAGCAAAAAAGAGCAACTGGCACTTGGCACTATGCAATAGGTTAGTCCCAAAAAATGATATAAAGTTGCTATAAAATGATTGTAACTCTTTCAAGAATGATAATATAACAGCATGTAACTATAAAAAATTATAGATACATTGGAGACGTATCAGCATTGCCAAGCTTAATTCCTACTCGTCCTCGAGTAGGTAAATGATAAAAACAGAATTTTTGTTATGGAATGTTGCCTAATATGTTCATCACATATTCTTTTCTTTTGTAGCATGGACATTTAGACTTCTAGATGGTTCAAAGCAATAGTCTAGTTTTGACGTAAAGACTTTAATACTCAAGCATGCCAACAAGCAATCATGTCTTTCAAAATATCAATGCTAAAGAAAGTTATCCCTAGCCCATCATGCTCAATCATTGATCCATTCATGAAACACACTCAAATATTAACTACATCCAATGCACAAGTATGATCATAGTGCCCCCTAGTTGGTGCTTTATAAGAGAAGATGGAGACTCAAATAAAAGTAAAAATTGCATAAAGTAAATAGATAGGCCCTTCGCAGAGGGAAGTAGGGATTTGTAGAGGTGCGAGAGCTCAAAGCTTAAATTGAAAGAGAAAAATATTTTGGGTGGTATGCCTTTCCCGTCAACAAAAACGACAAAGTAGTTCTTAATACTTTCCATGCTAGATACATCATAGGCGGTTCCCAAACATAAAGTAAAGTTCATTCCTTTATCCACTATTCTTTCACAATCCATGGCTAGCCGTATCCATGGTTGCCTTCCATACCAACACTTTCCAAGGAATTTATTATTTGACAACATAAAGTAAATTTCTTTTTCATTTCGAGACTGGGCATCCCTATTACCGCCGTACTCTCGTGCAATGACAATTGAATAAACACTCATCTTGAGAATAACACATCTAGCATGGAAAAATATTGGACACCCCCTACTATTTCGTGAGTGGTACGAGCACACAAAAGGAAATTTATTTTTAAAATTAGAGATGGCACATTCAAATTTTCTTAGAACGACATGTAAATACCGCATATAGGTAGGTATGGTGGACTCATAAGGCAAAACTAGGTTTAAGGATTTTGGATGCACAAGTAGTATCTATACTTAGTACAAGTGGAGGCTAGCAAATAGATTTAGAAGCAACCAACCAAGAAACAAAAATTCACATAAACGGGCATTGAGCATAACTAACACTGAATAATGCACCATAAGTAGGATGTAATTTCATTGCATAACTATTGACTTTCATGCTTGCATAGGGAATCACAAACCTTAACACCAATATTCTTACTAAACCATAATTACTCACCGACATGACTCACATATCACTATCATCATGTCTCAAAACTATGGCAAGGAATCGAGTTTAATTTGTCCAATGATCTTCATGAAAGTTTTTATTATATCCCTCTTGAATATCTATCACTTTGGGACTAGTTTCATATATTGCCATTGCTTTTGACAAGCTCAAACAAATTTAAGTGAAGAACATGAGCATCAAAATTTCATCTCTCAAAATAATATAAGTGAAGCATGAGAGAATTTCTTCAAAAGTTACTAACTCTCAAATTAATCTAAGTGAAGCATGAGAGTATTTCTTAAAAAATTTAAAGCACACCGTGCTCAAAAAGAGATTTTTTTTCAAAACTAGGCCATTTTTTAGCATTTTCGAATACTAGCAGTGCTAACAAGATATTTGCGAAACTAGCACCCCGTCGGCCAGCCGTTGGCCGAAGAGGGCCTTTTCGGCCAGCCGAAGACCGAAGAGGCCTCTTCGGTTACGCGTAGGCCGAAGAGTGTGTGAGCTGGGCCGAAGACAGGACTCTTCGGCCAGCCAGCGGCCGAAGACCTTTTCGGCTAACCAGCGGCCGAAGACCGGCCTTTTCGGCTAACCAGCGGCCGAAGAGCTCATACTCTTTACGTCAACGCGTGACCGAAGTTGCATGGGGTACTCTTCGGCTTACACAAGACTGAAGTGTTATTTCTTCCACTTAAATGCATTATAATTCCTGCACAACCATTCCCCCTCTTTCACATTCCAACTTTGTACTTTCCCGCAACCATTTCCCGACATTCTATCTCGTCATTTTCTTTCCCGCCCTACTATCCCGCCATTTTCCTTCCCGCCATTTTCTTTCCCGCCCTTCTTTCCCGCCATTTTCTTTCCCGCCATTCTCTCCCACCATTTTCTTTCCCGCCTTTCTCTCCCGCCATTCTTCCCCGCCATCTTCTCTTCTGAACCTATAAAACCCCCTCCACAGTAAGGTGAGTGAGCAGGCAAGTGTAGTTTCGTGGAGATGTCCCATTATCCTTTTGATCGTAGTTTTCACTCTGGTATGTCCGATCGTCTTCTCCGTCTAGCCGCCAATTTCAAGATCGACGATAGAGTAGTTCCATGGGAGGAACTCATCAGTAGTGACACCATAATGAATGAGTTGGCTCACTCATTAGCTAGGAGTGGGTGGCCTCCCAGGACATTTGAGGAGATACGGAAAGAACTTCTCAGGTTGCATGGCAGATGGTAGAAGCAACTGCATAAAGGTGAATCTTACCTCAGGCTTGCTGTAAATAATTCAGATTTATGGTCAGCAGACAGTGAGGACGAAGACGACCTCTTCATGCTGAGCACCAAGGTCAAGACTACCGCATCGTCGAAGGGGAAGAGTGCTGCATCAATGGAGGATGACGACGATGACTTCATGCCGAGCACCAAGCCCAAGATACCTGCATCGTCGAAGTCCAAGAGTACCGCACCGTCGAAGGGCAAGAGTGCTGCATCAACGGAGGATGACGACGATGACTTCATGCCGAGCACCAAGGCTAAGAGACCCACATCGTCAAAGTCCAAGACTACCGCACCGTTGAAGGGGAAGAGTGCTGCATCAACGGAGGATGACGACGATGACTTCATGCCGAGCACCAAGGCCAAGAGACCCACATCGTTGAAGTCCAAGACTACCGCACTATTGAAGGGGAAGAGTGCTGCATCAACGGAGGATGACGACGATGACTTCATGTAGTTTGTGGGATGTATTTTTCTAGTTAAGTCGTACCGTTTAATTCAGATGTACTTCTATCTTAATTATCTGTTGTAGTCTCTTTGGAAATGTATCTCGTACCGTTTAGTTGAGTCGTACCGTTTAATCCAGATGTACTACTAATATGAAGTAGACAAGTGTCTTGAAAACAAATCAGTCTCTTACATAGATAATGACTCATACATAGATAGTAACACATACATGAAGGATGTTTGATACATAGTTAAGTCCTCACACATGAGAATAGTCTGAAACTAACATGGGTGTCTCATACATATATAATCATATCACTGCTGGGGACGGCGACGAGTCTGGACCTTCCTCTGACGAGGACCGGAAGGCGATAAGCGCTGACGCGGTGGGCGAGGGTCACGAAAACCACGACCGTACATAACCTCGCCTGTCACGGTCTGTGTCTCCTGCGTCGGTGGTGGTGGTCGAGTATGATACAGCGGCTGAGAGAAGTCATACGTGTTTGCAGCTTGGTCATCATCATCGCCGTAGCCGTCTAAGAACGAACCATCACCACTAAGCATCGGCGACTGCACGACATGCGTGAACGGATGCGGCTGGTTGCTGACTGTAGTAGTGAAGCACATGTCAAATTGAATTGCGAACGTACACTGCTTAAAAGAAAAACCAAAAGTAAAGCTACCTGGCCCCATTTGTTGATGCCATGCCGCCCCCTGGTTGTGAAGGATGTGGCTCATGCCAGGCCGACCCCCCTGGTTGTGAAGGATGTGGCTCATGCCAGGACGAGCTCCCTGGCTGTGAAGGAGATGGCTCTTGCCATGCCGAGCTCCCTGGCTATGAAGGAGATGGCTCTTGCCATGCCGAGCTCCCTAGATGTGAAGGAGGTGGCTGATGCCATGACGACTTCCTGGTTGTGAAGGAGGTGGCGCCGGTGAAGCCATGTGCCGTGACTCTGAACGATGCACAGATGGACGTGGCGGACGAAGTGCTGGACGAGGAACCGCAACATTCGAAGATCTTCTACATGTCACTGCTGCGTAAATCCCTCGTAGCTTCTCATCAAAACGCTTCAACCATGAGAGGTGCTCTGGCTGTGGGATAGTATCCCCCCTCTCAACCCGCCACATTAAAGCGGAAACCTCATCTCGCGCCTCGACTGTCAAGTCACTCTGTACATTGAAGAGTTAGCCAATTGTAAATGTCCAGGTTATGACACGAGTACACATATTAGAACCATAATAGAGGAAGTTGGGTACGTACCGCGTGGTGTCTGGTTCCCATAATAGAGGAAGTTGGGTACATATCGCTGGTCAGAGGCGCTTCAATCTGATCAGGAGCAGCACATGGAACCAAGTAGATCCTCGTTGAATGCCTGTAACGCTGCAGATACAACCCGAACTTGTCCCAGTCAAAGGGTCGAACCTCATCCCAGATATGTGTTAGCGCGGTCGTCCATTCTAGAACATAAGGGCCAATGTTCTGAAGCCAGAAATCCATGGACTTGTTCCCTCCTGCGCGGCTCAACCTGACATTAACATCCGGGTAACGTGGTAAGCAAAATTCTGAAAGCAGTGCTGACAACTAAATTAGAATTACTTACTTGTGCACGCGTGCCGGTATGTGTGGAATAACTGGAATTTCATCCTCTTGACATCGACCGAACTGTCTCATCACCCTATGAAGAGCCATCTCCTCCACCATCACGTCGAACACCAATCTCGCCTTGGTCATCCAGTAGTGCCGATCTCTAGTGCACAAGCCAGATATCCCAACTGGATACCTAGATGTTATAGCCTGATGCGAGTAGGGCTCCCAGATAACAACATCCTCGTGCAAAGCATCAAACTGCGCCGTGAAGGACGGGTAGAAGCTCTTCACCTGCATACCCGCATACTGTCTCTGTGCATGACAACAAAGAAACATTAGTAATAGTATTGCATGGCAAGAAATAATCTAATGAAATGTTACGTAATACAAAATTACCTCTCTTCGCGCCCAAACAGATCCCACAGTAGGCAAGTCGCCGATATGTTGCACATAAGCCCCTGCTATGTCTACCAACCCAAACGGTTTATCAACGCAGACATAGGGTCGTCCAATAGGGAACCTCTCATATGACCAGAGCTGCAACAATAGTGGACATCCAACCAGACCTGATCTATGGGAGCTCAACATGCAACCTTTGCACAGGCCTCTGTACGTAGCTGCCAACACAGCAGAACCAAAACTCCTCTGCATAATGTCCCCTGGGCAACGAGCGTCAGCTATCTCTCGTGCAATGCTGATGAGGCGCGCATCGACAGTGGTCACGTGGTTCTCCGTGAACATCGTCTTGCCGAACAACCAAAGAATATATGCCTCTAGGGACCGATCAACATGTGCCTCGGACAACTGAAGTCCGAGGTATCCTAACGAGACAATCTACATATAACCCAAATGACTGTATTATTCTATGTAGTGAGGACAACTATAAAAACAACATTCGTTTAGCTGACCGAGAAGGTTACCTGAAACTGGCTCAACCACTTAAAACGAGGCCCGTGAGGATCGTTGTCTAAGGCCACAGCAGTTGGCACCGCAGCTAGAAAACGGGCCTGCATCGTAGCTAGCCAGCCAGGTTCTGCCTCTAAAGGACCTATGGCAGCACCGGCCAACGGTAATCCCAACAAGTAAGACACATCCTGTAGAGTAGGCGCCATCTCTCCCCAGGGAAAGTGAAATGTATGTGTCTCCAGTCTCCATCTATCTACTAAGCAGGTAAGGAGTGACGTGTCGTAAGAGAAGCGTTTCATTTGCCTCTTGCGTAGCTGCATTGGTTCACCAGCTTCATCCAACTCCGGATGATCAACCCACTCATCCAATGTACCCTCAACCAGCCGTGCCAAGGGTAGCAGTCCAGCCCACATTAACCTACAAAATAAAGAGAATGTACAACAAACAGTTAGCGGGCATCAAATATTACCTATTACGAATTAAAACATGATATGCAAACATACCTATCAACCCATTCATGGTGTATCATCCAGTTAGACTTTGGGGTGCGAGGGACCAACACATCTAAATTCTTGCCCGCTTGCATAAGTGCGGCCCGGTGTTTTTTATCGATCGTATCTTTAAGCAACACATACGAAGACATATCTGAAATTAAAACATAGTTCGACATATTACAAATTAAAACATAGTCCGACATATTACAAATTAAAACATAGTTCGACATATTACAAATTAAAACATAGTCCGACATATTAAAAATTAAAACAAAGTTCGACATATTACAAATTAAAACATAGTCCGACATATTACAAATTAAAACATAGTTCGACATATTACAAAATAAAACATAGTCTGACTCATTATATAGCTTCTGAGTTATTTCTTCCTTGTCGTCCCCTTCGGCCCCGACTGCCTCGACCACGTCCGCCTCTTGCTCCTGTTGTCGCACTCGTCGATGTGGACGCACCGTCTTTGGTAAGGTCGGGACAATATTTCATCCCATGCCCATAATTCGCGCATAGCAAACAATGTCTGGTTGCTCCATCAGCTTCAGATTGGTCCATATCATTACGGATGTGATGGACCTTACGTCTACCCCTACTGGTTCGTCGAAGATCAGGATCCGGGATGTATACTCTCTCATCATCGTTTACCTTGTTGAAATTGCCGACGACTCTAAACCCCGTCATCTCACCGGTCCATGTGTTGCGTACTGACTCTTTCAAATAGTATGGGGACACGAAGGAGATGGCATCCAACTGAATCTGGCCGCACGCAGCCAACACATGTGAGCAAGGAAGGTGCAACAACTTCGGTTTGTTGCATGTACATTCACACGTTGGATAAAATTCCGTTCCAATTTTTACCTCATGCGTGTTCACCTCATTTGACGTACCAAAACCATCGGTAGGTAGCTGAACCTCATACCTCCTTTCCTGATTACCTATGAGTCTGACAGTGTGCTTCTTTGCTTTCTCTATCTTCTTTGCCATGTACTCCATGACACGGCTACAATAAGGAGTCTTCGGATGATCTGCTATATGCTTCTTTGCTAACTCGAGCCTTTCTCTGAAATATCTCAAAGTGCCATGGAATACAGCCTCCACCATGGAATACAGCCTCCACAATAGCTGTGAGTGGCAATGCTCTATTCCCTCTAAGTACAAAGTTATACACCTCAGCAAGGTTGGTTGTCATGTGGCCATACCTAGCTCCATGGGTGTCATGCAGGAAAGACCAATTCACGGGAGGCTCTTTCTCGATCCACTGAGTAAAATTCTTTATTGCCCTGCCATTCGGCCTCTTAGTGCCAGGAGGGTCAATTGCTGGCAAGTCACAAAGAGCTACAGGCTGCTCTAGCTCCGCGATGATTATTGCTAATTTAACCTGATCTTGTTCCATTTTCTGTCTGGCTTTAACCTGCTTCTTAGTAAACTCATCTAGTTTTGACCAAATAAAATTGTATTTCCGTGGCTGATTCTGCTTGCATAATTTTTTGAACAAGTTCATCAACCGCTTGTTCTTGAACTGTGAGAAAAAATTTGCCCCAAGATGGCGCATGCACCATCGGCTCTGCAGGTCCTTCCATGGTGTTGATTCGTTCTCAGTTGGATCCCTCAGTGTCTTCACGGCCTTCAATATACCAGCATGTCTATCATGAATGACACACACGTTCGGTCGGTCCTTCACGATGGCAATTTTCACTTGCCTCAAGAACCATATCCAGCTTGGAAAGTTCTCACCCTCCACGAATGCCATGGCAAGTGGGATGATTTGATTGTTCCCGTCAACACCAATAGCAGTAAGGATTTGCCCTCTGTACTGACCAGTCAGGAATGTGCCATCCACAAACATCACAGGAGGATAATACCAGAAAGCTTCGATGCAAATAGCAAAAGAAAAGAATACTCTCTTCAACACCTTAAAATCTGGTATACTCGCCAATCTTGTGTGTTGTATGTTAACATAAGTGCCAGGATTCCTCTCCTTCAATACTTGAAGGAGCCGCACAACATTATCATATGAGTCGAAGAACGTCCCAAACCTTTCCTCCATAGCCTTCTGCTTAGCCCTCCAAGCCTTCTCGTAAGGAATGACATAATTCCATCTGACCTTCACTGCTGTCTGGATGTGTTTTGCTTCCATATCTTTCTTCTGCACTATCTTAGTATACATAAGTTGCGCAATGAGAGTTGAAGACTGGTTCGGATGATTCACCAGAAGGTTTTTCCTCACACAAGTATGTGGAACAACATTAGTGACAACCTAGTGGATGTTATACTTCGGCACGTGCCCGTGCACCTTCCCAGGACAACCTGTTTCAACACATTTCACGGTATAGTTTGTTCGATTTGATATGTGTGTCCGGAAAACCCTCTGCGTGGACATAGCCCACTTTACCACCGCATATTTCAATTTCTTCTTTGTATCATACATAGAACCTATCTGGACTTGGTTTAGATGATACTGCCATGGAGTCTCATGGCCATCGTTGACCGTGAGACCGGTCGATAGGTCCTGATCCCATGCGGCAGGAATCGGTACCTCCACTTCATCCTCGGAATTTTCAGAATCCAGATCCTTAGCCAGTCCATCCTCGTCCTCTTCCTCCATCACCCTCTGCATTTCCTCCCCTTCCTCATCGCCATCAGCAAAACCAGAACCAGCTAATATTAGCGACCGACTACTCTGCCCATTATCGTTACCACACAAATTGTGTGGCATGTAATCTGGCTCTTCCTCGGGTTGGCTAGTATCCACATCCATTGGCTGTGACCCAGATAAATGAATCTCGTTAGCCACTTGACTGCCCTGCCCGGGTTCATACCCCCCCCCCTCTGGTTGTCCGGTATTCTCCTCCTTTGCCACCGGTTGAACTAGGGCATATGGGTGGATTTTTCGGTCTCTGCAACGCCTTAACAGGGTCAACCACTTCTGGCTCCTATCTATCAGCATCAACTCCCACTTCACATTTTTACACGATTTGGTCCACAATGCTTGAATACTGACGGAACATACCCCAGGATCCAGCCCAAAACTAGTTGTCAACCAGTACTTCAACTGTCTAATGTCCAGCCTGTCCGGGTCTGGAAGTGTCATGACACATTTTTTATACTCGCTAAGATCAACCCCCAACTCATTATATCGAACATTGCCAGGGCCATAGTAAACAGTCAAATTTACCGATTCAGACATTTTAACCTGTCAGACACTTCCATCTCATTAATCACAAGGAACAAAATTATTACCCGCTACACTAACTAACCGCTAAAATGACAGCACAAACCAATTAACACTAAAAAAATGTGATGCATGATTATACCTTTGACGCGTGTGGCCACCTCACAGAGAACTTGCACCAACGGACAACACCAACGCCACCCCCTTGGCGGCAAGAAGTTGCACCTCCTCCTCACCAGCCAAACCGCCTCCTCCTCCTCCTCACCCCACCATGACTCCAACTCACTTGTACGCACAAATAGCTATCCCATAGGAAAAAAATGACCGTAGGCCGGTGGAGATGGCTACGATCTACCGTTTCTGTGGTTTGGATTCGAAAATGGGTGGAGAAACGGAGAGATTAGCGAGGGGGGCGACGTTACAGAGAGGAACGAGAGAGAGAGAGCTCGTAAGAACAGCCAGAGGAAGAAGAAGCTGGCTCGGGCGTTATCCACGAGCTCTTCGGCCGCTGGTTAGCCGAAAAGGCCCGTCTTCGGCCGCTGGTTAGCCGAAAAGGTCTTCGGCCGCTGGCTGGCCGAAGAGGCCCGTCTTCGGCCCAGCTCACACACTCTTCGGCCTACGTGTAACCGAAGAGGCCTCTTCGGTCTTCGGCTGGCCGAAAAGGCCCTCTTCGGCCAACGGCTGGCCGACGGGGTGCTAGTTTCGCAAATATCTTGTTAGCACTGCTAGTTTTCAAAAATGCTAAAAAATGGCCTAGTTTTGAAAAAAATCTCAAAAAGATATAAGTGAAGCACTAGATCAATTCCATAGCTCAAAAAATTTAAGTGAAGCATAAAGAGCTATTCTAACAAATCATAGCATAATTTTGGCTCTCTCAAATAGGTGTGTCCAGCAAGGATACTCGTGACAAACTAAAAAGAAAAATCAAGCAAAGACTCAAGTAATACAAGACGCTCCAAGCAAAACTCATGATATGTGATGAATAAACGTATAGCTCCAAGTAAAATACCGATGGTCGTTAGAAGAAAGAGGGAATGCCACTCGGGGCATCCCCAAGCTTAGTTGCTTGTTTCTCCTTGGATATTATCTTGGGGGTGTTGTAGCATCCCCAAGCTTAGGCTCTTTTCACTCCTTATTCCTTCATCCATCGTGATCTCACCCAAAACTTGAAAACTTCAATCACACAAAACTCAACAAAACCTTCGTGAGATCCATTAGTATAATAAAGCAAATCACCACTCTAAGTACTGTTGCAAACCGATTCATATTTTATTATTGCATTATATCTACTGCATTATAACTTTACCATGGCTTATACCATTCAATACAAATCATAGATTCATCAAAACAAGCACACAATGCAATGAAAACAGAATCTGTCAAAAACAGAACAGTCTGTAGTAATCTGTACTCTAACCATACTTCTCTAAAAATGAAAATAATTTGTATGGCAACACTTTGTTAAAATTTCAGCTCATTATCACGCTCCAGTAAAAAATGAAAATTGCTGCACTGGAGTCAAAGTTTCTGTTTCAGATTCAGCATTGTTTGTACTCATCTTATGAATCATCCTAAAGGCTTTACTTGGCACAAACACTAATTAAAACATAAAACACAATGATGACAGTAGCATAATTGTGTCAACACTCAAAAACAGAAAGAAAAAGATGAAAATAAATTTATTCATTGGGTTACCTCCCAACAAGCTCTTTCTTTATAGCCATTAAGATAGGCTTGAGATTTCAATGATGGTCTCATGAAAGATAATAATAGCAACACAAAGAGAGTATCATGAAGCATATGGAAAACACACTTAAGTCTAACATACTTCCTATGCATAGGCATTTTATAAGCAAACAAATTATCAAAGCAAGCAAAAACTAGCATATGGAAGGAAGAAGAAAGAGACAATAGCAATCTCAACATAAAGAGAGGTAATTTAGTATCATGAAAATTTCTACAACCATAATTTCCTCTCTCATAATAATTACATGTAGGATCATAATCAAATTCAACAATATATATGTCATAAACAATACTCTATTTATGATCAACATGCATAAAGTTTTTATCATCTTCCAAAATAGTGGGATTATCATCAACTAAAGTTATGACCTCTCCAAACCCACTTTTATCAAAAAATTCATAAGATTGAACACTCTCCAGATATGTGGGATTCTTTTTACCTAAAGTTGACGCTCTTCCAAACCCACTTTCGATACTATTGCAAACATTATTATCAATAACATATTCAACATGAGGCTTAAATAAATTTTCAAGATCATAAGATACATTATCACCCCAATCATGATCATTGCAACAAGAAGTGGACATGACAAAATTATCATCCCCAAGCTTGTAGTTTTGCATATCATTAACATAATTGACATTAATAGAATTTATAGTAACATCATTGCAATCATGCTTTTCAATCAAGGAGCTATCATGAATCACCTTATAAATTTCTTCTTTCAACACTTAATCAAAATTTTCAGATTCATGATCTTTAAAAAAAACTTCATAGAGATAATCAAGCGCACTCAACTCACTAGCAATTGGTTCATCATAATTTGGCCTTTTGAAAAGATTAGCAAGCGGATGAGGATCCATATCAATAGATTTTAGCAAGCGAAGATGCTAGCAAATAGAAGGCACATGGCAACACAAGCAAAGATAGCAAACAAGCAAAAAGTCAAACGAAAAAGAGGGCGAATAAAACGGCAAATTTTTGTGATGTGGGGGAGAGGAAAACAAGAGGCAAATGGCAAATAATGTAATTGCAAGGAGATGAGATTTGTGATTAGGAACCTGATAGATGTTGATGATGTCTCCCCGGAAACGGCGCCAGAAATTTCTTCCACATGGCTTGAGACTGCGTCGGTATTTCCCCAAAGAGGAAGGGATGATGCAGCACAGCGACGGTAAGTATTTCCCTCAGTTATGAAACCAAGGTTATCGAACCAGTAGGAGAACCACGCAACACTATGTAAACGGTACCTGCACACAAAGAACAAATACTTGCACCCCGACGCGAAAGAGAGGTTGCAATCTCTCCACGGTAACAACATAGATTAGATTGTAATAGATTGGATAGATAGATCGCACAAGAACACAAAATAAAAGAGGCAAATAAAAAGAGCAACAAGGTATTTTTGGGTTTTTGGAATAATAGATCTGAAAACAAAAAGCGGCAAAATATAGATCGGAAAGCAATATGTTGGAAAAGTAGACCCGGGGGCCGTAGGTTTCACTAGTGGCTTCTCTCATGAGTATAGCACACGATGGTAAACAAATTATTGTTGGGCAATTGATAGAAGATCAAATAATCATGACGATATCCAAGGCGATGATTATTATATAGGCATCACGTCCAACACTAGTAGACCGAAACGATCCTGCATCTACTACTATTACTCCACACATCGACCGCTATCCAGCATGCATCTAGTGTATTAAGTTCATGGAAAAACGGAGTAATGCAATAAGAACGGTGACATGATGTAGACAAGATCTATTCATGTAGGAATAGACCTTATCTTGTTATCCTTAATAGCAACGATACATGCGTGCTTCGCTGCCCCTTTTGTCACTGGGAGAGGACACCGCAAGATCAAACCCATCACAAAGCACCTCTTCCCATGGCAAGAAAAATTGATCTAGTTGGCCTAACTAAACCAAAGATTCGAAGAAGAAATACGAGGCTATAAGTAATCATGCATATAAGAGATCAAATAAGACTAAAATAATATTCATGGATAGAAACTGAACATTAACTCAACATTCATCGGATCCCAACAAACACACCGCAAAAAGTCAGTACATCAAATAGATCGCCAAGAGACCATTGTATTGAGAATCAAAAGAGAAGGAGAAAGCCATCTAGCTACTGCCTACGAACCCGTAGGTCTATGGTGGACTACTCACGCATCATCGGAGAGGCACCAATGAGGATGATGAACCCTCCGTGATGGTGTTAGATTGGATCTCGCGGTTCTGGAACTTGCGGCGGCTGAAAGTATTTTTCGTCGACTCCTCTAGGGTTTCTGGAATATTTGGTTATTTATAGAGCTCAGAGGCGGTGGAGGGGGTTTCTGAGGCGGCCACAACCCACCGGGGCTTGCCCGGGGCCTCTGGCGCGCCCTGGTGTCTTGTGGGCCGCCTGAGCTCCCTCCTGGTTACTTCTTTGGCCCACTGGCTTCCTTCTGGTCCAAAAAAAATCTCCAAAATGTTTCGTCGCGATTGGGCTCCGCTTGGTACTGATATTCTGCGAAGTAAAAAACAAGCAAAAAACAGCAACTGGCACTTGGCACTATGTGAATAGGTTAGTGCCAAAGAATGATATATAGTTGCTATAAAATGATTGTAAAACATTCAAGAATGATAATATAACAGTATGAAACAATCAAAAATTATAGATACGTTGGAGACGTATCACATGTCATCCCCAAACTGATGGACAAACTGAAGTAGTCAATAGATCATTGTCTTTTATGCTTAGACCTGTTTTGAAGTATAACTTGAAACTGTGGGAAGAATGCTTGCCTCATATTGAATTTGCTTATAATCATTCGTTGCATTCTACTACTAAGATGTGCCCTTTTGAAATTGTATATGGTTTCCTACCTCGTGCACCTACTGATTTGTTGCCTCTTCCATCTTCGGAGAAGGTTAATTTTGATGCTAAACAATGTGCTGAATTGATCTTAAAAATGCATGAGTTAACTAAGGAAACCATTGAGCATATGAATGCTAAATATAAACTTGGTGGAGATAAGGGTACAAAACATGTTGTCTTTGCACCTGGAGATCTGGTTTGGTTACATTTGCGTAAGGATAGGTTTCTTGATTTGCGCAAGTCAAAGCTCATGCCACGTGTTGATGGTCCTTTTAAGGTGTTAGAGAAAATAAATGATAATGCATACAAACTTGAGCTACCTGCAGATTTTGGGGTTAGTCCCACTTTTTAACATTGCAGATTTGAAGCCTTATTTGGGTGAGGAAGATGAGCTTCTGTCGAGGACGACTTCATCTCAAGAAGGGGAGGATGATGAGGACATCAATACCATTGTTACACCCACAACCCCTGCTATTATACATATTGGACCAATTACTAGAGCTCACGCACGTCGATTGAATTACCAGGTACTTTCGTTTCTTGCAAATCCTTCTAATGTTCATGAACATATGATGCTACCTAAATTAGGTAATTTTGTTTTACTTATGAATGAAGGACCTAACATGGACAAGAAGGATGGTCGTGGGAGCGGGATCAAGCATGGAGAAGAAGGTGTGCACGTGGGCAAGAACAATGGAGCTTCCAATGGTGATTTTCACACTTTGAAGCCATCATAATGAAAGCATGAAGGCTTGGACAAAATATACAAGATGCCAATTCATAAATTTCGTCCATAGGCTAGTATAGGTGCTGCGTTACCTTATTATTAGGATAGGCCCATGTAATTTCGAAATACCACATTATAGTCTGTTTTTAGAGTCCGTATGTGTGGGGAAATCGAGTTAGGGTTAGTTTAGGACCCCTCCTCCAAGGGGTCACGAAATCCCCCTCTATTCCCTCATATATACAGTCTTTAGGGCGCCGTTTAGACTTGGGTTTTGTTTAGATTAAAAGTTTGCAATAGCTGCAACTTCGCGTCCTTCATTTGTGTTCAATGACCAGACCAAGGCGTCACAGAACCCCACGTTCATCAATAAAGCTTTCCTCTTAGAGCATCTCTAGCCGCGCCCCCAACAGCCCCCACAGGCCACTTTTTAATCGCCGGCGCCAAAAAAACTCCCCAGTCACCCCCCCAGGACGCCGATTTTTGCTGGTTGGGCCCTTTTTTGGGTAGGCAACCCTGGGCTGAACCCATCGCGCTGGGGGTCACTTGGGGTCTCCGGAGGAAGGAAAAGCGGGGCGTGGGACACCACTGTCAGGCGAGATTCGCCCTTTTCATCACCAGACTCGCCCCTCGCGCCTCGCCACCATGCCGATTCTGCCGCCTGCCTGCCCACCGCCGCTAGAAAAGGACATTTCCCCACCAGATTCGCTTCAACCTCCATCCCGTCCATCCCCGCTCTCCGATGGCCACCACACAGGCGAAGTACCGGCGGCTGCTGATACGTCTCCAACGTATCTATAATTTTTGCTTGTTACATGCTGTTATATTATCATTCTTGGATGTTTTACAATCATTTTATAACAACTTTATATCATTTTTTGGGACTAACCTATTGACATAGTGCCAAAGTGCCAGATGTTGTTTTTGCTTGTTTTTTACTTCGCAGAAAATCAATACCAAACGGAGTCCAATCGCGACGAAACTTTTTGGAGAAAATTTCTGGACCAGAAGACACCCAGTGGGCCAAAGAACTGCCGGAGAGGTGGGCCGTGGAGACCACAACACACCAGGGCACGCCATGGGGGCCCCGGCGCGCCCTGATGGGTTGTGCCCTCCTCGGCCCCCCTCTACACCGCCTCTGATGCCTATAAATTCCCAAATATTCCAAAAACCCTAGGGGAGTCAACGAAACACAATTCCAGCCGCCGCAAGTTCCAGAACCTCGAGATCCAATCTAAACACCATCACGGAGGGGTTCATCTTCCTCATAGGTGCCTCTCCGATGATGCGTGAGTAGTCCACCATAGACCTACGGGTCCGTAGGCAGTAGCTAGATGGCTTCCTCTCTCTCTCTTATGATTCTCAATACAATGGTCTCTTGGAGATCTATTTGATGTAAACTTTTGTCGTGTGTTTATTGGGATCCGATGAATTTTGAGTTCATGATCAGTTTCTATCCATGAATATTATTTGAGTCTTCTTTGATCTCTTATATGCATGATTACTTATAGCCTCGTATTTCTTCTCTGAATCTTTGGTTTAGTTAGGCCGACTAGATCGATTTTTCTTGCCATGGGAAGAGGTGCTTTGTGATGGGTTCGATCTTGCGGTGTTCTTTCCGAGTGACAGAAGGGGCAGCAAGACACGCATGTATCGTTGCTATTAAGGATAACAAGATGGGGTCTATTCCTAGATGAATAGATCTTGTCTACATCATGTCATCGTTCTTATTGCATTACTCCGTTTTTCCATGAACTTAATACACTAGATGCATGCTGGATAGCGGTCGATGTGTGGAGTAATAGTGGTAGATGCAGGCAGGAGTCGGTCTACTTATCTTGGACGTGATGCCTATATAATGATCATCGCCTTGGATATCGTCATGACTATTCAATTTTCTATCAATTGCCCAACAGTAATTTGTTCACCCACCGTGCGCTAGTCATGAGAGAAGCCACTAGTGAACCCTATGGCCCCCGGGTCTACTTTTCCAACATATTGCTTTCCGATCTATCTTTTTGCAATCTTTGTTTTCATATCTACAAAACCAAAAACCCAAAAACATATTGCTGCATATTTACTCTTTTTATTTGTATTCTTGAGAGATCTATCTCTCCTATCTATCACTACCTAATCTATCTTTTTACCGTAGAAAGATTGACAACCTCTCTTTCGCGTCGGGTTGCAAATATTTGTTGTTTGTGTGCAGGTGCTGCTTATTGGGTGGTGGTGATCCTCCTACTGGTTCGATAACCTTGGTTTCATAACTGAGGGAAATACTTACCGTCGCTGTGCTGCATCATCCCTTCCTCTTTGGGGAAATACCGACGCAGTCTCAAGCCACGTCAAAGGAATTTATGGCGCCATTCCCGGGGAGGAAGCGGTCTCTTCTACGTGCCTATCGTAGGTGCCGAGGGGACTCCATCATCATCTACCAGGTTCCTAATCACAAATCTCATCTCCTTGCAATTATATTATTTGCCATTTGCCTCTAGTTTTCCTCTCCCCCACTTCACCAATTTGCCGTTTTATTCGCCCTCTTTTTCGTTTGCCCTTTTTCTCGCCGGATCTCTTCCTTGCTTGCAATCTTGTTTGTGTAGTCATGATGCCTCAAAGAAAGTACTATGAGGTTCCTTATCCTAATATTTTGCTTGAAATTGAGAAAAGTACCAAGGAATATATGACTACACAATTTGAGCATAACAAATATTTTACCGATGAGCTTAGAGAACACTCTACCATACTAGATGCTATAACGAAGCAACTTGATGATATTAGTAGAGAAGTTTGTAATCTTCAATCTAAGTATGCTCATGCTAAAAATTTGCTTGGAAAAATTTCTGATGCACAAGCCACTTTAATAAATCAAATGGCTGCCAAACCAATCTCCCTAGAAGATAAAAAAGATGAAGATCTTAAAGTGATTGGTGTTTCCTCTATTGATTCCTTGTTTAGTAATATTAAAATTGATAATGAAGGGACTGAAGTAGAGTCAACTTTAGCTACAAGGCGTCCCAATAATTTGGAGGGTGAAAATCTTGATGAATTTTTTTATAAAAGTGGGTTCGAAGAGGTCAAAACTTTAACTAGTGATGTGCACACTATCTTGGATTGCAAAGACTTTAATTATGATAGTTGCTCTTTGATCGAATGCATTTGTTTGCTGCAATCCATGTTGAATTCACCCCATGCTTATGAGCAAAATAAAGCTTTTACTAAACATATCGTTGATGCCATGATGAAATCTTTTGAAGAAAAGTTGGAGTTGGAGATTTCTATTCCTAGAAAATTACATGATGAGTGGGAACCTACCATTAAGGTCAAGATTAAAAATTATGAATGCTTTGCTTTGTGTGATTTGGGTGCTAGTGTTTCCACGATTCCGAAATCTCTATGTGATGTGCTTGGTCTTACCAACATTGAAGAATGCTCTCTTAATTTGCACTTGGCGGATTCTACTATTAAAAAGCCTTTGGGAAGAATTAATGATGTTCTTATTCTTGCAAATAGGAACTATGTGCCTATTGATTTTATTGTGCTTGATATTGATTGCAATCCGTCTTATCCCATTATACTTGGTAGACCGTTTTTACGCACTATAGGTGCCGTGATTGATATGAAAGAAGGCAATATTTGTTTTCAATTTCACTTGAGTAAGGGCATGGAACACTTCCCTAGGACAATAATTAAGCCACCATATGAATCAATCATGAGGGCATCCTATGGATCCAAAACTAAAGATGACAATACTTGAATCTATGCGTTATGCCTAGCTAGGGGCGTAAAACAATAGCGCTTGTTGGGAGGCAACCCAATGAATAAATACATTTTTGCTTTTTCCTTTCTGTTTTTGAGTGTTGACACAATTATTCCTCTGTTATGATTGTGTTTTTATGGTTTATTTAGTGTTTGTTCCAAGTAAAGCCTTTAGGATGATTCATAGGATGAGTAGAAGCGATACTGAATCTGAAACAGAAACTTTGCGTCCAGTATATGAATTTTCATTTTTTGCTGGAACGTGACCTTGAGCTGAAATTTAACACAGTGTTTCTATACAAATTCCTTACGTTGTACTAATTTTTAAGAATTGTTAGAGTTACATAAGTATGGGTAGGGTACAGATTACTACAGACTGTTCTGTTTAAGACAGATTCTGTTTTCGTTGCATTGTGTGCTTGTTTTGATGAATCTATGGGTTATATTGAAGGGTATGTGCCATGGTAAAGTTAAAATACAGTAAGTATAATGCAATAATAAAATATGAATGGGTTTGCAACAGTACCTAAAGTAGTGATTTGTTTTATTATACTAACGGATCTCACGAAGATTTTGTTGAGTTTTGTGTGATTGAAGTTTTCAAGTTTTGGGTGAGATCACGATGGATGAAGGAATAAGGAGTGATAAAAGCCTAAGCTTGGGGATGCTAACGCACCCCCAAGATATATCCAAAGAGAAACAAGCAACTAAGCTTGGGGATGCCCCCGAGTGGCATCCCCTCTTTCTTCTAACGACCATCGGTATTTTACTTGGAGCTATATTTTTATTCGTCACATATCATGAGTTTTACTTGGAGCGTCTTGTATCTTTGCTTGCTTTGTTTGTTAGTTTGTCGCTTGTATCCTTGCTGGACACACCTATTTGAGAAAGCCAAAATCATGCTCTATGTGCTTCACTTAAACTTTTTGATCTATAGAATTGCTCTATGTGCTTCACTTAAACTTTTTGATCTATAGAATTGCTCTATGTGCTTCACTTAAACTTTTTGAGCTATAGAATTGCTCTAGTGCTTCACTTATATCTTTTTGAGCATGGTGTGCTTGGAAATTTTTGTAGAAATACTCTCATGCTTCACTTAGATTAATTTGAGAGTAGGTAATTTTGAAGAAATACTCTCATGCTTCACTTAGATTAATTTGAGAGTAGGTAAATTTTGAAGAAATCCTCTCATGCTTCACTTATACCTTTTTGAGAGATGAAATCTTTATGCTCATGTGCTTCACTTAAATTTGTTTGAGCTTGCCAAAAAGCAATGGCAATATATGAAACTAGTCCCAAAGTGATAGATATCCAAGGAGGATCTAATAAAAACTTTCATGAAGATCATTGGACAAATTAAACTTGATTCTTTGTAATAGTTTTGAAACATGATGATAGTAATATGTGAGTCATCTTAGTGAGTAATTATGCTTAGTAGGAATATTGGTGTTAAGGTTTGTGATTCCCTATGCATGCACGAAAGTCAATAGTTATGCAATGAAGTTACATCCTACTTGTGGTGCATTATTCGATGTTAGTTATGCTCAATGCTTGCTTATGTGAATTTTCGTTTCTTGGTTTGGTTGCTTCCCAATCTATTTGCTAGCCTCCATTTGTACTAAGTAGAAATACTACTTGTGCATCCAAAATCCTTAAACCAAGTTTTGCCTTATGAGTCCACCATACCTACCTATATGCGGTATTTCCATGCCGTTCCAAGCAAATATGTATGTGCTATCTCTAAATTTTCAAAATAAATTTTCTCTTTTGTGTGCCCATACCGCTCATGAAACGGTGGGGAGTGTCCAATATTTTTCCATGCTAGATGTGTTATTCTCAAGGTGAGTGTTTATTCACTTGTCATTGCACGAGAGTGCGGCGGTAATAGGGATGCCCATTCCTGAAATGAAAAAGAAAAAATATTACTTTATGTTGTCAAATAATAAATTCCCTGGAAAGTGTTGGTATGGAAGGCAACCGTGGATACGACCCGCCATGGAAAGTGAAAGTTTGGTGGAAAAAGGAATAAACTTTATTTTCTGTTTGGGAACCGCCTATGATATATCTAGCATGGAAAGTATTGTGTGCTAGTTTGTCATTTTCGTTGACAGGAAAAGCATGCCACCCAAAATATTTTTCTCTCTCAATTTAAACCTTGATCTCTGGCACCTATACAAATCCCTACTTCCCTCTGCGAAGGGCCTATCTTTTACTTTATGCAATTTTTATTTTTTACTTTGAGTCTCCATCTTCTCTTATAAGCACCAACTAGGGGGCACTATGATCGTACTTGAGCATTGGGCATAGTTACTATTTAAGTGTGTTTCATGAATGGATCAATGATTGAGCATGATGGGCTAGGGATAACTTTCTTTAGCGTTGATATTTTGAAAGACATGGTTGCTTGTTGACATGCTTGAGTATTGAAGTCATTATGTTAAAACTAGACTATTGCTCTGAATCATTACAAGTCCAAATGCCCATGCTATACAAAAGAAAAGAATATGATGAACATGTTAGGCAGCATTCCACATCAAAAATTCTGTTTTTATCATTTACCTACTCGAGGACGAGTAGGAATTAAGCTTGGGGATGCTGATACGTCTCCAACGTATCTATAATTTTTGCTTGTTCCATGCTGTTACGTTATCATTCTTGGATGTTTTACAATCATTTTATAACAACTTTATATCATTTTTTGGGACTAACCTATTGACATAGTGCCAAAGTGCCAGTTGCTGTTTTTGCTTGTTTTTTACTTCGCAGAAAATCAATACCAAACGGAGTCCAATTGCGACGAAACTTTTTGGAGATTTTTTCTGGACCAGAAGACACCCAGCGGGCCAAAGAACTTCCGGAGAGGTGGGCCGTGGAGACCACAACCCACTAGGGCGCGCCAGGGGGGCCCCGGCGCACCCTGATGGGTTGTGCCCTCCTCGCCCCCCCTCTGCACTGCCTCTGATGCCTATAAATTCCCAAATATTCCAAAAACCATAGGGGAGTCGACGAAACACAATTCTAGCCGCCGCAAGTTCCAGAATCTCGAGATCCAATCTAAACACCATCACGGAGGGGTTCATCTTCCTCATAGGTGCCTCTCCGATGATGCGTGAGTAGTCCACCATAGACCTACGGGTCCGTAGGCAGTAGCTAGATGGCTTCCTCTCTCTCTCTCTCTTATGATTCTCAATACAATGGTCTCTTGGAGATCTATTTGATGTAAACTTTTGCGGTGTGTTTGTTGGATCCGATGAATTTTGAGTTCATGATCAGTTTCTATCCATGAATATTATTTGAGTCTTCTTTGATCTCTTATATGCACGATTACTTATAGCCTCGTATTTCTTCTCCGAATCTTTGGTTTAGGTAGGCCGACTATATCGATTTTTCTTGCCATGGGAAGAGGTGCTTTGTGATGGGTTCGATCTTGCGGTGTTCTTTCCGAGTGACAGAAGGGGCAGCAAGACACGCATGTATCGTTGCTATTAAGGATAACAAGATGGGGTCTATTCCTACATGAATAGATCTTGTCTACATCATGTCATCGTTCTTATTGCATTACTCCATTTTTCCTTGAACTTAATACACTAGATGCATGCTCGATAGCGGTCGATGTGTGGAGTAATAGTGGTAGATGCAGGCAGGAGTCGGTCTACTTATCTTGGACGTGATGCCTATATAATGATCATCGCCTTGGATATCGTCATGACTATTCGATTTTCTATCAATTGCCCAACAGTAATTAGTTCACCCACCGTGCGCTATAGTCATGAGAGAAGCCACTAGTGAACCCTACGGCCCCGGGTCTACTTGTCCAACATATTGCTTTCCGATCTATCTTTTTGCAATCTTTGTTTTCATATCTACAAAACCAAAAACCCAAAAACATATTGCTGCATATTTACTCTTTTTATTTGTGTTCTTGAGAGATCTATCTCTCCAATCTATCACTACCTAATCTATCTTTTTAACGTAGAGAGATTGACAACCTCTCTTTCGCGTCGGGTTGCAAGTATTTGTTGTTTGTGTGCAGGTGCTGCTTATTGGGTGGTGGTGATCCTCCTACTGGTTCGATAACCTTGGTTTCATAACTGAGGGAAATACTTACCGTCGCTGTGCTGCATCATCCCTTCCTCTTTGGGGAAATACCGACGCAGTCTCAAGCCACGTCAGCTGCCCGCCCACCACGCCCACAAGGTGTTCGGCGATTTGCCTGTTCGGCCATGGACTCGGACGACGAGGAGGCGTTCGCGGCTCTGTTGGAGGAGGAAGCCGAGGCCGACACCACCGACGAGGAACACCTCATGATCCTCGCCGCGCTGGCCGGCCTGTTCGCGAACAATGCCAAGCCTCGGCGAGGTGGCTCGGCGCCGGGCCACTGCAAGAGCAAACAGAGGCATCGAATGGAGGGCTATTGCATGCTCTATGCCGACTACTTCGCCGACGCTCCTTTGCACGGTGAGAAAGTATTTCGGCGCCGTTATCGGATGGGGCGGAAACTCTTCCTCGGGATTGTGAATGCCATCCGGGAGTTCGACAGCTATTTCATTTGCAAGAAGGATTGCACCGGCACAATTGGATTCTCCTCACTCCAGAAGTGCACCGGCACAATTGGATTCTCCTCACTCCCGGTGATATACAGGAAGACTATGGACGCATGGCCGAGTTCACCACCATTGAGTGTTTGTACAAGTTCTGCAGGGCAGTGGTGGCAGTGTTTGGACCACAGTATTTGCGATCACCCAATGCTGAAGACACTGCTCGGATCCTATCACAGAATGCAGCAAGAGGATTTCTTGGGATGCTTGGAAGCATCGACTGCATGCATTGGGCATGGAAAAACTGCCCATTTGCTTGGCAGGGGATGTACAAAGGCGCCAAAGAAGGTTGTAGTGTGGTACTTGAGGCAGTAGCCACACATGACCTATGGATTTGGCACACCTTCTTTGGTATGCCAGGAACTCACAATGACATCAACGTATTGCAGTGCTCGAATGTCTTCGCCAAGCTTGTTGAAGGTCATGCTCCTTCGGTGAACTTTGAGATCAATGGGCGCCACTACAATAAGGGATACTATCTAGCAGATGGTATCTATCCGAGATAGTTCACATTTGTGAAGACTATCTCAAAACCTGTGGCGCCAAAGAAGTCACAATTTGCTAAGTGTCAGGAGGCTTGCAGGAAAGATGTCGAGCGAGCATTTGGTGTGCTCCAATCTCGATTTGCTATTGTCCGGTACCTTGCTCTGACCTGGTCGAAATCGCAGATGTGGGAGGTCATGAATTGTTGTGTCATCTTGCACAACATGATCATTGAGAGCGAGCGAGAAGAGCCAGTGTTTGACACTGAACCATATTTCAGGCAGGGACCTCTAGCATTTGTTGATCACCAGGTGCCGGCAACATGGGCTGCCTTCCTCAATATGCGCCAGGAGATCCGAGACCCACAGGTGCATCAACAACTGCAGGACGATCTGGTGGAGCACCTATGGAGGCTCAAGGGCAACGCCTAGTTCGATTTGTTTTAATTTATGTTGGAATTATGAGCTGGCTTTCGTTGAACTATTTGATCTGTATTAATTTCTGTGATGAACTTTGGCATAAAAATTTAGTTTCTGTTGAATTTATGGCGAAAGAGCGCCGAATTTGGGCCGAATCTTCGACGTAACTGGGCCGAAATCGCCGGCTTGGGGGCGACCTTGGGGCGGTGGCTAGGAACCCGAGACCCCCCAAGCCGATTATAGCGCCGGTTGGCCCCCAGGCGGTGCTATTTCGGGCCCCTGGGGGGCCGAATGGCTGGAGATGCTCTTATATTCACAATATCCAGATTGCACTTTCAGTTTCTTGCTTGTTCTTTGTTTGCGTGCAGGAAACAGACCTTCGTGGTCACGTTGATCGTGCTCCGCGCGTGGTCAATAACCACTCGGAGTTGGTTTAGCGATTGCTAAGGCGCGACGCCCTTGCACGTTCGTAGTCGGATAGTCAAAGTCTACTCCACCAAAAACGATAGCCGCATCTCATTGAAAGACGGGACACCCTCGCCTCTATCACCCCGCCTCCTAGAAATTCATTTGGCTATAAACTTTGAGGGTTTTTTATTTATTGCGATGTAAAACTATGTGACTTATTTGTTTAATCATGTGCAATGTTTTTTATTTGTTTGTTTGCTTAATATGCAAAGAATGTCCAACTGGAAACACTTTGCCAAATGGGTCGTCCGGTTGGACGCATTGTCGAGAAATGCGTGGACCAGGGCCAACGTCGCCCATACAGCTGACCCAAACGGATAAAAGGCGAACCAATCCCGCATCTGTTTGCGTCGGCACGTTGGAGTTGGCCTTAGCTCATGGTTTACCACCACATATTAACGTGAATAGTTTAACAAATCCTGCCAGCGGTTTATCTTATAGTTCAATGAGAAGTTTGGCAAGTAAAAGAAAAGAAAAGAAGTATGCTAAGTAAATTAAGGTATCACATAAGACACAACATGGCCGCCGCCTCCTCGAAAAGAAAGAAAGAAAAGCTTAGGGTTCCTTTGCCTCCCGCCTGCGAAGCTACCCCGCCTTGTCTCCGGTGGCCCTAGGTCCATCAAGGCGCAGTGAACACTGGACCTTGCGGGCGGGAGGGATCTTGCTCCGTTTTAGGTGTTTTGTGAGTTTGTTTAGGGTTTGTGTCATGCTCGGGAAGATAAGGCAATGGCGGATCCCTGAAGATGGAATAAGGTTCTTCCCGCCTAGCCTCCATTCTGGTGATGCGTCTACCGTCGTTAGAGGGTGCGTAGAGGTGTGTCTCTAGAGGATCTCGCGGAAAGCGTTTCAACATCCTAGTATGGTAGGATTGCACAATCTTCGCCGCATTGAGATCCAAGTCCGACATCTTCACGGTCAATAACTTGGTTTCCTTCGAAGCAGTCGAGAGCTCAACCTTCTTCTCTTGAAATTTGATAATCTTCTCTTGCACCACGATGAACTTTTCAAAGCACTATGCCTTCTTTTCCTCCTTCACGTCACTGTGTTTAACACACGTCTCCTCCTTATTCACCATGATGTCCTTGAACCTTTTTCATCTTGGACTCCACCCCTTCTCGCTTCTCCTTCTCCTCCTCCCACTTACTAGCCATCCTTTTTTTAGAAAAGGAGGATAACCCATGGCCTCTACATCTCGACGATGCATACATCCATTTCATTAATTATTCACAAAGACCTTACAAAGTGATACATCAGTAAGACTGAAGTCATCATCTTGGCAACATCTGTCGCTACTTACTAGCCATCCTTTTGGCCGGAGCAAGGCCTTTTTTTTGTTGGATCACCATGTTTTCCTACTTCAGGCATGGCGGTGGTCTTGATAAAATTGGCAACGATATTGAGCCACTTTGGGTGTGCGTTCAACTTCAACTAATAATGCATGAAGAGGAAGTGCTTCTTCACCGCCTTTAAGAACAACGTGACCGTACGACTTGACTAGAAAAATAGACATTATCAACTAGTTACATATCAGGTCAAATGACCAACACCGCGAACCAACCTGTGGTTGGATGGTTAGAGGGACAGTGGTATCCCTAGCCCACCAGGGTTCAAGTCCTGGTGCTCGCATTATTCCTGGATTTATTTCAGGATTTCCGGCGATGCGCTTTCAGTGGGAGGAGACGTTCCCGTCGACGACGAGGCGCCTACGGTGACTTCGTAAATCTCAAGATGATATGCCGGCTCAGTCTCTCGAAGGTGCTCATAGGGGTAGGGTGTGCGTGTGTGCGTTCATAGGGATGAGTGTATGCGCGTATGTATGAGCGCTTGCGTCTGTACTGTGTTCAAAAAAAAAATGACCAACACAAGTTGCAATTCTGACCAAATGACCAACACACATAGAGCGACAAAAAACTTACAATTGGTTAGAGTAATGTGCCACTTGGCCACCAGATTTGCAATTGCTTATAATAGCCGCAATACTTACTCGTGGCCTTTTGAACGGTTCATCATCGATTATTGAGTGTCTTCAAGTGCACTCACGGATCACTTCTGTATGATACGGATCATAGTGCTTGTGCTCATAGAACCAAACATGTACATTTGTCCAAAAGGTAGTGCCCCTTTGCTTCGTAGGAGTACTACGAATCACGAATCAGATCAATGCTTGTGGCCAAACACACATCAACCAATAATTCATCCTCCTTCGAGTTGAAAATTTTCTCCCTTTTCTTCTTTGGGTCTTACCCGATGCCCACATGTCCTCGGGATCATCGTGCGGCTGCAGCATCGGTTTGTGTGTTGTTGACATGGGACGCGCTAACGAGGCCTGGTTTCCGTGTTTGAGAGAATTTCGGTTTGCATTTCCCATTCCGAGTCGAAACTCACAAATCTCTCGCCAGAACCCCCCGGTCCTCTCTGACGCGGCAGCCAAGCAAAATATATATATATACTGTAGATCGGTTCTGCCTTCTTGTCGCCCCAAATCGAAACTCCCAAATTCGTCTCGCCAGAATCCTCCAGCCTCTTGCTTGCGAAAAAACATCCATCAGACCAACCGATGGCGCCGGGTGAGGCTGTGGCCGGCCTCGAGATCGTCCGCCCTAGCAAAAGAAAGGCGGAGGCTTTCGCCGGAGAGGAGTGTTCGCGCGCCGCCAAGAGGCTCCACTGTCTGAGGGAGACAAGGATGCAGCGGCGGGGACGGTCCAACGAAAAAAGATGTGGCGGCTGCCGCTGGAGGAGATCAAGTGGATCCTTGCACAGCCGAACGAACCTGTCTGTGCTGAGTTTCGGGCTCTCAAGCGCGCCAACCCGTCGCTGCTGCCATCGCCTGAGGAGGAGAAGGACGAGTCAGTGGTGCTGCTGTACGCATGTGCCCGCGACTGCTATGAGGATGAAGAGAAGTTCGCGCGATTCCAGGCCTGGGTCCGCAGCGAGTACGCCTCCATGGGATGCGTGGAGGTCGACTACGACTACTTCGGTGAGAGGGCCGAGACGACGAGGCTGAGCAAGGAAGCAGGGAAGGAGGTGTTCAGAGACACGGATCTTTCTTCAGACAGCGAGGACGACGACGAGTTGAGGCATCTCAAGAGGACAATTAGGAGCTGGGTCTGAAACCCATGTCTATTTCAGGTTTCTGATGCTTGTGGCCTGTCACGGCATCGGAGCTAAGCTCCTCTTGTCTTACTTATCTTGTAACCCTGCTACAACAATTCTGGAATATCACATGGTATGGAAGAAGCGGTGTTAGATGATTAATATCATATTTGGATATCATGCAAATATCAGTGTAAATAGTGCTGGAACATCACATGGTTATGTCAGAAGTCGTGTCATACTTGAACTAATGTAAGACGTTTTAAAACACTACTTTATTAGTGATCTAAAACGTCTTATACTAGTTTACAGAGGGAGTTCTTGTGTGAAATTCACTAAATTCCCACCAGGTAGAGCTTCTCCAGAGTTTTGAAACCAAAATTTTCATCACAGAAGTTCCAGTGTCCAGGTGAGCATCATTATATATTCAAATGTCACAAAATTAGAATAATTCTTTGTATAACAATTTCACTTTAGAATGGTGACTGGATGATGACCCCAAGAAACCTAATAAGCCAATGAAACACTTAAAGTAAACAAACCTAAACTGAATGTAATATTCAGCTTTATGTATAACATTTTAATAAATCCATCATCTAATAGAAAAACATCACAACTCTATTATTGAGGTCCAGTTTGCCTCCAAAGTTTTGAGTCTCAACAATTACAGAATTCCTAGTTGATCTGTTCATTCTGAAGCTGATTACAACAGTACTTGAGAATGAAAATTGGCAATGTATGAGATGTTAAATCAACCGTAAGTAGGAGTATGTCATAAGCACATTGTCCCATAACCTGAAGCAAGTCTATAATGAATTTATGAGAAGGGCATGGCCTGCGGAGGCACTCTCTCCGTCAACTCCACCGCGCCGGCACCAGGCCTCACTCACCACGCAAATAATTTGGGAGCTCTGGCAGGAGCGAAACCGCCGCGTCTTCCTATCCAAGGAGATGTCGCCTTCTACCTTGGTTAGGCTGACCGTGGATGAAGGTTCCATGTGGCCGTTGGCCGGTTTCTGGAACCTATCTTTGCAAGAGTAGACCTCGGTTATGTTTTGTTGTGTTTCCCTCATCCCTGTTCTCCCCTGCAATTTCTTTGGACCTTGTACAGTTCACCCCCACCCCTCAATGAAATCAGCGGCTCTCCTGCTGGGCTTCATAAAAAAATGAGAATTATTTACATGAGTAGAAATATGACAGGCTAAGATTAGGCCACCAGAACACTTGTTTCTTTAGGTAATACTCTTTTTAAGTGGACAGGATGTCTCAAGGAGTGCAATCTAGAAGTATCATATCTCGAAACTGAATAGCTCATACTACTCCAGCTACTGAAGCATTTCATAGTATAAAAGAACTGAAAGATTCTTATTAAGAACTTAATTCCATTTAGATCAAATAAAAACTGCAGGTTCCACTAACAAGAATTGTCGAAACTCCATGAATCTAGCTTGCAAATAAACCCCTTGGATATTCTACATGGCATCTAGATAACATTTTTCGTATAAGCAAAGCACCATATCAGTTGCCGCTTACCGGCGTAGGTTCTCACAGCAAGCAAAAGGTATAGGTACATGCTAGGTTGTGTTTACTCGTGTAGAAACACTAAGACCCATAGTACATACAGGTTTAAATTTCTATTACTCACTTAAAATCGAAAATACCACATTCTAGATTACAGGTTGTTATATTCTTAACAGCAAAACTTAATAAAAGTATAAATTGGAGGGAGAAGAACGAAATCTGAGCACGCATCTGCTCTTTACAGTAGCTACTTTGTACAGTGACACAAGGACGGTTAAAGAACTCGGTGAATTCACTCTCTTAATGAATGATGCATTAAGATTAGTAAAGAATCAGTTGCTACCTTGCCTGAATAATCTGCCAGCACGCTGAAGGTTGCCTCTCTGAAACGTAAACGCACAACTGAGGAGTGCAGCGTTTTGGTGGCCGAGCTACCTGAAGGCCGGTATCTCGGCCGTTTTTTATTGCGCTATGATGTGTGCTGCTTTGTTTTCGTTTTCTTATACAGTCGCTACTAAGTTGGAATACATCAGTGCCATGGTCTCCGGTGCTGGGTTTGTACACGGACCTGATGTTCAGTGGATTGTGCCGGGACGTTATGTACCTACTGGGCCGTTTTGAATGTCGGACAAGTAGGTGGGTTGTTAGGTGATTAATAATCTTTCCATGGGCCGTTAAATCTTAGTTTTTGTGCTACCAGAAGGACCAAGGTTCTCTCAAGTACTCTTCACGGAGACAAACAACCTGCATTTGTTGTGCCTACAAAAATCTGAAACTAGGCGACAACAATGTCGATGCATAGTCTTGCTATGGAGCAAATGAGAAATGTGAAAACAGTGTTGGAGCCTATTGCTGCTATACGCGACAGCATGGGCTATCTGATAGAGAAAAGGCAGCTGATTCTGCAGGTTCAGAGAGAGGAAATAAACAGCATTTTGGTCCAGCAAAACAAGTGTAGAGTGCCTCGCAAGGTCCCGATAGTTTTGCAGCACCTTCAAAGAAGAGGCCAGCAGGTCGCCCTAGCACAAGTCGCAACAAGGCGCCATACCAGCAGCCAGCTAAAAGGGCTAGGTTTTCTTCTATATGCAGGGGTCAAGGTTGTTGGATGAATGAGCAACTACATTCACAGGGGGCCAAAGGCCAATACATATACATGTGGTAAAGTGCAAGAAACCCCTTATACAATGTGAATAAACCGAAAAGGGACTATACACATCTAACACCCCCCCTCAAACTCATGGTGGATCAACCACACTGAGTTTGGAGAGAAAGAACCCGTGCTGCGCTCGAGTCTGTGCCTTCGTGAAGAAGTCCGCCAACTGTGACTCAGAAGGCACATAATGAAGAGCAAGAACTTGATCTTGCACGGCCGCACGGACAAAGGAGGCATCCACACCGATGTGCTTGGTGAGCTCATGCTTGACCGGGTCACGCGCAATGCTGATAGCACATGTACTATCTAACAGGAGGGGAGTCGGTGCAACAACAGAAACACCAAAATCCTCGAGTAACCATCGTAACCAGATCACCTCAGCCGTCAACATAGCCATCGCTCGCAACTCAGCCTCCGTACTCGAGCGAGAAACAGCTGTCTGTTTCTTCGTCTTCCAGGTAATGAGAGAGCCTCCAAGAAAGACACAGTAAGCAGACAGCGAGCGGCGATCAGTAGGATCACTAGCCCACGTAGCATCAGAGTAGGCCTAGAGCTGGAGAGAGCTGGAGCGGGGAAAGAAAAGACGGTGTGAAATCATGCCACGAAGATAGCGTAGAACACGTAGGAGGTGACCATAGTGGACAGAGGTGGGAGCTGAAACGAACTGACTGAGAATGTGAACAGGATAGGATATATCAGGACGAGTAACAGCGAGATAGACAAGGCTCCCAACGAGGTGGCGATACCGCGTGGGATCAGCCAGAGGATCACCATCAGTAGCACGAAGCTGAACGTTGAGCTCCATAGGAGTCACAACGGTGCGATCATCACTAAGAGCGGCCCGCGAGAGAAGATCCTGAATATAATTTTCTTGAGAGATGAAGAAGCCTTCAGAGGTCTCAGAAATCTCAATCCCAAGAAAGTAGCGAAGAGGACCAAGATCAGACATCAGGAACTGTTCCCGGAGGCGGGCCTTAACAAAGGCAATATACTCAGAATCGTCACCAGTGATGATCATGTCATCCACATATAGCAGGAGAAGAGTCCGACCACGAGGAGAGGTGTGGACAAACAATGCTGGATCATGATCACTAGGCAAGAAGCCAGCGGCAGTCACCACAGAGGCGAACCGCGAGAACCATGCGCGAGGGGCTTGTTTAAGGCCATAGAGGGAGCGTCGAAGGCGCCAGACCATACCATCAGGAACAGAGTACCCCGGAGGGGGCTGCATATAGACTTCCTCACGCAACTCACCGTTGAGAAATGCGTTCTGAACGTCAAGCTGAGACACAGGCCAATGACGAACAGAAGCCACAGCAAGGAGAGTGCGGACAGTGGTCATATGGGCCACAGGAGCAAAGGTCTCGTCATAATCACGCCCCTGTTCCTGCTGAAAGCCACGAGCCACAAGACGAGCTTTGTAACGTTCAAGAGAACCATCGGAGCGAGTTTTAATCTTATAGATCCACTTGCACGTGATGGGACGAACACCAGAAGGAGGAGAAACCAGATCCCACGTGCCATTGCGCTCAAGCGCCGCAAGCTCCTCGGCCATAGCAAGCTGCCATTCAGGCTGAGTCATGGCAGCCCGATAGGTGGTGGGCTCAGCAATGGCAGAAAGACCATACCGGTCAGGAGAATAGCGATCAGGTGGGGGACAAGGCCTAACACGAAGGTTATGGACCGGTGTAGGCGTGAGAGGAGGTGCACTGGAAGTAGAGGGCACATCAGTAGGATCATCCACAGCACGAGGACGACGAGTGTAGTCGAGAGGAAACGGGGAGTGAGGTCGAAAGACTGGGGAGGAGGGTGGGGAGGGAGATGACGAGGGAGAGGAGGAGGGAGGGGATGGTGGTGACGAGGGAGAGGAGGAGGAGGGAGGGGATGGTGGTACCGGTGGTGTAGGCAGACTCACCGGGGGAGAGGGAAGAACAGGAGGCACAGATGGAGATGTGTCGGGAAGGAGAAGGAAGGAAATGTCTTCCACGGAAAAGCTCGAGGAGGAGGGATGCGGATAGTAAGAACAAGACTCATCAAACGTCACATCACGTGAAATGCGCAGTCGGCGACCAACAGGATGCCAACAGCGATAGCCCTTGTGCTCATCACTGTAGCCAAGGAAAACACACTCAACAGACTGAGCAGTCAACTTGGTTCGTTCTCGCGGAGCAAGAAGAACATAGCACACGCATCCAAACATACGAAGAGCGGAGTAGTCAGGAGAGCGACCAGAGAGACGCTCCATAGGAATACCACCCTTCAAGGCAGCCGAAGGCTGAATGTTGATGAGGTGGGTGGATGCGGAAACGGCCTCAGCCCAAAAATGGGGTGGAAGAGAGGCGGCGATCATCATCGCCCGAGCTGTCTCAAGCAAATGGCGATGTTTGCGTTCAGCAACGCCATTCTGAGCATGGGCACCAGGGCAAGAGAATTGGGCAAGAGTACCCTGCTCCGCAAGAAAACCACGCAACATGTGAGAGATATACTCTCCAGCTGAGTCAGCACGGAAGATACGGACAGGCGTGGAAAATTGAGTGCGAACCATGGCAGCAAAACGCTTGTATATGGGGAGAACCTCGCTGCGAGATTTCATACAATAAAGCCAAGTGTAGCGAGAGAAATCATCAATAAACAGAACATAGTAGCGATGACCCCCTTTCGAGTCAAAAGGAGCAGGACCCCATACATCAGAATGAACTAAGTCAAAAGGACGCTGAGATACAGACTCACTGGTAGGATAAGGTAACTGAGTCTGTTTGCCAAGCCTACAACCTTCACAATGCAACGAAACATCACCGGAGACAGACCCTAAGACGCCTTGGTGTACTAATGAGGACAAGCGAGAGCCACAGATGTGACCAAGTTGATGATGCCACTGCTGGAAGGACGCAGAAGAGGAGGCAGCAAGAGCATGAGAGCTGGCGTATGTGGTAGCAGCGGAAGGAACACGAAGCCAGTCAACCTCCCAAAGGCCCTCAGACTCACGGCGCCGAGGGCCACCGCCAACCAGAGCCTGAGTGCGACGATCCTGAACAGAACAAGAGTCGGCATCAAGAATGACACGACAGCTAGAATCAGTGAGTTGGGCAGCGGAAAAGAGATTCATGGTAAGACGAGGAACATGAGAAACACTAGGAACCGAAAAAGACGGAGTGGAAAGGATGCCACGACTAGCAACAGGAAGAGGTGTGCCATCGGCAGTGAGAACATTAAGAGGAAAATCAAGAGGTCGAAGAGAAGATAAAGCTCCAGAATCAGAAGACATATGAAAAGAAGCTCCAGAATCCAGAACCCACGAGGATGTACTTGACTGAATAGGCTCCGGCGGGGGCGGAGTGGTGGTGGCAGTCACAGCGGCAACAGAACCCGTCGAGGAAGAACCAGAGGAAGCCAACATGCGCTTGAGCCGCACAATATCCTGGTCAGTGAGCGACACAGTCGAGGAAGACGCACGAGTCCCACTAGAAGAAGAGCGCTTCAGATCTTTCCGCTTCTTGTGACAATCAGACTCTGGGTGACCTGGCCTGTTGCAGTAGCCACAGAAGGTGTGCGAGCGCGGCCGACCCTCTCCGGAAGAAGGAGGGTGACCCACCCCCCTGGAGGTGTGGGCAGGAGCGGTGGAGTGGTGAGGCGAGCAGACGACACAGGAGCTCGGGCAGCAAGAACAGTGGGAACCACAAGCAGACCAGCAGAACGGAGGCGTGTCTCCTCAGCACGAAGCTCTGCAAGCACCTCCGAAATAGGAACACGACCATGAGCAAGCAGGTGAGCACGCCGAGGCTCAAACTCTGGTCGAAGGCGAGATAAGAACTCATGGAGGCGATGAAACTCCAAGTCAGATCGCACAGTCTGGCAACAACGGCAAGTGCCACAAACAACTGTCCTGAGAGAGTCAAGCTGGCGCCAGATGGCAGAGCTCTGTGAGTAGAACTCATCAACAGAAGAGTCACCCTGCTGAAGAGCGTGCTCCTGACGCACCACAGATAAGTAGAGAGCATCACCAGATGGCTGATATCGCTGACAAAGATAGGACCACATCGCAGCAACAGGACCGAGACCCATGAACTCAGACGCAAACTGAGGTAAGACACTCGCAGTGAGAACAGCAGCAGCTCGAGCATCATCGTTGCACCACTGAGTGTAAGCAGACAGATCATCCCGGTAAACAGAAAGAGCATCTGAGTAGGCGGATACCTGCTGATCATAAGCATCAACCGCAGCATCGTCAAGGGCCTTGGCTGTATCCCGATCAGCCTGAGAAGCATCAGTAGCAAGAACAGGCGGCACCGGCGGGGTAGGAGCCACAGGAGCAACAGGGCAAGGCGGACAGGGAACCTCGCCAGAGAGAACGCCCCATAGGAGAAGACCGCGCATGTGGATGCGCATGAAACCCACAAACTCAGCATAGTTGGTGCCATCGAAGATCACCGAGCACCGAGGAACAGCCACATTGCCCGAGGAAGACATGACGAGCTCACACTGGGCGGTAGTACCGCTCGTGCCAGCGGTAGTACCGCTTTGCTCAGAGCGGTAGTACCGCTCTTCCTAGCGGTAGTACCGCCTGCGCGGTACTGCCGCGGTTCCAGTGCCATGGGCACTTCCGCTTATCGGAGCCTTCTGGTATGCCTGTCCTTCAAGCGGAAGTAGAGCGGCAGTAAAGGGCGATAGTACCGCTTTGGGCGGTAGTACCGCTCTTGCCAGCGGTAGTACCGCTTTGCTCAGAGCGGTAGTACCGCTCTGCCTAGCGGTAGTACCGCGCAGAGCCGCTGGATCTGGATCGGGATCGAGGCAGAGGCTGAGCGAGGAGGCGTCCAGGCAGAGGCCGGCCGGAGGAGGAGGCCGGGCGCGGGACGGCGCGGAGGCGAGCCCGGGCGAGGGGGGGGGGGGGGTTGGCGGACAGGGGCGGCCTGAGCCGGCGCGGACAGGGGCGGCAGCCTGAGACGGAGAGGAGCAGCCGGCGCGGTGCAGAGGAGGCCGGCGAAGCGCGAGGCAGAGGCGGCCGGCGCGGTGCAGAAGAGGCCGGCGACCGGACAGCGCGGGGAAGAGGACGTCGGCCGGAGTTGCTAGCGACAGCGACGGTGGAGGTGGAGGCACGAAATCGCCATGGGCGGGAGGAGTAGCCTGGCAACTGATACCATGTTGGATGAATGAGCAACTACATTCACAGGGAGCCAAAGGCCAATACATATACATGTGGTAAAGTGCAAGAAACCCCTTATACAATGGGGATAAACCGAAAAGGGACTATACACATCTAACAAAGGTCACAAGAGTACCACTGTCTGCAACGAGGGGATCTTCCAATGGCACCGAGGAAGTCGCCTCGATGCTCCAGATGGAGCCTACAAGGTCACTGGAAGAACACTTGGACCAACCCACCCAAGTTGACTTTCAAGATTAATTTTCAGTATGGCTTATGCTTGAATGTTCAGTTTGCTAACTGAATAATCAACTGTTTGTCGAATGAAAAACAACATTGCGCAGTTGTGAGAACTGGTTTTCTGTGTTGTATAGCTGTTGTGCATGACTTGGTTAAAACTCATGTAATGCACTGAGTTTATGATGTTGCTATGATCAAATGTATGGTTTAACTGTTTCAGTGATGATAATTCTGCTACTCTTGTTTCTTAATTAGATCTTCATGAGCATGAACTGAAGTTTGACGTATGCCAATTCAGCAACAAAAACCTTTGTTTGTTGCCATGTACAATTGCACATGCAAAAACATTTTTAGTTAGAGCGATTTTTTTTTCACTCTGAATGTAGAAGCGCCATGGACGAATAAAAAGAAATGCGTCCAAAGGTTTAGGACGCAGCGTGGGTGAGTGAGAAAAGAATTGCCAACTGTGCGCGCTCCCCTGTGCCGAGTCCTCTACATGAGCTGTCACTGTTTATTTAATCACAATACGGGAGACTGGAAAAGGCTTGTTGCTCAAATACAGCAGATACATGCATGCGTGGCGTTGATCAACAAAACGCACGACGGCACAGATACCGGCCTGCAGGTAGCTCGGCCTCCAAAAGGCATTTTCGACAACTGAGCAAGGAACAAACAAGGAGGAAATTAATAACACGACGAAACAAGGCCTAAAAAGGATAACAGGCATACCTCACCGGAGGCCATAAGGCCAACTCCAGCACACGACCCCAAACGGACGTCTGTTTTGCCCGGATTCTGTCCGTTTGGGGCGGGTAATGGGGTCGTGTCCGGGACTTTCCTAGGATGCGCCGGCCGTGCGCCCAACGCACGGCCTCATTTCGGCCGCATCCCATCCGCATACATTTTATTTCCAAGAACATATCTTTTTATTTTTATCATTGATTTTTGATACATGGTAGCACATCACCAAATTTTGACTAGAATAGCAAGACCAAAGAAAACAAGAACCACAAGAAGACATTTTAAAATAAATCCAACTTCCATAACTGCTCCCATAAGTTGGATTAGTGCCTTCTCGATGCATTCATTGTTGATCTGTGGAGGCTCGATCTTGCGTGCTTCTATCTTCTTCGTGTCTAAAGAAGTTGACGTTGCTTCATCGCATCTACTTTCATCTCTAGCATCTATTGTAGCAATAAGTGCACTAGTCTTATCTCTAGCATTCATTGTAGCTAAAAGTGCACGAACATCTACTAATTTGCGCTCTATCAAAATATCGATGTATTCTTCTTCCCAATACCAAAAGTCGCATCCATTCTACACAACAAAAAATTTAAGTTAGCACAAGTAGTCAAATCCGAAAGCACAAACGATGCTAAAGTAGCACATACCTCCCCATCGTTTGGGCACTTGATGAACACCCATCCAGGATGTTCCGGCGTTGTAGACATGCGGCGCCGGACCTTCCTTGGGCAGTCGTCGCACTTAATAAGTGGCAACGGTGTGCCGACGAGCCTTTGGGCCAGCACCGACCCCGGCCTCCCACCGTTCTTGTATCTGCCGGCGAACCGCCGACGGCGTAGATCCGAACGGCTAGAGGAGGAGTCAGTACCTGCATGCGTCATTGCGGCCTTGCCGGGAGGTCCCGGCCCGGTGCCCGGGAGAGCCCAAGTCCGGCCGGATCCGCTCCAAATCCGACCGCCGGGAGCGCAAATCAGGTGGTCGTGGTTGGGTCGCTAGGGGCGTCGAGGGAGCGGGGTCTGCGGCAAGGTTTGGGGCGAGCGCGTGTCCGAGCTGCACAGCGGCAATGGTAGCGGCGGCGGCGGCGGCGGCGAGGGACAAGAGTGGCGGGGGGTGCGGCTTGAGGGGAGGGGGATAGAAAAAGGGAGGCTTGTGCCACCGACGGGCGGGCCAGGGGAGGACAAGCACGTGCGTCCGGCCCGTCCACGCGCTGTCGGTTTCACCCCAAAGGCGGCCCAAACTTGGGCTGGGGATGGGTCAAAAGCGGACAGAAAACGGACAAAAGTGTTGGGGAACGTTGCATGGGAAACAAAAATTTTCCTACGCACACACAAGATCTATCCATGGTGATGAGCATCTACGAGAGGGAGAGTGAATCTACATACCCTTGTAGATCGCTAAGCGGAAGCGTTTAAGAAACGCGGTTGATGTAGTCGAACGTCTCCGCGATCCAAATCGCAAGTCGTCCCTCGATCCGATCACGAGCTAGCGCCGAACGGACGGCGCCTCCGCGTTCAACACACGTACGGCTTGATGACGCCTTCACCTCCTCGATCCAGCGAGCGATGGTGAAGTAGTGGTTGAGTTCCAGCAGCACGACGGCGTGGTGATGGTGGTGAGGAACAATCTCTGCAGGGCTTCGCCAAGCGCTACGGAGATTATGACGGAGGAATTAGAGGGCTAGGGTTGCCGGCACACGGCTTGGGAAATCCTGATGTGTCACGTGTGCTAGCCCTGCCCCTCTATTTATATGTTGAGCCTTGGGGTCTAAACTTGGAGTAAAAGCCTCCTCCGGGTCGGTTTTGCCCGCACAAGGTCGGTTTGGCCCGCAGGGAAAGAGTCCAACTCGGATCCCTGCCGAACCGTGCACAGCCGCGCACAAGCGGTAGTACCGCTTCACACAAGCGGTAGTACCGCTTGGGCGGTAGTACCGCTTCACACAAGCGGTAGTACCGCTCGGGCGGTAGTACCGCTTCACACAAGCGGTAGTACCGCTCCGGCGGTAGTACCGCTTCACCAAGCGGTAGTACCGCTTACGCGGCAGCAAAACTACTTTTGCACTTTCCAATACCTTGTGGGCTTTATCCCTTTGGCTCATATAAAGTGTTGCTGCACCCGAACACTTCGGTAAACATCCGGAACCCCTTCCGGTGAACTCCGGAACCCTTCCGGAGATCAAAACACTATTATCACATATATCAATCTTTACCTCCGGACTATTCCGGAGATCCTCGTCATGTCCGGGATCTTATTCGGGACTCCGAACAACTTTCGGTCACCAACATAATAACTCAATTATACTAATCGTCACCAAACGTTAAGTGTGTAGACCCTGCGGGTTCGAGAACTATGTAGACATGACCGAGACACCTCTACGGCCAATAACCAATAGCGGGACCTGGATGCCCATATTGGCTCCTACATATTCTACGAAGATCTTTATCGGTCGAACCTCTATGTCAAGGATTCAGTTAATCCCGTATGCTGTTCCCTTTGTTCTTCGGTATGTTACTTGCCCGAGATTCGATCGTCGGTATCTCTATACCTAGTTCAATCTCGTTACCGGTAAGTCTCTTTACTCGTTCCGTAATACAAGATCTCGTGGCTAACACTTTAGTCACATTGCTTGCAAGGCTCATTGTGATGTTGTATTACCGAGTGGGCCCTGAGATACCTCTCCGTTATACGGAGTAACAAATCCCAGTCTTGATCCATGCCAACCCAACAGACACCCTCGGAGATACCTGTAGAGCACCTTTATAGTCACCCAGTAACGTTGCGACGTTTGATACACACAAGGTATTCCTCCGGTGTTAGTGAGTTGCATGATCTCATGGTCAAAGGAACAGATACTTGACATGCAGAAAACAATAGCAATAAACTGACACGATCAAATGCTACGTTTACAGTTTGGGTCTTGTCCATCACATCATTCTCCTAATGATGTGATCCCGTTATCAAATGACATCTCATGTCAATGGCTAGGAAACCTTAACCATCTTTGATCAACGAGCTAGTCAACTAGAGGCTTACTAGGGACACAGTGTTGTCTATGTACCCACACATGTATTTGAGTTTCCAATCAATACAATTATAGCATGGATAATAAACGATTATCATTAACAAGGAAATATAATAATAACCAATTTATTATTGCCTCTAGGGCATATTTCCAACAGTCTCCCACTTGCACTAGAGTCAATAATCTAGTTCACATCACTATGTGATTTACATTGTAATGAATCGAACACCCATGCAGTTCTGGTGTTGTTCATGTTTAGCCCTTGGAAGAGGTTTAGTCAACGGATCTGCAACATTTAGATCCGTGTGTACTTTGCAAATATTTATGTCGTCCTCCTTGATGTAATCGCGGATGGAATTGAAACGTCGCTTTATGTGTCTGGTCCTCTTGTGAAATCTTGGTTCCTTGGCTAGAGCAATGGCACCAGTATTATCACAAAACAGAGTCATTGGGTTAAGCGCACTAGGCACTACTCCAAGATCTATCATGAACTCCTTCATCCAGACACTTTCCTTCGCCGCCTCCGAGGCAGCGATGTACTCCGCTTCGCATGTAGAATCTGCTACCACGCTTTGCTTGGAACTGCACCAGCTAACCGCACCCCCATTAAGAATAAATACGTATCCGGTTTGCGACTTAGAGTCATCCGGATCAGTGTCAAAGCTTGCATCGACGTAACCCTTTACGACGAGCTCTTGATCACCTCCATAAACGAGAAACATGTCCTTAGTCCTTTTCAGGTACTTCAGGATATTCTTGACCGCCGTCCAGTGTTCCATTCCTGGATCACCTTGAAACCTTCCGACCATACTTATGGCAAGGCTGACATCGGGTCTTGTGCACAGCATTGCATACATGATAGAGCCTATGGCTGAAGCATAGGGGATGACACTCATCTTTTCTCTATCTTCTGCAGTCACTGGGCATTGAGTCTTACTCAACTTCACACCTTGCAAAACAGGCAAGAACCCCTTCTTGGACTGATCCATTTTGAACTTCTTCAAAATCTTATCAAGGTATGTGCTTTGTGAAAGTCCTATTAAGCGTCTTGATCTATCTCTATAGATCTTGATGCCTAATATGAAAGCAGCTTCTCCTAGGTCCTTCATTGAAAAACTCTTGTTCAAATATTCCTTTACGCTTTCCAGCATTTCTATATTGTTTCCAATCAGCAATATGTCATCCACATATAAGATTAGAAACGCTATAGAGCTCCCACTCACTTTCTTGTAAATACAAGCTTCTCCGTAAACTTGTATAAACTCGAACGCTTTGATCACCTCATCAAAACGAAGATTCCAACTCCGAGATGCTTGCACCAGTCCATAAATGGATCGCTGGAGTTTGCAAACTTTGTCAGCATTCTCTGGATCGACAAAACCTTCTGGTTGCATCATATACAACTCTTCCTTAAGGAAACCGTTAAGGAACGCTGTTTTGACATCCATCTGCCAAATTTCATAATCGAAAAAGGCAGCTATTGCTAACATGATTCTGACGGACTTAAGCATCGCTACGGGTGAGAAGGTCTCATCGTAGTCAACTCCTTGAACTTGTGAAAAACCCTTTGCCACAAGTCGAGCTTTATAGACGGTGACATTACCGTCCGCGTCCGTCTTCCTCTTAAAGATCCATTTGTTCTGAATGGCCTTACGCCCTTTAGGTAATACTTCCAAAGTCCATACTTTGTTTTCATACATGGATCCCATCTCGGATTTCATGGCCTCTAACCACTTCTCGGAATCCGGGCCCATCATCGCTTCTCCATAGCTCGTAGGTTCATCGTTGTTTAACAACATGACCTCTAAGACAGGGTTGCCGTACCACTCAGGAGCAGTACGCGTCCTTGTCGACCTACGAGGTTCGATAGCAACTTGATCCAAAGCTTCATGATCATCATCATTAACTTCCTCTTCAGCTAATGTAGGCTCCACAGAAACAACTTTCTGCGCTGCGCTACTCTCAGGTTGAAGTAAAGGTTCAACAACCTCATCAAGTTCTATCTTCCTCCCACTCAATTCTTTCGAGAGAAACTCTTTCTCAAGAAATGTTCCGTTTTTAGCGACAAACACTTTGCCTTCGGATCTGAGATAGAAGGTATACCCAACTGTCTCTTTTGGGTATCCTATGAAGACGCATTTCTCCGCTTTGGGTTCCAGCTTTTCAGGCTGAAGCTTTTTGACATAAGCATCACATCCCCAAACTTTAAGAAACGACAGTTTTGGCTTCTTGCCAAACCAAAGTTCATATGGCGTCGTCTCAACGGATTTCGATGGTGCCCTATTTAAAGTGAATGCAGCTGTCTCTAATGCATAACCCCAAAACGATAGTGGCAAATCGGCAAGAGACATCATAGATCGCACCATATCCAATAAGGTTCGATTACGACGTTCGGACACACCATTACGCTGTGGTGTTCCAGGCGGTGTTAATTGTGAAACAATTCCACACTGTCTTAAGTGACTGCCAAACTCATAACTCAGATATTCTCCTCCTCGATCAGATCGTAGGAATTTAATCTTCTTGTTACGATGATTCCCAACTTCACTCTGAAATTGTTTGAACTTTTCAAATGTTTCAGACTTGTGTTTCATTAAGTAAATATACCCATATCTACTTAAGTCATCAGTGAAGGTGAGAAAGTAACGATAACCACCGCGCGCCTCAATGCTCATCGGACCGCACACATCAGTATGTATGATTTCCAATAAGTCACTTGCCCGTTCCATTGTTCCAGAGAACGGCGTTTTAGTCATCTTGCCCATGAGGCATGGCTCACATGTGTCAAGTGATTCAAAATCAAGTGACTCCAAAAGTCCATCAGCATGGAGCTTCTTCATGCGTTTTACGCCAATATGACCTAAACGGCAGTGCCACAAGAAAGTGGTATTATCATTATCAATTCTACATCTTTTGGCATCAATGTTATGAACATGTGTATCATTACTATCGAGATTCAATAAGAATAAACCCCTCACATCGGGTGCATGACCATAAAAGATATTACTCATATAAATAGAACAACCATTATTCTCTGATTTAAATGAGTAACCGTCTCGCAATAAACAAGATCCAGATATAATGTTCATGCTTAACGCAGGCACCAAATAACACTTATTTAGGTTCATCACTAATCCCGACGGTAATCGAAGAGCGAGCGTGCCGACGGCGATCACATCAACCTTGGAACCAGTTCCCACGCGCATCGTCACTTCGTCCTTTGCCAGCCTCCGTCTATTCCGCAGTTCCTGTTTTGAGTTGCAAATATGAGCAACCGCACCGGTATCAAATACCCAGGCACTACAACGAGAGTTGGTAAGGTACACATCAATAACATGTATATCATATATACCTTGTTTGTTGTTGGCCGCCTTCTTGTCAGCCAAATACTTGGGGCAATTCCGCTTCCAGTGTCCAGTTCCCTTGCAATGAAAACACACAGTTTCTGGTTTGGGTCCAGCCTTGGGTTTCTTCACGAGAGGAGCAACTGCTTTGCCACTCTGCTTGGAGTTACCCTTCTTACCCTTGCCATTTTTCTTGAAACTAGTGGTTTTATTGACCATCAACACTTGATGCTCCTTCTGAATTTCAGACTCAGCGGCTTTCAGCATCGCAAACAGCTCGGCGACTGACTTGTTCATCCCGTGCATGTTATAGTTCAACACGAAGCTCTTGTAGCTAGGTGGCAATGATTGAAGAACTCTGTCAGTGATAGCCTCTGGCGGAAGGGGCATCCCTAACTCAGCCAGACGGGTGGAGTACCCAGACATTCTGAGCACGTGATCACTGATAGACCCGTTCTCCTCCATCTTGCAAGCATAGAACTTATCGGAGATCTCATATCTCTCGATCCGGGCATTCTTCTGAAAGATAAACTTCAATTCCTGGAACATCTCATATGCTCCATGACGTTCAAAACGTCTTTGAAGTCCCGGTTCTAAGCCATACAACATTGCACATTGAACTATTGAGTAATCATCAGAACGAGCCTGCCAGGCGTTCACAACGTCTAGAGACTCAACTGGAGCGGGTGGATCACCAAGCGGTGCATCAAGGACATAAGCCTTCTGGGAAGCCGTAAGGATAATCCTTAGATTACGGGCCCAGTCCACAAAGTTACTTCCATCATCTTTCAACTTAGCTTTCTCTAGGAACGCATTAAAATTCAGGGGTGCTACTGCACGAGCCATGATCTACAACATAAATATAGCAAAGACAACTTAGACTATTGTTCTAGATAATGAGTTTAGTTAATCATATTTAAAAAACTCCCACTCAAATTGACATCCCTCCGATCATTCGAGTGTAACATGATCCAAATCCACCAACTCAAGTCCGATCATCACGTGAGTTGAGGTGGTTTCAATGGTGAACATCTTCATGTTGATCATATCTACTATATGACTCATGTTCGACCTTTCGGTCTCTTGTGTTCCGAGGCCATGTCTGTACATGCTAGGCTCGTCAAGTTTAACCCGAGTGTTCCGCGTGTGCAACATGGCTTGCACCCGTTGTATGTGAACGTGGAGTCTATCACACCCGATCATCACGGCGTGTCTCGAAACGACGAACTTTCGCAACGGTGCACACTCAGGGAGAACACAATTTATCTTGAAATTTAAGTGAGGGATCACCTTATAATGCTACCGTCGTCCTAAGCAAAATAAGATGCATAAAAGGATTAACATCACATGCAAATCATAAGTGACATGATATGGCCATGAACTTGTGCTTTTGATCTCCATCTCCAAAGCACCGGCATGATCTCCATCGTCACCGGCATGACACCATGATCTCCATCATCTTGATCTCCATCAACGTGTCGCCATAAGGTTGTCGCGCCGACTGTTGCTTCCACGACTATTGCTAACGTTTAGCGATAAAGTAAAGCATTACATAGCGCTTAATGATTGACACGCAGGTCATACAATAATTAAAGACAACTCTATGGCTCCTGCCAGTTGCCGTACTCATCGACATGCAAGTCGTGATATTCTATACAACACATGATCATCTCATACATCACATATATCTCATCATGTAATTGGCCATATCATATCACATCATACCCTGCAAAAACAAGTTAGACGTCCTCTAATTGTTGTTTGCAAATTTTACGTGGCTGCTACGGGTTTGCAAGAACCGTTCTTACCTACGCAAAACCACAACGTGGTGTAGTGATTGCTTTTTGATCTTCTAAAAGAACCCTCTTCATTGAACCGATTCAACTAAAGTGAGAGAGACAGACACCCGCCAGTCACCTTTATGCAACAAGTGCACGCAGCGGTAAAACCAGTCTCGCGTAAGCGTACGCGTAATGTCGGTCCGGGCCGCTTCATCTCACAATACCGCTGAATCAAGTATCAACTAGTAACGGCAAGCAATATGTATACACCCACGCCCACAACTCGTTTGTGTTCTACTCGAGATCTCATCTACGCATAGACCTAGCTCATGATGCCACTGAAGGGGAACGTTGCATGGGAAACAAAAATTTTCCTACGCACACACAAGATCTATCCATGGTGATGAGCATCTACGAGAGGGAGAGTGAATCTACATACCCTTGTAGATCGCTAAGCGGAAGCGTTTAAGAAACGCGGTTGATGTAGTCGAACGTCTCCGCGATCCAAATCGCAAGTCGTCCCTCGATCCGATCACGAGCTAGCGCCGAACGGACGGCGCCTCCGCGTTCAACACACGTACGGCTTGATGACGCCTTCACCTCCTCGATCCAGCGAGCGATGGTGAAGTAGTGGTTGAGTTCCAGCAGCACGACGGCGTGGTGATGGTGGTGAGGAACAATCTCTGCAGGGCTTCGCCAAGCGCTACGGAGATTATGACGGAGGAATTAGAGGGCTAGGGTTGCCGGCACACGGCTTGGGAAATCCTGATGTGTCACGTGTGCTAGCCCTGCCCCTCTATTTATATGTTGAGCCTTGGGGTCTAAACTTGGAGTAAAAGCCTCCTCCGGGTCGGTTTTGCCCGCACAAGGTCGGTTTGGCCCGCAGGGAAAGAGTCCAACTCGGATCCCTGCCGAACCGTGCACAGCCGCGCACAAGCGGTAGTACCGCTTCACACAAGCGGTAGTACCGCTCGGGCGGTAGTACCGCTTCACACAAGCGGTAGTACCGCTCGGGCGGTAGTACCGCTTCACACAAGCGGTAGTACCGCTCCGGCGGTAGTACCGCTTCACCAAGTGGTAGTACCGCTTACGCGGCAGCAAAACTACTTTTGCACTTTCCAATACCTTGTGGGCTTTATCCCTTTGGCTCATATAAAGTGTTGCTGCACCCGAACACTTCGGTAAACATCCGGAACCCCTTCCGGTGAACTCCGGAACCCTTCCGGAGATCAAAACACTATTATCACATATATCAATCTTTACCTCCGGACTATTCCGGAGATCCTCGTCATGTCCGGGATCTTATCCGGGACTCCGAACAACTTTCGGTCACCAACATAATAACTCAATTATACTAATCGTCACCAAACGTTAAGTGTGTAGACCCTGCGGGTTCGAGAACTATGTAGACATGACCGAGACACCTCTACGGCCAATAACCAATAGCGGGACCTGGATGCCCATATTGGCTCCTACATATTCTACGAAGATCTTTATCGGTCGAACCTCTATGTCAAGGATTCAGTTAATCCCGTATGCTGTTCCCTTTGTTCTTCGGTATGTTACTTGCCCGAGATTCGATCGTCGGTATCTCTATACCTAGTTCAATCTCGTTACCGGTAAGTCTCTTTACTCGTTCCGTAATACAAGATCTCGTGGCTAACACTTTAGTCACATTGCTTGCAAGGCTCATTGTGATGTTGTATTACCGAGTGGGCCCTGAGATACCTCTCCGTTATACGGAGTAACAAATCCCAGTCTTGATCCATGCCAACCCAACAGACACCCTCGGAGATACCTGTAGAGCACCTTTATAGTCACCCAGTAACGTTGCGACGTTTGATACACACAAGGTATTCCTCCGGTGTTAGTGAGTTGCATGATCTCATGGTCAAAGGAACAGATACTTGACATGCAGAAAACAATAGCAATAAACTGACACGATCAAATGCTACGTTTACAGTTTGGGTCTTGTCCATCACATCATTCTCCTAATGATGTGATCCCGTTATCAAATGACATCTCATGTCAATGGCTAGGAAACCTTAACCATCTTTGATCAACGAGCTAGTCAACTAGAGGCTTACTAGGGACACAGTGTTGTCTATGTACCCACACATGTATTTGAGTTTCCAATCAATACAATTATAGCATGGATAATAAACGATTATCATTAACAAGGAAATATAATAATAACCAATTTATTATTGCCTCTAGGGCATATTTCCAACAAAAAGTCCGTTTGCGCCCGCGCGCTGGGTCGTCTGGTATGTCCGTTTTGCCCCAAACGGACGCACCCGGACAGGATGGGGTCGTGCGCTGGAGTTGGCCTAATCGCAGTGGAAATCACGGATATCCTCTGAGCAGTTTGAGTGCAGAAATCACAAAACTCCTGAAACAAACAACAGCAAGTCAGCTGGCATGGGGGCGTCGAGGACATTACATGGAGGAAGAAGGGCAGTTGGAAAATGCGAAATTAGCCTTAAGCGAAGAACAGGGGAATTATATCGTCCTCGAGACAAGAGGGAGAAAGAAAGATTATGCGCAGCCTGACAGGACCTAATTACGAATTTGTCGAAGAAGTTCAGAAATGGAACACTCAACATAGAAAAGTAGCCGTGGATGTATTGCTCAGATCCAGAAGCAATGTAGTTAAGGTTCTAGGCCAGCCGGAACATAGCGGCTTGGGGACGATCCCTATTACAAGTAATGGATTCATCGATCCTGAATGGGGGCTTTTATAGCCAAGCAAAACAGCTAAAAAGTAATACAAGCAACATAAGGCTGGTCACAATGGAAGTATTATATATAGTATCATGCATGCCAACTAGCCATTTTTGTTGAGGTGTCACGCAATTAAATGAGGCAAGAGGAGGTTGAGTATCATGATACGATACAGTATCATATTAAATGATGTACTAGTTTGTGTCATGCATGTCAATAAATGAAGTCTCTATGACGCTAAGTTATGATACTATGCATTGTGGAGGTAGTATTTATCATGAATATGCAACTTGTATTATTAGGAGGCCAAAGCCAACATATATACACATACATGAGGATGCCAAAAGACTACAGGACGATGCCAAGAGACTAGAATGCAAAAGGTCAAAAGACATCACTAGTATAACTCTAACAACCCCCCCCCCCCCCCTCAAACTCATGGTGGATCCACAACATTGAGTTTGGAAAGGTGAAATCCATGTTGCACTCTAGTCCGAGCCTTCGTGAAGAAGTTTGCTACCCGTAACTCAGAAGGCACATACTGAAGTGTGACAACATGATCCTGCACAGCAGTGCGCACATAAGAACCATCAACACCAATATGCTTGGTAAGCTCATGCTTCACGGGATCCCGTGCAATACTGATAGCACTTGTCCTGTCTGACAAGAGGGTGGTAGGTGTAGTAACAGAAACACCAAAATCCTCCAGTAACCATCGTAACCAAGTCACCTCTGCCGTCAGAAGAGACATAGCTCACAACTCAGCCTCTGCACTCAAACGGGAAACTGCAGTTTGTTTCTTCGTCTTCCAGGCAATGAGAGAACCACCAAGAAAAACACAGTAAGCAGAAAGTGAACGGCGATCCATAGGATCACTAGCCCACGTGGCATCCTGTAACAGCCCGAGACCGACGCTCCAGAAGATTCCCGTTGTTTTCCATTCTCGTCGTGTGATTCGTTTGTTTGTCGCATTCATCATCGCATCATCTGCATAGCATCGGCAACTCCGTTGCCATCATTTTTTTCAAAACCGCATCCGTTCCTAGTCGCCGGTTCTCTCCGTTCTTGTCGTTGACCGTTTTGAGACCAACCACACACACACGCGCTCGCGACATCGTTTAAAAATGTTATTAAAAAAGCGCGCGAAAAATATTCTCGGATTGGGTCGAAAGTTGGCATGCAATCTTGTTATATTGTAGGTAGACCGCATGCCAAATTTTGTCGCAATCGGAGGTCGTTTGATACCCGAACGGTCGACCGTAGCAGCACCGTATCGGTTTATTGTCGGACGTTTCGGTTTCTAAAAAAAACTTGTCACGGGCTGCCATCCATTCCCTCTCATCCCCACCAAGCCCCTCTGCACAGCCCATCGCAGCCCACCTAACCTAGCTAACCAAACCCAATGACCGGAGCCATCCGATCACGATCGGAGGGCTCGAAACGGTGCAAACCCCCCTAACCCTAAAACTTGCCTATTTAACCAGCCCCCACCTTCCAAAAACGGAACCCTAACCCCCCCTCCTCGTTTTCCGCGCCACCAGCCTCTCCCACCTCGCAGCCGCCGCAACCTTGCTTCGTTTTCCGTGCCGGCGACTCAACCGCCGCCACATGGCGCCGCGCGATAGGCCGCGCCGCCACCTGAGCGCCGCCTCCAGCCTCTCCCCGTCAGCCACGTTGCCCCTGCACAGAGGCTCCACCGCGCCAGGCCCGCAGGACCCGAAGCAAGCCCGCCCGAGCCCATCCAGGGCCCGGGTCGTCCCGCACGCACGTCGCCGCCCGCTGGCCGTGCCTCCCGCACGGGAGCCCCCACCGCCGACCGCCCTGCATCTCCCCTCGCCGGACCTCCACCGGACCTGCCCGCGCCGCCCCGCGCCTCTGCCCGCCGCCGCAACCACCGCCGCATGCCGCCGTCGCCTGGCCAGCGTCGCGTCCGCCCCGAGGCGAGGTCGCCCCGCCGCAGGAGCTTGCCGTCGCCGTCGCCCGTCCCGCGCCGGATCCGCCGCCCTCTGGCCTCCTCCGCGCATCCCGGCCACCGCGGCCCTCACCGGCGCCCGCTCGCCGTCGTCCTCGTTGGCGCCGGCCGCCACCATCGCCATGACCTTGGCCGCCGGGGACCCAGATCTGGATCCCCACATCCCGGTACCCCGGGATCCCCGGATCCAAACGCCCTGCTGCACCGCCCCGTAGCAGATCCTCCTCGTCCCGTTTTGGAGAGGGTAAAAATTTTCTAAGTCATTTTCTGCCTGCAAAAACATCATGATAGCATTTTGTGGGGCTTGTATCTTTGCACCTGTTCATCGGTTGGAGAAGTATTATATATGAAACTTGTTCTACTCATTGCACTCTACATCATAGAATCATTTGCACACATGATAGGATTCATTTGCATGCTCAAATATTCGTTGCAAAAGTGCATCTCATCGTAATAGACGAATCTGTTATTTTGTTCGATTTTGTGTGGATGATTGCAAGTAAACCGTAGTTCCTTTGCATGTGGTGTCTTCATGAGATATGCCCTATAATATGTGTACTTCCATGCCATGCCTCTGGTTTCTAGGTTGAACTTCATTAACATGCTCATTTCTTGCTCTCAAGTAGCCATCGTGATAAATCTGAAATCTGTTAACGTTAAGTTCAAGTTTGCAGAGTTCGTATTAAGCAATCCATGCCTCCTTTTGGAGTTGTGCCAATAGATGATTTGTAGTATGACATGTTTACTTGCTGGTTGTATGATTGCCATGCCATGAATCTCTTGCCTAGCTGTAGATTTCTTCGTGTGGGCATGCCTACTCGATGTTGCTGTTTTGAGGGGTCTAAATAATTCTAAGTCTGAAACTGCTATTTTGTTGCCATGTTGGCATGTGATTTGCTATTGATCTAGGAGTCTTTTGTGGTTGTCACCATGGGGTATTTTGCTAAGCATGTTATGCTCTATCATATTGTGCCAATAGTTTGCATGTATAGGTTTGCATCATAGTTATATTCATCGCCCAACATGTCAATCTGTTATAAACTGCTGCACATGTCTAGTCTAATTTTCACTAAGTCTGAGAATCTGTTTTCTTCATAATGCCATATTGTGATGATGTTAGCCATGATTCTATGCATAATTAGACCTTGCCGCCATGGAATGATTCGTTGTGCATCATGTCCTCTACCATGCTGTAAATTTTCATGCCATGATATGCCATGTAGCATATAGTTTTATTGCTGCCAATATGCCTTCGTGAAAATCTGCTATGCTAAAACCTGTTATTTTCACTAAGTCCAAATCTGCTATATTTTATTGCCATGTTGTGAGCTTCCTACCATGTGATCCATGACTCTTTTGAGTATGATATGTGAAGATGAAATGAAGTGTGTGTTATATGCTACTGCCCCATGCTTAGTTTGTGCATATTAAGATATTGTAACTTGTTGTTCTCATGTGTGCGATATGCTATGTTGCTGTTTGGGGCAGATTTGAACTAATAACTTGTGTTGGTTGTTGTGGTTGAACCGTAGCTCCGTTTTGGACATGCCATACATGAAACTTGCTTAGAATTTCATGTAGTTTCATAATATCTTGTTGCATCCATGATTTAACATGTTTGTGGTTGTCATTTGCATGCATTTTACATTCATGGCATATGCATCTTGTGTTTGTCATATCTTTTAGACCGTAGCTCCGTTTCAAACGTTTTATATATGCATTTCGACTAGAATGACGTGTAGAATTGTGTGGTACACTTTATCGTGCTGTTTAATGAATATAAAATATGCTTAGTTCAGATCTGGACAGAATTCATAATTTGCACATGGGGTTGCTTCAGAAATACTATAAATGGTTTCCGACCTCATTTAAGATGCCTAGATAGTGTAGTTTCATTATGCTTCACCTCTTGCCATGTTTAAAAACATTTAATATTGTCGTGTGCCTAACGAGAGTGAACTAAATAATTCGAAAGTGGAGTTTCGCCAATATGCAACTCGTTGCATTTTGAGCTTCACTTAATGTGTAGTATTTATTTGTTGTGATTGCCATGCCTTGCATAATTAAACCGGACATGCATCATGTTTGTTTGCGCATCATGTCATGCATATGTTGTGGTGTTGATCATGTGTTGATTGTTGTTTCCGGATTGCTTCTTCTCGATAGAGTTCTGAAAGCGTTCGGAGTGTGAGGATTCGTTCGACTACGTTGGCTCGTCTTCTTCATGGATGCAATCTTCTTCCAAGCGGGATGTCAGGGAAGATGACCATTTCCCTGGATACCATTACTATCATTGCCATGCTAGTTGTCTCGTTTCTATCGCTTGTCTTGCTACCTACCACTAGTTTGTCAAGCCTCCCAAAATGCCATGATAAGCCTCTAACCCCCTCCACATCCCAGCAAACCTTTGTTTGGCTATGTTACCGCTTGCTCAGCCCTTCTTATAGCATTGCTAGTTGCAGGTGCAATTGTTTCCATGTGCCAACATGGATGTTTTTGATATATCACAATATTATTGCTATTTAATTTAATGCACATATATACTTGGTAAATGGTGGAAGGCTTGGCCTTTTGCTCGGTGTTTTGTTCCACTTTTGCCGCCCTAGTTACTTGTGTACCGGTGTTATGTTCCATATTGAGCTCTCCTAACATGCTCGGGGTTGTTATGGGGACCCCCTTGATTTTCGTTTTAGGATAAAACTCTTCTGGCAAGACCCAACTTCGGTACTATATTTGCCCAACATAATAATATTGATCACCTGTATTAATGCATAGGGCGTCATGAACTCGTGGATAATTCAACATAATACACGGGGGCCAATGCTGCTGGTGCTGGTCCAAAACTAGAGCACCGTGCAGGGCCAACCCGGGGCAACTCGGGTGATTTCTATCAGGCCACCGTATGCTTCGCTTATCCGTCGTGTCCTGAGAACGAGATATGCGGCTCCTATTGTTGGAAATATGCCCTAGAGGCAATAATAAATTGGTTATTATTATATTTCCTTGTTCATGATAATCGTTTATTATCCATGCTATAATTGTATTGATTGGAAACTCAAATACATGTGTGGGTACATAGACAACACTGTGTCCCTAGTAAGCCTCTAGTTGACTAGCTCGTTGATCAAAGATGGTTAAGGTTTCCTAGCCATTGACATGAGATGTCATTTGATAACGGGATCACATCATTAGGAGAATGATGTGATGGACAAGACCCAAACTACGAACGTAGCATATGATCGTGTCAGTTTATTGCTATTGTTTTCTGCATGTCAAGTATCTGCTCCTTTGACCATGAGATCATGCAACTCCCTGACATCGGAGGAGTACCTTGTGTGTATCAAACGTCGCAACGTAACTGGGTGACTATAAAGGTGCTCTACAGGTATCTCCGAGGGTGTCTGTTGGGTTGGCATGGATCAAGACTGGGATTTGTTACTCCGTATGACGGAGAGGTATCTCAGGGCCCACTCGGTAATACAACATCACAATGAGCCTTGCAAGCAATGTGACTAAAATGTTAGCCACGAGATCTTGTATTACGGAACGAGTAAAGAGACTTGCCGGTAACGAGATTGAACTAGGTATAGAGATACCGACGATCGAATCTCGGGCAAGTAACATACCGAAGAACAAAGGGAACAGCATACGGGATTAACTGAATCCTTGACATAGAGGTTCGACCGATAAAAATCTTCGTAGAATATGTAGGAGCCAATATGGGCATCCAGGTCCCGCTATTGGTTATTGATCGTAGAGGTGTCTCGGTCATGTCTACATAGTTCTCGAACCCGCAGGGTCTACACACTTAACGTTTGGTGACGATTAGTATAGTTGAGTTATTTTGTTGGTGACCGAAGGTTGTTCGGAGTCCCGGATAAGATCCCGGACATGACGAGGATCTCCGGAATAGTCCGGAGGTAAAGATTGATATATGTGATAATAGTGTTTTGGTTTCCGGAAGGGTTTCGGAATTCACCGGAAGAGGTTCCGGATGTTTCCCGAAATGTTCGGATACGAGAACACTTTATTTGGGCCAAGGGGTAAAGCCCGCGAGGCTTAGGCAAGGTGCAAAAGGAAGTTTTGCTGGCGTCTGGGGCGGTACTACCGCTTATCGTAAGCGGTACTACCGCTACGGGCGGTACTACCGCTTCTCGTAAGCGGTACTACCGCTACAGGCGGTACTACCGCTTATCGTAAGCGGTACTACCGCTTGTACGCGATACTGCAGGGATCCGAGTTGGTCTCTTTCCCTGCAGGCCAAACCGACCTTGTGCAGGCAAAACCGACCTGGAGGAGGCTTTTACTCCAAGTTTAGACCCCAAGGCTCAACATATAAATAGAGGGGCAGGGCTAGCACACGGAACACATTAAGATTTCCCAAGCCGTGTGTCGGCAACCCTAACCCTCTAGTTCTCCCGTCATAATCTCCGTAGTGCTTGGCGAAGCCCTACAGAGATTGTTCCTCACCACCATCACCACGCCGTCGTGCTGCCGGAACTCATCTACTACTTCATCATCGCTCGCTGGATCGAGGAGGTGAAGGCGTCATCAAGCCGTACGTGTGTTGAACGTGGAGGTGCCGTCCGTTCGGCACTAGTTCGTGATCGGATCGAGGGACGACTTGCGATTTGGATCGCGGAGACGTTCGACTACATCAACCGCGTTTCTTAACGCTTCCGCTTAGCGATCTACAAGGGTATGTAGATTCACTCTCCCTCTCGTAGATGCTCATCATCATGGATAGATCTTGTGTGTGCGTAGGAAATTTTTTTTTTCCCATGCAACGTTCCCCAACACCTATCGGGTTCGTCGACACGTCGGGCGGTCTTGCTGGATTTGTTTTACCTTTCTCGAACGTCTTGTGCGTGGGATTTCGACGACACTTCGGGCTATCTCGAAGTTGAGATTTTCCATCGGGATTCCACAAATACTACGGGTGATTCCGCGGTTGAGGAATTCCAACGCAGCATGTGGTTAGTTTGTGATGGATGAGTTGGAGCACCTCTGCAGGGTTAAATGTTTCGGAAAGCCGTGCCCGCGGTTATGTGGCAACTTGGAAACTTTGTTTAACACCCGGTCATAGCAAACTTGAAGTAAACTAAAATAAAATACACCAACATTGTGCGTAACCGTGACTGTCTCTTCTCGTGATTTCTGAATCGAGAGAGAACACGGTGGGGTTATGTTTGTCCGTAAGTAGGTGTTCAGGATCTCTTAGAGATCATTATTAGTTCACGTCCGTTTATGCGACGATCATCCCCCTTTATTCTTGTACTCGTAAGTTAGCCACTCAAATAAATGCTTAGTGCTTGCTGTAGCCTCACCACTTAACCATACCTCACCCATTAAGCTTTAATAGTCTTGATACCCTTGGAAATGAGATTGCTGAGTCCCTGTGGCTCACAGATTACTACAACAATAGTTGCAGGTACAGGTAATGCGATGATTTGACGTGAGCGCGATGCTTGTTTGATTTGGAGTTCTTCTTCTTCTTCATCGATCTAGGATGGGTTCCAGGCCGGCAGCCTGGGATAGCAAGGGTGGATGTCATTTTATCGTTTGATTTCGTCTGTAGTCGGACCCTGCTCTTCTGTATGATGATTGTATATGTTGTTGTATTGATGTGGTCTTGATTTAGCTTGTGGCGAGTGTAAGCCAATTCCATATACTCAATTCTTCTTTACATGTACTTGTAATGATATCCATTCTTGCGAAACGACAAGATGCGCTTCTATCCCTGTCGAGGCCCGCGTGCCAAAATAAGGATAGGATCTCATCTTGGGCGTCACACATCTGAATAGGCCTAGAGCTGTAACGAGCTGGATCGGGGAAAGAAGAGACGGTGAGAGATCGTGCCACAAAGATATCGTAGAACACGAAGAAGGTGACTATAGTGTACCAAAGTGGGAGAAGAAACAAACTGACTCAAGATATGGATAGGATAGGAGATATCTGGACGAGTGACATCGAGATAGAAAAGACTCCCAACAAGATGATGATAACGTGTCGGATCAGACAAGGGCTCACCATCAGAAGTGCGAAGGTGAACATTGAGCTCTATAGGAGTCTCAACAGTGCGCTCATCACTAAGAGCCGCACGAGTAAGAAGATCCTGTACATACTTTTCTTGGGAAATAAAAAAGCCATCAGAGGTGGAGGAAACCTCAATCCCAAGAAAGTAACAAAGAAGACCAAGATCGGACATAAGAAACTGCTCACTGAGACGGGCCTTGACAAAGGCAATGTACTCAGGGTCGTCGTCGGTGATGATTATGCCATCAACATATTTAGTCCGCCCACGAGCTGAAAGGTGGACAAACAACTTCGGATCATGAGCACTTGCTGAAAAACCAGCGGCGGTCACCACAGAGGTAAAACGCTCAAACCAGACGCGAGGGGCTTGCTTAAAAGCCATAAAGAGAGCGACGAAGACGGCATACCATGCCATCAGGAACAGAATACCCGGGTGGTGGTTGTATATAAACCTCCTCACGCAACTCACCATTAAGAAAGGCATTCTTAACATCAAGTTGAGAAACAGACCAATGGCGAATAGAGGCCACAGTGAGAAGTGTGCTGATAGTGGTCATATGGGCCACATGAGCAAATGTCTCATCGTAATCATGACCATGCTCCTGCTGAAAGCCACGAGCCACAAGACGGGCTTTATAATGCTCAAGAGAACCAAATGAGCGAGTATTAACCTTGTAGACCCACTTACAAGTGATGGGACGAACACCGGGAGGAAGAGAAACAAGATCCCACGTGTTGGTGCGCTCACGAGCAGCAAGCTCCTCCGCCATCGCAAACTGCCATTCGGGATGAACAACAACATCGCGATAAGAGGTAGGCGGTCAGGGGGAGGGCGGGGCCGAGCCCGAAGACCATAAGTCGGCTAGGATGAGGAGGAGGATGCACCAGAAGTAGATGGTACGTCAACGGATTTATCTACAACACGTGGACGGCAAATATAATGGAAAGGAAATGGGAGAAGAGGTGGAATCACTGGAGGTGGAGACGGGGAATGTATCGGTGATGAAGATGGAGAAGGGGAGGGTATCGGTGATGAAGGTGGAGAAGGGGAAGGTATCGGTGATGAAGGTGGATAGTCAGGCGATGAGGGAGGAGAAGAATCCGTAGGAGAGGACGGCGTCGGATCTGCAACAGTAGGACGAGGAATAGGAATAGTGGGCATAGAGGGAGGTGTATCCGGAAATGTAAGAAAAGAGAAGTCCTCCGCTGAAAAAGCCGAGGAGGACGGACGCGGGTAGAAGGGACGAGACTCATCAAAAGTCACATCCCGAGTAATACCGAAATACGCATCCGGCGACCGATAGGATCCCAACACCGATAGCCCTTATGCGTATCACTGTATCCGAGAAAGACACACTCAACAGACTGAGCGGTCAGTTTGGTGCGTTCACGAGGGGTAAGCAAAACATAGCAAAGGCAACCAAACAAACAAAGCGCCGAATAATCAGGAGGATGACCAGAAAGACACTCAAGAGGAATACCACCCTGTAGAGCAGTAGAAGGTTGAATGTTGATGAGATAGGTGGAATTGATAACAGTCTGAGCCCAAAAGTGAGGCGGAAGAGAGGCGGGGATCATCATCGCACGCGCTGTCTCAAGAAGGTGACGATGCTTGCGCTCAGCCACACCATTCTGAGCATGAGCACCAGGGCAAGAGAACTGAGTAAGAGTACCGTACTCAGCAAGAAATCCTTGCAGCGCATGAGAGATATACTCACCAACTGAATCTGCGTGAAAAATACGAATAGGAGTGGGAAACTAGGTATGAACCATGGCAGCAAATTTTTTGTATATAGATAAGACCTCACTACGAGAAGACATGAAATAGATCCAAGTGTACCGAGAATAATCGTCTATAAAGATAATATAGTAGCGATGACCCCCTTTCAAAGCGAAGGGAGCCGGACCCCAAACATCAGAGTGAACAAGATCAAAAGGATGCTCGGACACTGACTCACTGTGAGGGTAGGGCAGTTGAATCTGCTTACCAAGTCTACAACACAGACAATCTGTCGTGGTTTTGTCACGGCAGATGCCTTAGTGAAAGGACTTAGGGGTGAGGCCATCGCTACGGTGACTAGCTCGAAGGGGTTGGTCGGGACGAAAGACACGAGTTTACCCAGGTCCGGCCCCTCACGAAGGAGGTAAAAGCCTACGTCCTGCTTTGTGTTGTATTGATTGGGTATCGATTACAAGGGAGCGGATTCGCTTGACCTAGCTCTCGATCAATTGTTTCTTACCCTAAGTCGCCGCAGGAACTCGCCTTTATATACACAGGTCGAGGCCCTGGGCTTACAAGAGTCCAGATCGGGTTATACTAAATATTCGATCATGCCTCTAAGTCGCCATGCCTTCTTTGGCAAGCCATCTCCGGGCGGCTTACGCCTCTGGGTCACACACCGTCCTCCGGCTCTGGCCCTTCGTCCGGCCCGTCTGGCAAGCCACCTCCAGGCTTGTCTCGGTCTTCAGGCCTGTTTAAGGCTTTATTGTTAAGTCGCCAACTTCCTAACCCGGCCCCTTCTGGGCGGGTTATACCGCAGGGTTATATCCCCAACATTAGGCCCCAGATTGACTTGAACTTGTTCATGTCAATCTTCAAGTCTTCTGGTTGGCGAGTCTCGTGTTCCCCTTAATCACTTAACCTAAAATAATTCTTCATGACCCGCCATATAAAATGGATGACGTCATCTTTGGTGAATCCAGAAAATCTTCATGACATCACAACGGATCTTTGCATTAAGTAGTCATTCCGAAAATCGAGGCACTTCTTTAGTCAATCATTATCACGTCCCCTTGATTCTCGCGCTTGACTGTTGCTGTTCCACCTCTTCCTTATAAATAGGCATGGGGGGGGCATTCCTTTCATTTTCCCTCGCTGCCTTTCCTTCTTATTCCTCCTCCAAACGCTTCGTGTGACCGAAGCTCCGCCGCACCTGCCGGACCGCGCCGTCCACCTCAACAAGGCTGCTGCATCAACCTGTTGTGACCAGAGTTCATCGGCATGCACCCACGCTCCCTGCGTCTTCTCAGGTTCCGTCCTTTGGCTTTCTCAGATCCGCATTAGGTCACCAGAGTTCTTTAGAGTTCGTAGCCGTTCATTGGAGTTCATACCATTGCTTAAGAAAGGAATCATCTTTCGACTTGGCAATACTAGCAAAATCCCGCAGTGCTCTGTTTAGCACCTATTTTGTATCCAGAGTAGATTGCTTCTTCCCCGGAATCAGCACATTGCCTGCTAGTTCTTCCATTACTGTTTTTAGGGCTAGCAATTACTCCCCTTTTATCCTCGCCGGTAGATCCATAATTATAGCTGCAATCTGTGAAACTTGTTTGTCCACACTTTGCAGTATTTTCAGTATTCATTGTGTTATTGACCCGCCACCATACTGTCGGCTCATCTTGACGGGATATAAGTCAACATACTTTAATGCCCCTCATTCCTGTGGCCAAGGGCGGCTCATAATTTATCAATGACCCGCCAAATAGCGTTGCCGTCTTAGTCATAACTGGCTTTGTCATGTAGCACTCCTAACCCGCCGTAATTTTATGCCTTTTCCATGGCTTTTAACCCAATCAGTCATGACTAAGGATCCCTCCTCTTGCGATTGGGTAGCCTCCGGGGTTACCGAGATTATGCTCAATGAGTATGTAACCATGGGGGTTTTGCCGGATCAAGAAATCATTCATTGGCGGGTTCCTGGTCCCGAAACTATCCCCGAATCCAAAGAGGGGGAAGTGGTTATCTTTACGGACCATCTTCTCCGTGGCTTCTCACCGCCCGGGTCAAAAAAAATCCGGGATGCCCTGCATTTTTATAAACTTCACCCTCAAGACATTGGCCCCAATTCCGTCACCAACCTGTGCCAATTTCAAGTTTTCTGCGAAGCATATCTGCAAGAAGAGCCCACTGTTGATCTTTTCAGAGATTTCTTTTACATCAACCGCCAAACTGAGATAGCAGACGAACCAAGTCTTGAACTCAGAGGCATTTCCATCCAGAGACGGAGAGATGTATCTTTTCCCTCAGCTGTTCTGCCCAGCCATCCCAAAGATTGGAACCGCACTTGGTTCTACTGCAGAGACACTGCCCAGCTGAAGAGAAACCATTGCCGGTTATCGCCCCTACCGGCTCTGCACCACCACCGAGCTTCCGGACTGGTTATCCGCCACAGAGCGCGCTCAATACGCTCACACATTTTCAAAGATCAGGGCTTTATTAGCCAATGGGTTAACTGGCGTTGATTTGACCCGCTGCTGGGTTTCCTCGAGAATTTTGCCGCTGAGCCGGCGCGGCGGCTTAATGTGTCAATACACTGGCAATGTGGACGACCCTCAGTGCTTGAACCAAACGCCTCTGATAGACAAAGACATCAATTTAATTGCCAAATCACTGCTTGGAGAACCTCAGGAGGTTTGCAACAAGATGGGGTTAAATCCCTTATATGTTCTTAACCCGGCTCCCGCAGTAAGACTTTTGACGTTAATCTTCACCTTTTTCCTTTTAGGTTTTGCACTTCACATCTCTTTTAACCTTTCTGTAAATGTATTTATGTATGTAGGCTGACTCTCCCTTCTGGAAGAAGAGAATAACTGCAGCCTCCACTTTGAAGAAGAAGAAAACCAAAGCGACTAAGACCCGCGGTCCGGGCTGTTCAAAAAAGAAAACAGCCCAAGAACTGCTCAAACTGGATGACTCGGAGGTAGAACTTGACTCCCTTGGCCTTCTTTTCATGCAACTTATTGATGCTGACTCCTCTCAGGGTGAAGCGGAAACAAGCCAAGCCGGTGCAGCATAGGTAACTATCATCTCCTCCGACTCAGAACCTTTGCCAAGAGACAAAATACGGCGGGTCATCCGGAAAGTAAAGTTTTCACACCCTCTTGCTCACTTGGATCCCAACTTTCTTTTGAAGAAGCAGCAACATGACTCTAGGGGTCAGACCCGGAGCGGCGGCTCTGAAGATCTAGTAGCTGGCTTATCCAACACACCAGCTCCTCGGAAACGCCGCAACGAGGTACTTCATAACTTTGTTTTCATCTCTTCTGCGCGTTAGCCTCATGCAGCGACCTGCTTATATTGTCCAACTCTGATTTTTCAGGAAACACCTCCATCCTCTGGTGACTCAACCGATACACAGCTGCCCGCCTTCGTTGTCAACCCTGGGTAAGGATTTTTCCTTTGTTGGTATCCAAAAATTCATTTCATATGCTCATAAATGTGTCCACTTCTGTTATAGGGCTAAGGCAAAGATGGGCAAGAGGCAGAAGGTGGGCGACTCTTCCAAAACCTCCAAGGTCTCTGAGCCAAAAAAGAGATTCTGAAGCCTCCTGAAGCCCCAATCCAAAGCTCTGAAGACCCTATTTCTCATCAAGATAACCCACCTCCACAGGCTGAGGAACTCTTTTCTGAGGCCATGGACACTGATGTTGACCCGGCCAACATTTGTGATCCGCCAAATCCAACTCTCCAGCCAATTGAAGAAAATCCGTCTGAGAAAAATGATGCTGACGCCATCATCACCGGGGCGGGTTATAAGCCACCAAGAGCCTCCACTGTATTGGCCAAGCACAAAGAAGAACCACCTTTGCTGGAGAAAGGCAAGGCCAAATTGGACCCGCCGGATTATGCGGATTTCAATGTCAGTGAGCTGCACGCCGGTTATCTAAACTGCCTTCATACAAGTCGTGATATGGAGGCCGACTTAGTAAACTTGATGAAGCAGAAGTATGAGGTACGAATTTTAATCCCTTTCCACTTCACAGATATATACTTATGTAGCCCCCAAGGGCCGGCTTATCTTGAAAAAGATGAGGTGGGTCTTGCAATAATAACTTTGAAAGAATCCGCATGCACTACTGGAATCAGGATCTTTGCCGTCTGCCATGGCTGACGGCAAAGGCATGCATGGCGGATGGCAAAGGTCTTTGCCGTCAGCCAGCAGACGGCACCACATCCGGCTGAACAAGCCACGGTAAAGGGCACTTTGCCGTCTGCTGGCAGACGGCAAAGATGCAAAGGTCTTTGCCGTCTGCCAGCAGACGGGAAAGGGCATGAACGGCACACGCGGCAGCTTAGGTTCGTTAAGGGGTTAACGGCGTGCTTTGCCGTCTGCTAGCAGACGGCAAAGTGGCTAAATAGGCCAGCCCAGGTTCCCCCCAGGTAGCTGCCACGTGGCTCGCTATGCCGTCTGCTGGCAGACGGCAAAGATGCAAAGTTCTTTGCCGTCTGCCAGCAGAAGGCAAAGCAACCACATAGGCCAGCCCAGTTCCCCCCAGGTTGCACAGGTAGCTGCCACGTGGCAGCTTTGCCGTCTGCTGGCAGACGGCAAAACTCTTTGTCGTCTGCCAGCGGACGGCCAAGTGCCTGTACTGCCCCTGTTTTTTCTTAAATTCAATCAATTTCACAGATATATATATATACATTTGAAAATACTTTCAACAAGCATACATATCCCTGCCATATGGATATGATCATCCAACACATATACATACCAACTCAAAAGTCCATATCCAACATATATATATAGCCAACATATATCCAACAACAAGCATACAATGGTTTCATCCATACATACATATATAGGTAGCAAGTTTCACATTGTTCATCCTACAAAATCAAAACAAAAAGGAAGGACAAGGAGAAGAGTAGACTCCATCAACGCAAGCTTCCGTGATCTAAAGCAAATCTGCAAATTGGGAAAGAAGAAAGTTAGAAGAAGAACAAGAAGAAGAAGAAGAAGAAGAAGAAGAAGAAGTAGAAGTAGAAGAAGAAGAATTTTTCTTCTCTTTCTTTTTCTCCTCTTCTTTATCTTCTTCTTCTTCTAACGAAGGTAACATAGGTAATTATGCCATTTTTTAGCTAAGCTAGGTAAAAATGCTAAGTGTAGGTCATTTTAGAGCTAAGCTAGGTAAATAGGTCATTTTGGAGGTTAGTAAGGTTATTATGTCATTTTCGAGGAAAATAAGCTAAGTCAATGTCATTTTGGAGGTAACCAAGATTATTATGCCATTTTTGACCTAAGTATGCTAAGTATGTCATAAATGAACTAAAGAAGCTAAGTATAGGTCATTTTTGAGCTAACCTAGGTAGTTATGCCATATTTGAGCTAACTAAGCATATTTATTCATTTTGGAGGACAAAATGGTAAGTGTAGGTCATTTTTGAGCTATCCTAGTTAAAATCGGTCATTTTGGAGCTAGGTAAGGTTATTTTGTCATTTTGGAGGAAAATAAACTAATGATATGACAGTTTGGAGCTAAACCAAGGTTATTATGCCATTTTTTACCTAAGTAAGCTAATTATGTCATAAATGAACTAGCTAAGCTAAGTATAGATCATTATTGAGCTATCCTAGGTAGTTATGCCATTTTTAGCTAACTAAGCATATTAAATCATTTTGGAGGAAAAAATGCTAAGTATAGGTCATTTTATAGCTATCCTAGGTAAAATATGTCATTTTGGAGCTAAGTAAGGTTATTATGTCATTTTCGAGGAAAATAAGCTAAGTATAGGTCATTTTGGAGCTAAATAGGTCATTTCTTAAGCTAAGTATGCATTTGTTAAGCAAAACACTTGGGAAAACTTACCATCATCACGGAGGTGAAGGAGCGGTCGGGTTTGCGCCAGTGTGAGACAGAGAAGGACCGGTCGGGGTTGCGGCAGACGCAGAAGGATCGGTCGATGCTTGTCGGGAGGCATGCTGCACCAAAGATCATTTGCAATGTCTCGTTAGCATGATGCAACTCAAATGTGAATACTAGTAACTAATGACCATTCAAATGAAACTCACCGTGGGCGCTATACCAATCTGGGGCATCGGCGGAGGGGTCTGACCGTTGTTCTGGCACACGGTCTGCACATTTTGTTTTCACGAGTCAATCATATTAGTTAGTGATGAAACGAACATTACGTGCATGATTTGGCTAATATGCAGGAGAAACTTACCACGAGGAGCTCGTATAGGGCCCGGTGAGACGCGTCATTCCGGTTCCTCTCCTCCTCCATTAGCCTAGCCGTCCTCTCCTCCATGTCCCTCTCCCTCTCCGCCACCTGCCTGTTTGCCTCCGCCAGAAGCTCCTGGGCCCTAGCCTCGATGGCGAGCTCCATTGGCCGTGGACGAGGCCTTATCTCAGGATCGGAGCTCGTCTGGCGCTTCTTGATCTCCGGGAGAGTTCTAGGACAACGTATCAGTCCATCCCCAATGGTCTACCGAAGATCGAAGGTTATTTCCATATCCTCCTGAAATCCATATGCCTTACAAAGAGCTTCCCAATTTGAGCACCCTAATTCTGTGTTATCAACTGCATTCATTACTTTGACCAGAAATGTGTGACCATGTTTAGTCCTCAGGTTGGCTCTCCTCGTCTCGAAACCGTCGTGCTCTTCGAAAAAGAGCCTCTCCAAGAAATACCGTCTTGCATGACAGGGGATGAACTAGTCGAATTGTATAAAACATAAATTACACGTTGAAGCAAAGAAACAAAAGTCATGCTTAATTACGAAAAAACACTTGTCATCGTTGCGTACCGTAGAAATATCGAAGTCGTCATAAAGCTTCATGGTGAAGAACCTGCCGTCTCGCAGCCTAGGCCGGTCGCAAAGACCCTTATCTTCGCCGCACTATTTGCACGTTTGGCACCTATGGTCGTCATCAGACGACGACATTTCCTGCAAAATACAGGCACTAGGAGGTGTTCCCTGCAATAACATATGCACATGACCAAATAGACCTAATTGCAATAACATACGCACATGACATATAAATTGATTATTACTTTCGGTCTGTCGAGGCTTTCCTTAAATAACTCTCATATCTCATGGTGTGTTGGTCCGCACTCTCTCACACTGATATGGTGGTGTATATATTGGTGGACACTCTCTCACACTAATAGTTCGACCGTCGGTGATGGGCGCAACCCCTCTTCTCTCCTTGCGCATTATACCGAGGTATATATCGCAAGAAGAGAAGAGGAAGAAGCGCCCCCCACGACAATAGTCGGGATTCCTCCATCAAGAACACACATGAAAGTCACACAAGGAGCAACGACAGACCGAAAGTCACACACGCATTATAACAATATAATATCACTAATACAATTATAATGAGCTCGAATATAATATCACTAATACATTTATAATGAACTCGAATATAATATCACTAATCCAGTTAATGCATCATCAAATATTAACTAATACATCTCGAATATTATCATATAAGATCACTAATACATATCGAATATCCTAGAATCCAAAGTGGAGGACGGTGAACTCGGTTCACTAGCGGTCTCTAAGTCGCTGACGGTGGACACCCAAAGATAAGGAACCATCACCGGATCATAACTCGGGTGAGATCCCTGAAGAACCTGCCAGGTATTGGAGAACCTGGCGTCCAACGCCGCCATGTAGCGACGGACGTGCTCGTCCTCCTTCCTGACACGGCGACGTACCACCTCCGCGGGGGCCGGCTGCCTCTGCACCGAAAGTGGCCCACGCGACCGCCGCCAAAGAAGCTCCGGGTCGACGACAAGACCAGGATTCCTCACCAAGCTCCGAGCCCGGGAAGGTAGCACCTCCCAGTGCCAGCCCGGTGGAGCCCAATCCCGGACATTGCGCCTCTCAAGCATGATGTCGCCGCCGACTCGACGACGACGAGGATGCGGGCCAGGCATCGTCGACGTCGAGACAAATTCCTATGAGAACATTTTCTTATCGTTTAGTGTTTTGCTTTTTTAGAAATGCGAGATTGGCATCGTCGACGAAAACAAATTGTGGCTATAGCAAATATCATTTTATTTAACAACAATAAAACAACAATAACATTTTTAATAACAAAGACTAGTGATGTGTAAGTTAGCAAATAAAGAAGCATCTTCCTCATAAATCAACAAATCAACTTAAAATGCTATCATAATTTCCTAACTAACTTAAAATGCCATCTTAATTTTTTAACTAGCCCTGGATCCGCCGCTGACCGCCACTACTTCGGCCGGCGATGGACGCGGGCGGAGACGGTAACTGCGGGGGTGAGGGAGGATAGCTAGGAGGAGGAGGGGTGTGGGGGTGTCGTGTCGGGGGTCGGGGTGTGGGTGGTGTCGTGTCGGGGTCGACCCTCGACTCCTTTTCCCCTCGATCCTCGACCCCTCGACCACTCGGCGACCCTCTTTTCCCTCGGCGACCCTCGACCATCGGCGACCCTCTTTTTCTACTTTTCCTACTTCTTTTTTTCATCTTCTACTTCTACTTTTTTTTCATCTTCTTCTTTCTTCTTCTTCTTCTTCTTCTTCTTCTTCTTCTTCTACTTATTGTTCTTTTTTTTTCATCTTCTTCTTCTTCCTCTTCTTCTTCTTCTTCCTCTTCTTCTTTTACTTCTTTTTTTTCATCTTTCTTGTTTATTCTTAAAAAACAGAAGAAAAAACCTAAACTAAACTAAACTAAATCTAACCTAAACTAAACTAAACTAAACTAACCTAAACTAAACTAAACTAAACTAACCTAAACTAAATCTAAAAAAACAGAAAAAAAACAGAAAAACTCACCACGGGGAGGGGGCGCGGGTTGAGGAGGCAGGCCACGGGGAGGGGGCGCGGGTTGAGGAGGCCAAGGGGAAGGGCGGCCGGCGACGGTGCGGCTCCGGCGGCGGGGCGGGGCGGCGCGGCGCGGCTCCGGCGATGGGGCGGGGCAGGGTGGCCGCCGCGGCCTGCGTCCGCTGGGCGGGGCGGGCGGGCGGCCGGCGACGGGGCGGGCTCCGGGGGGTGGCGCGGGGCGGCGGCGGCTCGGGCACGGGGGCGGCGCGGGTGAGGTGAGGGGAGAGAGAGGGAAGAGAGAGAGGGGTGGGGCGCGGGGCGGGCTCCGGGGGGCGGGGCTGGCCGGCGGCGCCTCGGGCTCCGGGGGGTGGCGCGGGGCGGCGGCGGCTCGGGCACGGGGGCGGCGCGGGTGAGGTGAGGGGAGAGAGAGAGGGGTGGGGCGCGGGGCGCTGACTGTTTTAGATAGGTCAAATCTCTTTGCCGTCTGCTAGCAGACGACAAATAGCCTAGCTAGTGGGGTGGGGCCGGGGGGGAACGGACGTTAGTTGGCCACTTTCTTTGCCGTCTGCTAGCAGACGGCAAAGAAAGTGGCCGTTAGGTGGTTCTCGTTAGTGGGCCACCCTTCCTCTTTGCCGTCTGCTAGCTGACGGCAAAGCTTCTATGCCGTCAGCTAGCAGACGGCAAAGAGATGGCTGACGGCAAACATGATCTTTGCCGTCAGCTCTTTGTTTGCCGTCAGTTTTCTGTAAGCTGATGGCAAAGACCTTCTTTGCCGTCAGCTAGCTGATGCAAAGAGCTGGCTGACGGCAAAGATCCTGATTCCAGTAGTGATGTAGCCCTCAAGAGCCGGCTTATCTTCAAAAAGATGAGCCGAGTCTTGCAATAATAACTTTGAAAGAATCCGCATGTAGCCCCCAAGGGCCAGCTTATCTTGAAAAAGATGAGCCGGGTCTTCCAATAGTCACTTAGGGAAAAATCGGCATGTAGCCCCCAAGGGCCGGCTTATCTTGAAAAAGATGAATCGGGTCTTTGCTATACTTTGAAATGACCTACATTAGCCCCCAAGTGCCAAGTGTATTGTTTGCAATGTGCTTGGGACTTGAATATTTGAATCATAACAAACCTGTGCATTAGTGATTTCCAAACCAACTCCCAAATTTTATGTAGGAGGCATTAAGCTTGAAAGAGTCGCATCTTGGCGACTTAAGCAAGAATGTGGCGGCTCTGGAAACCAAGAGCAGTGAGGCCGAGGCCAAGCTAAAACTTGCCTTAGAAAATTTGGAAAAGTTGAAATCTGATTTTACTGCCAAACATGTCATACTGGAGTCGGAGAAGACTGTTCTGCAGAAGCGCGCCGAAGACGCTGAGAAGCAGCTAAAGTCGGTTACCGAAGAGCTTGCCGGCTTAAAACAGCAAATATCCCGGATGACAGCCGCCATTTTCGGTAAGTGCACAAAGTTATTCCTCATTGAAACACTTCATCAATTAGGGTAGTCAAAAAATGCTAAACTGAGCTTTATACTCTCAATTGTCTGACAGGCGCCAGGAGTGCCAGCTTTGGCCAAAATTTTCTGCTGAAACTGAAAGCTGTCTACTCATTGACGGAGCAATTATATGCTGGGAGCCTGCGGACACTTGTAGTTGTATCCTCAGGAAAGAAGCCGCCAACACCCATCAAGACAGTTTTGGATCAGCTATCATCTGTGCCCTCTCAAATTGGAGATCTGAAGCTATCAGCCGCCCGCGCAGGAGCCATTTCTGCTTTAAGCCGGGCGAAGGCGTGGCAATCAGATCTAGACCCGGCTGAGATGGCTGGCGGGTATCCAGAGTATAACGACGATGGAACTGTCTTCAGCGAGTCAGACTTCTCCAGATGTGTCAAAGAGATAAGGCCACTGGCATGCCAACTTGCACAAGGGCTAGATTTAAACAAGTATCAGCCGGCTTATGACAGTAGCAACACTCGCATCAAGGCGCCCTCTCATGCGGTTATTGACATAACACCTCAGAGGCGTAAGCATATGTTTGCCCCTGACCTTGATCCTTTACTAATTCTTAATGATGAAGCTACCTTTGAGGCGTTAACCGGCATCGATTGGACTTCGGATAATCTTCAGATGATCGACGACGAAGAGCCGGCACAGGATGACCCGGAGCCGTCCACCTCCAAGCGCCAGGGTGACAATGATCCTGCTGATCGTAACCCGGATGGCACTGAGGCCGGCTTAGAGTGATATAACTCTAAAAACACTTGGCCAGAAATTTGAAGGGCCCAGCTGTGGCCTTGTAATAGCATAGTTTGAAAACAGCTGTGATTTTGCCATGCCTTCGTGCATGTTTTTATCAACTTATACCTTGGCGGCTTAATCGCTGCAATCTTTATCAACACATGTGTATGTTTGATGTGATGATATCTCTGAATTTCTGCAGTAAATATTGATCATCTCCTTGGCTGGCGACTTATAGCCATAATTCGGGGCGAGTTAATAACTCACTACCCCATAGTCTTGTAATTATGGGAACAAACCCGCTGGCGGGTCATGACAGCTGCAAGTTTGATCCATGAGTAACACTAAGCCGGATCAATTGTCATCCAGAAACTTAGAACCTCCTCATGAAAAATCCCTGCAAGATAACAAACAGAAAGTATATACATGTATATCTTCATTTGTTTTAAGGCGGCTTTGAAGGCAGAACCAAAAGAGATCAACTCTTAGTTATATTTTTGAGAAAACTCAAGGTTTTTGCTTCAAAGAAGCTAGGCATGAACGCCTACAATCCCGTAAGCCGGCTCTCACGTGGCATAAATCCGTCGTTTTAACCTTAACGAGTTTAGTGTCTTAAAACAGATTGACTGTTAAGAGTACGAACGAGCCACATAGTGGAGAAACTACAGCGGACAGGTGAGTTTATCCTAGCTCTCTGTAAGCCGTCTCTCTCGTGACATAAGCCGCCGTTTTAACTTTAACAAGTTCAGGGTCTTATTGAAAGATTGACTGTCAAACGTTCGGCGGGTCACCTGGCGGAGTAGCAAGTTGCAAACAGGCAGGTTTAACTCAAATATGGCATGTAAGCCGGTCAAGAGGGTATGAAAGCTAAACTCATTGAGTTGGAAGCCCCCAAGTGACTGAATAATTAACTCTTTGCATAGACATCATTGGATGAAAACGACAGAGGCCTCGAATTATGGGGATGTCGGCTTTATTAATTATAAAATGGTATATACAATGACAGAAGTATGTACATTGATGAGAGCCAATGAATCAAGTGTAGTAGGGTCGAAGATGAGCAATATTCCATGGCCTGCTAGTTTCCTCCCCCGAAGTGCGTGACTTGTCACTCTCCCGCATATCAATGAGATAATATGGCCCATTGTTGAGATTCCTACTGACCACGAAAGGCCCTTCCCAAGGGGGTGATAACTTATGCATATCTGTCTGATCTTGAATCAAACGGAGCACTAAGTCGCCCTCTTGGAACGTCCTAGTTTTAACTCTGCGGCTATGATAGCGACGCAGATCTTGTTGGTAAATCGCCGATCGTGCTGCTACAAGATCCCGCTCTTCATCCAAAGCGTCCAGTGCATCCTGACGCGCCGTCTCATTATCAGTTTCAACGTAAGCCGCCACCCTGGGCGAGTCATGATGAATATCGCTGGGGAGGACTGCTTCTGCGCCATAAACCATGAAGAAAGGCATGTAGCCTGTTGATCTATTGGGGGTGGTTCTGATGCTCCAAAGAACTGAAGGTAACTCCTCAACCCAACAACCCGGCGTTCGTTCCAAAGGAACCATAAGCCGGGGCTTGATACCTCTCAAAATTTCCTGGTTAGCACGTTCTGCTTGACCATTAGACTGCGGATGGGCTACCGATGAGACATCAAGGCGGATGTGTTCACTCTGACAAAACTCCTTCATAGCCCCCTTGGACAGATTTGTACCATTATCAGTGATGATACTGTGGGGGTAACCAAAGCGGAAGGTCAGCTTTTTAATGAACTGAACTGCAGTTGCTGCGTCACATTTGCTGACCGGCTCCGCCTCAATCCACTTAGTAAACTTATCAACCGCCACCAAAAGGTGGGTCTTCTTATCTTTAGACCTTTTAAACGGTCCAACCATATCAAGCCCCCAAACCGCAAACGGCCAAGTGATTGGAATCATCCGCAATTCTTGAGCCGGCACATGGGCACGTCGTCCGAATTTCTGACACCCATCACACTTACTAACTATATCCTCCGCATCTGCATGAGCTGTCAACCAGTAGAAACCGTGCCGAAAAGCTTTGGCCACCAAGGATTTTGACCCGGCGTGATGACCACAGTCACCGGCATGTATCTCTTGTAAGATTTCACGGCCTTCCTCAGGAGAAACACAGCGTTGAAAAACACCAGTCACGCTGCATCTATGTAACTCGCCATTGACAATAGTCATGGACTTAGACCGCCTCATGATTTGCCGCGCCAAGGTTTCATCTTCAGGTAACTCGCCCTGGGTCAAATATGCCAGATAAGGCAGCGTCCAATCTGGAATAGCGCCAAGAGCCGCCACCAACTGTCCTTCCGGGTCAGGTATAGCAAGATCTTCCTCAGAAGGTAACTTAACCGACGGGTGATGCAATACATCCAAAAACACATTAGGCGGCACCGGCTTACGCTAAGACCCCAGCCGGGACAGTGCATCAGCCGCCTCATTCTTCCGACGATCAATGTGATCCACCTGATAACCCTTAAAGTGGCCAGCAATGATATCAACCGCCTGGCGATAAGCCGCCATACGATGGTCTTTAGAATCCCACGTGCGTGAAACTTGTTGAGCCACTAGGTCTGAGTCGCCCAGATATCTGACCCGGCTCAAATTCATCTCCTTGGCCATACGGAGCCCATGAAGCAAAGCTTCATATTCAGCTTCATTGTTGGTACAAGGAAACATTAACCTTAAAACATAGTAAAATTTATCACCTCGTGGGGAAGTTAAAACAACTCTAGCCCCTGAACCTTCCAACTGCCTGGATCCGTCAAAGTGGATTGTCCAATATGTATTATCCGGCTTCTCCTCAGGTGCTTGACACTCTGTCCAATCATTGATAAAATCCACTAGGGCTTGAGATTTGACAGCTGTTCGAGGCACATACTTCAAATTAAGAGGTCCAAGCTCAATTGCCCACTTAGCAATCCTGCCGGTGGCCTCTCTATTTTGAATGATATCTCCCAAAGGAGCAGAGCTAACCATCATGATTGGATGTCCAAGGAAATAATGCTTCAGCTTGCAATTCGCCATGAACACTCCAAACACCAGTTTCTGCCAATGTGGGTACCTTTGCTTGGACTCGGTTAAAACTTCACTGACGTAATAAACCGGCCGTTGGACGGGGTATTCTTTGCCCGTCTCCTTGCGCTCCACAACAACTGTCGCGCTGACAGCTTTATTATTAGCCGCCACATACAGGGGCAATGGCTCTTTGTCTACGGGAGCAGCCAAGATAGGCGGCTCAGCTAACTATTTTTTAAGGGCTTCCAACGCCTCATCGGCAGCATCACTCCAGACAAAATTATCTGTCTTCCTCATCATCTGATATAAAGGGATAGCCTTCTCACCCAGGCGGCTTATGAATCGGCTTAAAGCGGCAATACGACCCGCCAAGTGCTGAATGTCATTGATACACGCCGGTTTAGAAAGTGACGTGATGGCCTTTATTTTCTCTGGGTTAGCTTCAATGCCCCGCTCTGAGACAAAAAATCCCAGTAGTTTGCCTGCAGGCACACCAAAAACACACTTAGCCAGATTAAGCATCATCTTGTAGACCCGGAGGTTATCAAAGGTTTCCTTAAAATCAGCAAGCAGAGTCTCCTTCTTCCTTGATTTGACCACAATATCGTCCACATAAGCATGAATGTTGCGCCCGATCTGACCATGAAGACAATTCTGTACACAGCGCTGGTAAGTCACCTAGGCACTTTTGAGTCCAAAAGGCATAGACACATAACAGAAAGCTCCAAAAGGTGTTATGAAAGATGTCTTCTGCTGGTCCTCAACTGCCATCTTGATCTGATGATAACCCGAATAAGCATCCAGGAAACATAAACTCTCACAACCCGCCGTCGCGTCAATGATCTGGTCGATACGGGGGAGAGCAAATGGATCAACCGGGCAAGCCTTGTTAAGGTCTGTGTAGTCTACACACATACGCCACGTGCCGTTCTTCTTAAGGATGAGCACAGGGTTAGCCAACCACTCCGGGTGAAAAACCTCCACGATAAATCCAGCTGCCAAGAGCCGGGCAACCTCTTCGCCAATAGCTTTACGTCGTTCCTCATTGAAACGACGGAGGAATTGCTTAACCGGCTTAAATTTAGGATCCACATTAAGATGGTGCTCAGCGAATTCTCTCGGTACACCCGGCATGTCAGAAGGTTTCCATACGAAGATGTCCCGATTCTCACTTATGAATTCGATGAGCGCGCTTTCCTATTTGGGGTCCATATTAGCCCCTATAGTGAACTGCTGCGATGAGTCGCCAGGGACAAAGTCCACCAACATGGTATCCTCTGCCACAAATTTCAGGGGCGGGTCAGACTTTGTGCTGGGCTTCTTCAACGGGGTCATATCCGCCGGGTCAACATTATCTTTATAGAACTTGAGCTCCGCGTCAGCACAGCTTGTCTCCGCATACGCAGCATCTCCTTCCTCACACTCAAGAGCAATTTTCCGATCACCATGCACCGTGATCGTCCCCTTTAGTCCTGGCATCTTAAGCTACAAGTAAACATAACAGGGTCATGCCATGAACTTGGCATAAGCCGGCCGTCCAAACAAAGCGTGATACGGGCTCTTGATCTTGACCACTTCAAACCACAAGGTCTCTACCCTGTAGTTGTATTCATCACCAAAAGCCACCTCCAGGGCAATTTTTCCTACTGGATAAGCCGACTTGCCAGGCACTACGCGGTGAAATACGGTAGACGACGGCTTGAGATCCTTGTCAGTCAGATTCATCCGACGAAAAGTTTCGTAATACAAGATGTTGATGTTGCTACCACCGTCCATCAATACCTTGGTAAACTTGTAGCCTCCTACCTGAGGGGCTACCACAAGGGCCAAGTGCCCCGGGTTATCAACTCGTGGTGGGTGATCCTCCCTGCTCCACGATATCACGTGTTCAGACCACTTCAAATATTGCGGAATAGCTGGTGCTGCCGCATGAACCGCCCTCTTGCGCACTGATACGTCCATTTTGCATCATGCTTTTATATTGATCATTATTGCATTATGGGCTGTTATAACACATTTTGGTACAATACTTATGCCTTTTCTCTCTTATTTTACAAGGTTTACATGAAGAGGGAGAATGCCGGCAGCTGGAATTCTGGACTGGAAAAGGAGCAAATCTGATATACCTATTCTGCACAACTCCAAAAGTCCTGAAAATCTACGGAGAATTATTTTGGAATATATAAAAAATATTGGGCAAAGAAAATACCAGAGGGGACCCACCAGGCAGCCACAAGCCTGGAGGGCGCGCCCTACCCCCCAGGGCGCGCCCTAGTGGCTTGTGGGCCTCCTGGCAGCCCTCCGGTGCCCATCTTCTGTTATATGGAGGGTTTTGACCTGGAAAAAAATCATAAGAGACCTCGGGATGAAGCGCTGCCGTCTCGAGGCGGAACTTGGGCAGAACCAATCTAGGGCTCCGGTGGAGCTGTTCTGCCGGGGAAACTTCCCTCCCGGAGGGGGAAATCGAAGCCATCGTCATCACCAACGATCCTCTCATCGAGAGGGGGTCAATCTCCATCAACATCTTCACCAGCACCATCTCCTCTCCAAACCCTAGTTCATCTCTTGTATCCGATCTTTGTCTCAAAACCTCAGATTGGTACCTGTGGGTTGCTAGTAGTGTTGATTACTCCCTGTAGTTGATGCTAGTTGGTTTACTTGGTGGAAGATCATATGTTCAGATCCTTAATGATAATTAATACTCCTCTGATTATGAACATGAATATGCTTTGTGAGTAGTTACGTTTGTTCCTGAGGACATGGGATAAGTCTTGTTATAAGTAATCATGTGAATTTGGTATTCGTTCGATATTTTGATGAGATGTATGTTGTCTCTCCTCTAGTGGTGTTATGTGAACGTCGACTACATGACACTTCACCATTATTTGGGCCTAGGGGAAGGCATTGAGAAGTAATAAGTAGATGATGGGTTGCTAGAGTGACAGAAGCTTAAACCCTAGTTTATGCGTTGCTTCGTAAGGGGCTGATTTGGATCCATATGTTTCATGCTATGGTTAGATTTATCTTAATTCTTCTTTCGTAGTTGCGGATGCTTGCGAGAGAGGTTAATCATAAGTGGGAGGCTTGTCCAAGTAAGGGCAGCACCCAAGCACCGGTCCACCCACATATCAAATTATCAAAGTAACGAACGCGAATCATATGAGCATGATGAAAACTAGCTTGACAGAAATTCCCATGTGTCCTCGGGAGCGCTTTGCTTTATATAAGAGTTTGTCCAGGCTTGTTCTTTGCTACAAAAAGGATTGGGCCACCTTGCTGCACCTTTGCTACATTTGTTACTTGTTACCCGTTACGAATTATCTTATCACAAAACTATCTGTTACCGATAATTTCAGTGCTTGCAGAGAATACCTTACTGAAAACTGCTTGTCATTTCCTTCTGCTCCTCGTTGGGTTCGACACTCCTACTTATTGAAAGGACTACGATAGATCCCCAATACTTGTGGGTCATCAAGACTCTTTTCTGGCGCCGTTGCCGGGGAGTGAAGCGTCTTTGGTGAGTGGAATTTGGTAAGGAAAAATTTATATAGTGTGCTGAAATTTACTGTCACTTGTTACTATGGAAAATAATCCTTTGAGGGGCTTGTTCGGGGTATCTTCACCTCGACCGGAAGCACAAAGAGTTGCTCCTCAACCTACTGAACCTACTGAAAATATTTATTATGAAATTCCTTCGGGTATGATAGAGAAACTGCTAGCTAATCCTTATGCAGGAGATGGAACACTACATCCTGATTTGCATCTAATCTATGTGGATGAAGTTTGTGGATTATTTAAGCTTGCAGGTTTACCCGAGGATGATGTCAAGAAGAAGGTCTTTCGTTTATCTTTGAAGGAGAAGGCATTGACATGGTATAGGCTATGTGATGATATTGGATCATGGAACTACAACCGATTGAAATTGGAATTTCATCAGAAGTTTTATCCTATGCATCTGGTTCATCGTGATCGGAATTATATTTATAATTTTTGGCCTCGTGAAGGAGAAAGTATCGCTCAAGCTTGGGGGAGGCTTAAGTCAATGTTATATTCATGCCCCAATCATGAGCTCTCAAGAGAAATTATTATTCAGAATTTTAATGCTCGGCTTTCTCGTAATGATCAAACCATGCTCGATACTTCTTGTACTGGTTCCTTTATGAAGAAAGATATTGAATTCAAATGGGACTTATTGGAAAGAATTAAACGCAACTCTGAAGATTGGGAACTCGACGAAGGTAAGGAGTCAGGTATAAACCTTAAGTTTGATTGTGTTAAATCCTTTATAGACACCGATGCTTTTCATGAATTTAGCACTAAATATGGACTTGACTCTGAGATAGTAGCTTCTTTCTGTGAATCGTTTGCTGCTCATGTTGATCTCCCTAAGGAGAAGTGGTTTAAATATCATCCTCCCATTGAAGTGAAAGTAGTTGAACCTATTAAAGTTGAAGAAGAAACTATTATTTATAATGTTGATCCTGTTATTCATGCTGCTTATATTGAGAAACCACCTTTCCCTGTTAGAATAAAGGAACATGCTAAAGCTTCAACAGTGGTTCGTAAGAGTTATACTAGAACACCTACACCCCCTGAACAAATCAAAGTTGAACCTAGTATTGCTATGGTTAAAGATCTCTTGGTTGATAATATTGATGGGCATGTTATTCATTTCTGTGATGAAGCTGCTAGAATTGCTAGACCTGATACTAAAGATAAACATAGACCTGCTGTTGGCATGCCTGTTGTTTCTGTTAAAATAGGAGATCATTGTTATCATGGCTTATGTGATGTGGGTGCTAGTGTGAGTGCAATTCCCTTTACCTTGTACCAAGAAATTATGAATGATATTGCACCAGCTGAATTAGAAGAAATTGATGTTACTATTAAGCTTGCTAATAGAGATACTATAGCACCAGTTGGGATTGTTAGAGATGTTGAAGTCTTGTGTGGGAAAATAAAATATCCTACTGATTTTCTTATCCTTGGTTCCCCACAAGATGATTTTTGTCCCATTATATTTGGTAGACCTTTCTTGAATACTGTTAATGCTAAGATAGATTGTGAGAAAGAAACTGTTACTGTAAGTTTTGGGGATGTGTCCCATGAGTTTAATTTCTCTAATTGTCGTAGACAACCCCATGACAAAGAATTGCCTAGTAAAGATGAAATTGTTGGTCTTGCTTCTATTGTTGTACCTCCTACTGATCCCTTAGAACAATACTTGCTAGACCATGAAAACGATATGCATATGAATGAAAGGAATGAAATAGATAAGATTTTATTTGACCATCATCCTATTTTGAAACACAACCTACCTGTTGAAATACTTGGGGATCCTCCTCCACCCAAGGGTGATCCCGTGTTTGAGCTTAAACAATTACCGGATACTCTGAAATACGCTTATCTTGATGAAAAGAAGATATATCCTGTTATTATTAGTGCTAACCTTTCAGAGCATGAAGAAAAGAGATTATTGAAAACTCTGAGGAAGCACCGTGCTGCTATTGGATATACTCTTGATGATCTTAAGGGCATTAGTCCCACTCTATGTCAGCATAAAATTAATATGGAGCCTGATGCTAAACCAGTTGTTGATCACCAACGACGGTTAAATCCTAAAATGAAAGAAGTGGTAAGAAATGAAATATTAAAGCTTCTGGAGGCAGGTATAATTTATCCTATTGCTGATAGTAGATGGGTTAGTCTTGTTCATTGTGTCCCTAAGAAGGGAGGTATTACCGTTGTTCCTAATGATAAAAATGAATTGATCCCGCAAAGAATTGCTACAGGATATAGAATGGTAATTGATTTTAGGTAATTAAATAAAGCTACTAGGAAAGATCATTACCCTCTACCTTTTATTGATCAAATGCTAGAAAGACTATCCAAACACACACACTTTTGCTTTCTAGATGGTTATTCTGGTTTTTCTCAAATACCTGTGTCAAAAGAGGACCAAGAGAAGACCACCTTTACTTGTCCTTTTGGTACCTTTGCTTATAGACGCATGCCTTTTGGTTTATGCAATGCACCTGCTACCTTTCAAAGATGTATGACTGCCATATTCTCTGACTTTTGTGAAAAGATTATTGAGGTTTTCATGGACGATTTCTCCGTTTACGGAACTTCTTTTGATGATTGCTTGAGCAACCTTGATCGAGTTTTGCAGAGATGCGAAGAAACTAATCTTGTCTTGAATTGGGAAAAGTGTCACTTTATGGTTAATGAAGGTATTGTCTTGGGGCACAAAATCTCCGAAAGAGGTATTGAAGTTGATAAAGCTAAAGTTGATGCTATTGAAAAAATGCCGTGTCCTACGGATATCAGAGGTATAAGAAGTTTCCTTGGTCATGCTGGTTTCTATAGGAGGTTTATTAAAGACTTCTCTAAGATTTCTAGGCCTCTCACTAATCTTTTGCAAAAAGATGTTCCATTCGTTTTTGATGATGATTGTGTAGAAGCATTTGAAATTCTTAAGAAAGCCTTGATTTCTGCACCTGTTGTTCAACCACCTGATTGGAACCAACCCTTTGAAATTATGTGTGATGCTAGTGATTATGCCATTGGCGTTGTTCTAGGACAAAGAGTTGATAAGAAATTAAATGTTATCCATTATGCTAGTAAAACTCTAGACAGTGCTCAAAGAAACTATGCTACCACTGAAAAGGAATTTTTAGCAGTTGTGTTTGCTTGTGATAAGTTCAGACCTTATATTGTTGATTCCAAAGTAATTGTTCACACTGATCATGCTGCTATTAAATATCTTATGGAAAAGAAAGATGCTAAACCTAGACTTATTAGATGGGTTCTCTTGCTACAAGAATTTGACTTGCATATTGTTGATAGAAAGGGTGCTGAGAACCCCGTAGCAGATAACTTGTCTAGGTTAGAGAATGTTCTTGATGACCCACTACCTATTGATGATAGCTTTCCTGATGAACAATTAGCTGTCATAAATGCTTCACGTAATGCTCCATGGTATGCTGATTATGCTAATTACATTGTTGCTAAATTTATACCACCTAGTTTCACATACCAACAAAATAAAAAGTTCTTCTATGATTTAAGACATTACTTTTGGGATGATCCACACCTTTATAAAGAAGGAGTAGATGGTGGTATTAGACATTGTGTACCTGAGCAAGAACAGGAACAGATCCTACACAAGTGTCACTCTGAGGCTTACGGAGGACACCACACTGGAGATAGAACTGCACACAAGGTATTATAATCTGGTTTTTATTGGCCTACTCTCTTCAAGGATGCTCGTAAGTTTGTCTTGTCTTGTGACGAATGTCAAAGAATTGGTAATATTAGTAGACGTCAAGAAATGCCTATGAATTACTCTCTTGTTATTGAACCATTTGATGTTTGGGGTTTTGATTATATGGAACCTTTTCCAAAGTCCAACGGGTATACTCATATTCTAGTTGCTGTTGATTATGTTACTAAGTGGGTAGAAGCTATTCCAACTAGTAGTGCTGATCATAACACTTCTATTAAAATGTTGAAAGAAGTTATTTTCCCTAGATTTGGAGTCCCCAGATATTTAATGACTGATAGTGGTTCACACTTTATTCATGGTGCTTTCCATAAATTGCTTGCTAAGTACGATGTTAATCATAGAATTGCATCTCCATATCATCCTCAGTCTAGTGGTCAAGTAGAATTAAGCAATAGAGAAATTAAATTGATCTTGCAAAAGACTGTTAATAGATCTAGAAAGAATTGGTCTAAGAAACTTGATGATGCATTATGGGCTTATAGAACTACTTACAAAAACCCTATGGGTATGTCTCCGTATAAAATGGTTTATGGTAAAGCATGTCACTTACCTCTAGAACTAGAACATAAAGCTTATTGGGCAATCAAAGAGCTCAACTATGATTTCAAACTTGCTGGTGAGAAGAGGTTATTTGACATTAGCTCACTTGATGAATGGAGGACCCAGGCCTATGAGAATGCCAAGTTGTTTAAAGAAAAGGTTAAGAGATGGCACGATAAAAGGATACAAAAGCGTGAATACAATGTAGGTGACCATGTCTTGCTATACAATTCTCGTTTAAGAATTTTTGCAGGAAAACTTCTCTCTAAATGGGAAGGGCCTTACATTATAGAGGAAGTGTATCGTTCCGGTGCCATCAAGATCAACAACGCCGAAGGCACAAATCCGAAGGTGGTAAACGGGCAAAGAATCAAACATTATATCTCAGGTACTCCTATAAATGTTGAAACCAATATTATCAATACCATAACTCTGGAGGAGTACATTAGGGAGACCTACCAGAACGTTTCAGACTCCGAAAAGGAATAGGTATGTGGTACGGTAAGCAAACCGACTCCAAAACTTTTCCAATAGCAATTTTTCTCCGTTTTGGAATATTTAATAATTTTGGAAAATTTAAAGTAGTCCGAAAAGTGCACGAGGAGGCGACAAGCCAGGAGGGCACGTCCTACCCCTCTGGGCGCGCCCTTGTGGCTTGTGGCCACCCCGTGTACCCTCCGGACTCCGTTTTCTTGTGGTATACTCCTTTAGGTCGGTAAAAAATCATTATATAATCTCCCGAAGGTTTTGACCTTCGTATCACAATATTATCTCCTGTTTTTGTTTCGAGTTGTTTTCCGGACAGATTTAGATCGCCATGACGTCCCCAAGTGCTTCGAAGGACAAGTTCTACGAGAAGGTCATCAACCCCTACCTTGCGGAGGTGTTGCGACACCCCCAAACCATTGAGATGCGTGAGGGGGTGCTGCACATCCATGATGTTGAGGGGCCAAAGAAGACCGGAAGCGTGGAGACAAGGCTCGAAGCAATGGAGCAGCAAGTCTTCAAGTGCCAAGGGATGGTGGAACACGGACTCAACGCCAATCACATGATGATCGCGGAGTTTACCCATAAGCACAAGCTGGACGCCAAGGACATCGGGGAGCACATCTTCAAGCTTTACGAGAAAATCGAGCATCTCCAAGCCCAGATCTATGACCCGCAAAACCAAAACTGTGAGTATGAGTACAGATTTAAGAGAATGAGTTTGGCTGCAGATTTGAGGATCCCGGAGACTCGTTCATCTTTTTACGATGGTGAGCCTATGCCTTGGAAGACAGAGGACAAGCTTCCAACCTCATCAACAACTCCAACATCACCACCTCTGAAGAAAGACAACTAAACAGATGGGTATGGGCACTCCCCTTGGCTTGTGCCAAGCTTGGGGGAGGTGCCCCGGTAACGTATCACCATCACATCTTTTACTTTTATCGTTTTTCTTAGTTCGATCCTTTTGGTTATATCTTGATCTAGTAGAATAAAGTTTTTAGTGTGATCTAGCTTTGAGTTTTGCTTTATGTTCCCTCTATGTAATCGAGTCCGAGAGTTATATAATAAAGATTAGTTTGAGTTGAGGGCTTTGTTTTCTTGCTATGATCATGAGAAAAAGGAAGTATAGAATAAAAGCAAAGAATATATATGATGATCTTATGGGTAGTGATGACTTCACATATAAGAAGTATGTCGATTGAAATTTGTTGTGAGTTGACAAACATAGCGATTGGTCACTGTTGCAATTAAAAGGAAGTAATAAAGAAAGAGAGGTTCACATATAAATATATTATCTTGGGCATCTTTTATGATTATGAGCACTCATTAAAATATTATATGCTAAGAATTTGATGTTGGACAAGAAAGACAACATAATGGGTTGTGTTTGCTTATTTCCGAATAGAAGTTATATGGCTATAGATCCTTTAACATGTGACGCTTGCTTCCACCCCATATTAGCCAAAACTTCCGCACCAAGTAGAGATACTACTTGTGCATCCAAACACCCTTAACCCAGTTTTGCCATGAGAGTCCACCATACCTACCTATGGATTGAGTACGATCCTTCAAGTAAGTTGTCATCGGTGCAAGCAATAAAAATTGCTCTTTAAATATGTATGATCTATTAGTGTGAGGAAAATAAACTTTATACGAACTTGTGATATGGAAGAAATAAAAGCGACAGACTGCATAATAAAGTTCTTTATCACAAGCGGCAATATAAAGTGACGTTCTTTTGCATTAAGAGATTGCGCATCCAACTATAAAAGCGCATGACAACCTTTGCTTCCCTCTGCGAAGGGCCTATCTGTTACTTTTACTTTCTAGTACTTACCTTTATGCAAGAGTCGTGGTGATCTTCACCGCTTCCTTTATTTCGCCTTTCTCTCTTGGTAAGCGTCTTGTGTTGGGGAATGATCTAGACACATATATCCACTCGGATGTGGGTGATCATGAGTTATTTCTGTTGACATTACCCTGGAGGTAAATAGTTGGGAGGCAAAACTATAAGCCCCTATCTTTCTCTGTGTCCAATTAAAGCTTTGACCTCATAAGTACCGTGTGAGTGTTAGCAATTATGAAAGACTAAAAGATGATTGAGTATGTGGATTTGCTTTACAAGCCCTTATATTGACTCTTTCCGTTGTTATGATAAATTGCAATTGCTTCAATGACTGAGATCATAGTTTGTTGGTTCTCAATAGGTTTCTTGATTCATACTTTACCTTGTGAATGAATTGTTACTCTGGTATAAGAAACTATATATCAATAAGTATTGTTGTTCTAAAGACGATCATGATGCTCTCATGTCCGTATTTTATTTTATCGACACCTCTATCTCTAAACATGTGGACATATTTATCGATTTTGGCTTATGCTTGAGGACAAGCGAGGTCTAAGCTTGGGGGAGTTGATACGTCTGTTGGTGTCAAAACCGGCGGAACTCGGGTAGGGGGTCCCGAGCTGTGAGACTAGGATCGATGGTAACGAGAGACGAAGGGGACAAGGTTTTACCCAGGTTCGGGCCCTCCTATGGAGGTAATACCCTACGTCCTGCTTGATTATATTGATTGTATGGGGATTACAGAGTTGATCTACCACGAGATCGTATGACTAAAACCCTAGATGAGTTCTGTTGTCTTACGACCTAAAACCCTCCGGCTTATAAAGACGCCGGGGGTCCCTAGGGTTTACACATGGTCGGTTACACGTCGAAGGGATAAACATGCCTATTACTACTCCAAACGTGGAGGACAAGCCACGATTCTCGAAGCCTCCTTCTTGGAGATGAGGTCTTCAATTCTTCCAGTATTCGGCAAGTGGCCCGTACAGTCCGGCCCATAAGACATAGGCCGGCCTCCCGAGGACCCCTTAAACCAGGACTCCCTCAGTAGCCCCCGAACTAGCCTCCAACGCCAAGGGTCCAGGCTCCAGCTGCTTCGAGTGATCAGAATCTTCGGCTTGCGAGGCGAGTTCCTTTCTCCAAACAGTGATCGGCCGGGATATAGTTCGGCCTCTGTCGACGTGTAATGTTTCCGATCATAGATCGTCTGTATACCATGAGTAGTTCGGCCTTGAAGGCCAAACGTCAGAGAACCAATAGTGTTTTCTGAGAACTTTTCAGATGAGAGGCCACGGCCCACCACGACCTCTAAACCAGTCGTGAGGACTCGGTTCGCGGTTCGAGGCCGTTTCCACCAGCACGATCAATTAATGCACAAATCGTGCCCCGTTTTACACGGGATATGTTTAATCATGCGCATATAACGACACGCACGCCTTGGGAAGCGGAGAGATTCACGGCTTCGTGAAGGGAGGCTAACCAGCAGCAAGCCTCAATAAAAGGGGAAGAAAACCCCAAGGCTTATCCGCACCCTCCCATTCGCATCCCAGCTTCCCCAATCTTCCGAGCTTACCGAGCCCAGATCTAGGTCTTCCATTCTTCCCCCTCCGAGCTTAGCCATGGCCAGCTCCGGCTCCAACGGCAAGTGGGAGGCGTCCACGGTCATAGACCAGGACATCCGGGATCTCAAGGACGCCGGCTACCTCCCCGCCAATGTCTTCCACCGCGCCGCAGAGGAGGGCCAGGTGATCCCCACCCCTAAACCAGGCGAGAGGGTGGTCTTTATCCCTCACTTCATCCGGGGACTGAGCTTCCCGCTCCACCCCTTCATGAGGGGCCTAATGTTCTTCTACGGCCTCGACTTCCATGACCTCCCACCGAACTCTTTCATGCATATATCGGCCTTCATCATAATCTGTGAAGCTTTCCTGCGAGTCGAGCCACACTTCGGACTGTGGCTCAAGATCTTCAACATCAAGCCGAAGTGTGTCGCCGGTGCACACGCGGATTGCGGCGGGGCAGTCATCGGCAATCTTCCGCATGCAGTGTGGCCATCCGGCACCTTCATCGACACTATCAAGACTTGGCAAAAAGAGTGGTTTTACATCACCGAGCCAAAGGAGGAGGGCGGAACTGTTCCTGCCGAATTCAGATCTGGCCCCCCGACCAGATTGACCTCATGGGTCCGAAAGGGCCTCGACTGGGGGTTGGACACAGAGGTGGAGGACCTGCAGAGGGGCATCGCCTCCTTGATCAGGGAAGGAGTTGGCCTGACCAACATGGTCCAGGTTATGCTTCGGCGGCGCATCCTCCCCTGCCAGCGCCGGAGCTCTCCTATGTGGAATTATCGGACCGACGACGATCCTACAGTTCGTCAACTCTTCTGTACCAAGCGGGAGAAGCTATGGAAGGTGTTGTTCAAGGCGCGGGAGAACTGGCCGGGCAAGAAGGAGGACAAGGGTTTGAGCGCCACCAAGCCCGCACCCGAGGTATAGCATAGTTTCATTTCACCGGTTCTATCTTCCCAAAGATAGTCTAAGCACTTTCCGATCACCTTTCATAGGAATGGTTGAGCAAAGCCACGGGCATCAAGTGTCCGGCTCCACAGCCCGAAGACCCCAAGTCTCCGCTGCTGTTTGAGATGCTCGTCGTGGCGCCTTACAAGGCGTCAGAGAAGAAGGAGAAGAAGAAGCCAGGCCGAACAGGCCTGCGCAACAGGGACCAGCCAGGGGCTGTGTCCGAAGAGACTCATGCCTCCTCGAATCAAGAGGAGGAGCACGAGGCTGAGGGGGGAGGCGATTCCCCCCTCACAGGAAAGAGGGCGGCGTCATCGGACGCCTCGGAGGAGATAGCTCCTCCCGCCCAGAAGAAACCGCGCCGGACACAGGCAGTCCCGTCCGATGATAGTTCGGACTCGAACACTGAGTCCGAGGACTTCGAGAGGGTTCCGTGGAGGAACCTCAGGGTCAAGCCCCTACCTCGAAGGTACAGATCCGAAGACCCTTCCATGCTATTGATGCAAAGCTTCGAATGTTACTAACACGTGAGCGCTTACTGACTCGCAGCCCACCACAAGTCCTCCCCACCGATCAAGTTTCGGACGGGGAGACCCCACCCGCCTAGCTAGCGGAGAGCGGGACGACGTCGCACCCCTCTCCTCCGGGCGCAGCGAAGGACACCGCGGAGGCGTCCTCCTAACAGGCTCCCTTGGAGCCGGACTCTGGAGGCAGGGACGACGAAGTCATGGTCGAGGCAAACACCTCGGCCGCCGAAGACCCGGGGGAGAGGTCCCTCCCGGATACTGAGGAGACCGGACCAGAAGACGTCCAGTCACCTCCAAGGCGGTCTCCGGAGCGTACCATGCCTCCGGAGGTACCGATTCAATCTCCGGTTGGAGATTGGATCAACCGATCCCCACCGGCGCCATCGACAAATGTGTGGAAGGCCATGGGGGAGGCTCTATCGAGCGCCTCCATCTCCGTGGAGCACTGCACCCTTATGGGTGCGGTACTGCAGAGCATTCAGTCCGTGGATTCCGGACTGAAGGAGGCCTTCAACGGTCTCCTGACGGGCTTTCAGGTAAGCCAAGTAATGCTCTACTTTGTGAAATATTAATTTCTGTGAGTTATGATTATATGCATGGCAGCCCCCGAGCCCTAGGTGAGTTTGGAAAAACTTACCTGGGGGTCAAATCATAGATCCTTATCTGAACTATGCATAGGACAATATATGTTCGGATTGTTCTGTCAGCCCTTAAGAGGACCGTTCACAGGATTATTTTAGTGACAGTTAGGAGGTTGTAAGCCCGTGTAACGTTATATGATGTTGTTTGTTACAGGCTTCGTCGACGGCAACGGCCAATAACACTGCCGAGCTAGAAGAGCTAAATCGGAAGCTCAAGAGCTCCGAAGACGAGCTTGACGCTCTAAACAAGAGATTCGACGAGGCGCAAGGTAAGTCGAATTTAGAGTAAAAAAACTCTTTGTTATCGTACTGTCAATGCAGTGTTGTTTGATATGCTTAATGCTTATGCAGCCTCGACGAAAGAGATTGAGAAGCTCAAGATCGAACTTGAGAAGGCCAAGCAGGAGGCTGCGGTGGAGAAGGCGGCTGCCAAAGAAGCAGCTACCGCGCTATCCGCCCTAAGAGCCACCAGCGACAAGCACGAGGCTCGGGTGGAGGAAATCCAGCAGGAGCTCAAAGACGTTGGGCGGAAGTGCGAGGATCTGGAGCGGAAGGGCAAGGAGCAGGCCGCCGAACTATCCACCCTAAAAACCAATCTCCAAAAGGAGCAGGTGGATAGGTGGTCATTTGAAGAGGAGCTCCGCCAAGTCAAAGCTATCCTGGATGGTAAGCCGTATTCATTGCAGTGTATCTTCGGGGACAGCAAGTTTGAGTTGCTTACCCAAGTATGGCGTTCCTCAGGCGCCTGCTCGGACCTCCAGAAGGACTTAGCGGATGCGAAGCAGTTCTATGCTTCGCGGGGAGAAGGAGATGAAGCTCGGCTATTCTGGGCGCAATTCGAAGCCCCCGAGCGTTCTCCTCTCCTTGTGGAGCGGCTGAAGCAGCGGATGGAGCTACACCGGATGGCGGAACCGGCCATGAAGGATCTCTGTATCCGGCTATGGCCCAATGAGCCACTGCCGGGCAGCTACTTCGGCCTGGTGCAGAAGCTGAGCGACGCCACTCCTCGGATCGACGCCTTGAGGCGGTCTTCCTACATCGAGGGGGCTAGGATGACCTTCGCGAAGGCCAAGGTGCACTGGCCAGGGCTGGATCCGATGAAGGTAGCCATAGCTCCTCCGCCTCCTGGAAAGGGTCATAGGCGCCCCGAGCTGTACTTCTCCGGAGTTATGGAGGGTGCTCGGGCCATAGAATCACAGTGTACGAGAGAGAATGAGTATGAATAGATTGATGTACTATGTCCGAAGACTTGTCAGCGTGTATGTATTTAAAATCCATGGTTTTATCATGTCTTGTATGTTTTGCATCCTTTATAACTCCTTTGTGGCCGTTAACCCTGAAAGCTGCGAGTCGTCGGCTTCAGCCCCCGTGTAGATACTACACAAGGTGTCTCTTCCAACCGCACTGTAACCCTTAGCCGAACTATCGGCACCCGAAGGCGGTAGTGTGGAGCGGACAAGGCAATCAGACCATAATGCTTTATTGCTTTCACTTAGCCATAGGGGCGCAAGAAAGGAGTGCGGGAGCTGATAACTAGCCCCCAGGTGTTTGTGATGTTTGGATGAACCGCGGCCAAAGCCTATATCACCTGGTTTGTGCTAACACCAAACCCATCGTATGACACGGAATAACCTCTGATGAGATTTAGTTAAGCTCGGATTCGCAGACCGGTTCTCGCATACCATGATAGTCAGTTTTCGGCTTTCTCCGCTGAGGCGCTTAACCAGACTAGCCGGAAGCACAATCGCAGTGGTGCTCCCTTTGCCCTTTTAGCCGAACGAGCGGAACATAAAGGGGCAAGCACTGGAGCCGGGCAACCCAACCATTGACCCAAGACACGGTTCGGAACCAATGCATATAAAGCGGAATTCCAAGACGCCGAACACTTAAAGAAATTGTGATTAGGGCGATTTTTAATAGTCGAGCCCCCGGTCTATTAGCCGGTTGCATCGTGCAGTATACCAAACAGGTTCGCAAAAAGAGGGAGAAAACAGAAATTGTTCCGAAAAGGGACATCAAAGAGAAAATGATATATCTGTATTTTACTCAACAACTCTTATTGTTCAATTTGCCGATGCAACTGTTTACAGGTATTTGATAAATGAAATATAAATTTTACAGGAGAGTTTGTACCAAGGGCCTTCGATAGGTGACCTGACGTCCTTGATGTGCTCCGTCGCTTATCTGCTCCTGCAGCTCCTAAGGAGGTGTATGCCTTTATGGGCTTTGTTAGTTCGGCGAACGGGCCTTGAAGAAAGGGTCTTGAGAAGTCACTGAGGTATGGATGAGCTTGACGCCTTTAGCAGGCACTTTATGGTACCTGTAGTGTGTCCGAAGAGGTGTTGACGGTAATAGTTCAGTCCAGCGGAACACCTACCCTCTAATAGTATGTCCCCACCGCTGCCCATGGAATTTTGAGCGCGAAGTTGTGCCTCCGTGGCACGTACCTTGCCGGTTCTAGGGCCGTGCGATGGGGGGCGAGTCCCTATTTACGGGGAGTGGAAGGTTCTGCTACCTCGGATTGAGACCGAGCTCTTTTCCCAGCCTTGGGTGCCTTGACGGCAGATGTCGGCGATTGCCAATCATCGGTGTAATGGAATTCGGCCGCCAGGGCCAACGCATGTTCCTCAGTTCGGAGGGAGCGCTCTGTATTGCCATTAACTGTAATGACCCCCCTAGGGCCGGGCATCTTGAGCTTGAGGTATGCGTAGTGAGGGACGGCGTTAAAGCGAGCGAACGCTGTACGACCGAGCAGGGCGTGATAGCCGTTGTGGAAAGGTACGATGTCGAAGATCAAATCCTCGCTTCGAAAGTTATCGGGCGAGCCGAACACAACCTCCAGGCTTACGGAGCCTGTGCACCGGGCTTCGACGCCTAGGATCACTCCTTTGAAGGTAGTGTTGCTGGGTTAGATCCTTGACGGATCTATGCCCATCTTTTTCACCGTATCTGAGTAAATCAGATTGAGGCTACTTCCACCGTCCATTAGGACTTTAGTGAGGTGGTACCCATCTATTATCGGGTCTAGGATGAGTGCGGCCGAACCCCCGTGACGGATGCTGGTCGGGTGGTCGCGTCGATCGAAGGTGATCGGATATGCCGACCATGGGTTATACTTCGGGGCTACAGGCTCTATGGCATAGACATCTCGAAGGGCACGCTTCCTCTCGTTTTTTGGGTATATGAGTGGCGTAGATCATGTTTACTGTCTTTACCTCTGGAGGGAATTTCTTTTGATCGCCACCGATCGTACCACGGGGCTCATCCTCTTCCTCGCTGCGTGGGCTCTTGCCTTGGTCCTCGGATGCGAGCTTGCCGGCCTGTTTGAAGACCCAACAGTTACGGTTGGTGTGATTGGCGGGCTTCTCTTGAGTGCCGTGGATCTGGCAAGGCCTCTCTAGGATCTTGTCCAGCGGGGTGGGTCCGTCGTGTTTGCCTTTAGGAGGCTTCTTCCGCTGCCCAGGACGGGAATTGCGGAAGCCGGCATTGACAGCCGTGTCATCGGCATCAGTATTACTGTGCTGGCACTTGTTCTTGTTGCGTTTTGGTTTCCCGTTTCCATCCCAAACTTCAGAGGTTCCGGGGTCTTCGGGGTTATGGCTACGTCTAGCTAGCCAATTATCCTCGCCCGCGCAAAAGCGGGTCTTGAGTGATGCGAGGGCGGACATTGTCCTGGGTTTGTCCTGTCTGAGCTGTCGAGCCAGCCATTCATCCCGAATATTGTGCCTGAAGGAGGCTATAGCTTCGGCGTCCGGGCAGTGTACGATCTGGTTCTTCTTGGTCAGGAAACGGTTCCAGAATAGCCGTGCGGACTCTCCGGGCTTCTGAACGACGTTACTTAGATCGGAGGAGTCCGGCGGCCGAACATAAGTGCCCTGGAAGTTAGATCGGAATGCTTCTTCTAGGTCCTCCCAACACCCAATGGAGTTTTCGGGGAGGCTATTTAACCAGTGCCGAGCTGGCCCCTTGAGATTCAGGGGTAGGTACTTGATGGCATGGAGGTCATCTCCTCGTGCCATGTGGATGTGGAGGAGAAAATCCTCGATCCATACGGTTGGGTCAGTTGTCCCATCGTATTGTTCTATGTTTACGGGTTTAAACCCTTTCGGGAACTGATGCCACATTACCTCGTCTGTGAAGCACAGTGGGTGGGCGGCGCCTCTGACCCGAGCTATGACGCGCCGGTGATCGGTGTCTGTCCTAGCTCGGGCTCGTTCCCGATCTTCATTGCGGTCGAACCAAGGCCTATACCCTTCCCGTCTATCGGGTGAGTATCCTCTGGATCCGTAGATGGATCGCGTACGGCCTGCTCTATAGTCCAGGTTGTGTCGCAGGTCGAACCTGTCATCGGGCTCTAGTGGCTCCTTTCCCCGTCTACGAGGTATCGTCGGCCTATAGCCGGTATCATTAGCCGTCCCGTCGCGTCCTCGAGGGGGGCGGTCTGGCCTATCATATGGGGTATGCTTGGGAGACGGCGTATCTGTGAGTTCGTCGTCGAATTGTGGCAGCAGCCTTCTGCGTGGGTAGCTCTTAGGTTGGTCCGATAGACCAGTGTCGTGTTCGGCTTTGAGCTGTCGTTCTTTTGCTTTCAGGCTGCGAGCCGTAGATAACAGTTGTTGCCTGAATAGTTCCTGATCTGCAGGATTATCGGGAATAGTGAAGTCATCGGCTTCCGCATTGTCCTCCCCCTCAATAGAGCGGAGGTAGTCGTCGTCATCGGGATCATCTGGATCATCGGGGTTGCGACGGTCTTCGGGTCTCTCCTGACCCTCTAACGGGTGTTCGGGGATTTTGAGGCCGCCGATGTCTTCCGGGGTATCTCCGTCCCCGGTGCCATCGGCAGACTTTTGCCCCTTTTTTCCTTTTGACCGTTTATGCGGCTTTCGGCGTCTTGACGGCGCTTCATCCGATTTATCACCGTTGTTTTTCGGAGTGTCCACCATGTAGACGTCGTATGTAGAGGTGGCAGTCCACTGCCCGGTCTTAGCGGGGGTGAGGGAGTGATCTTCCTCATCCATGTACTCTGCTTCCTCGGGAGCATAGTCTAGCATGTCGGTTAAATCCTCGACAGTGGCTATCAAGTGGGTGGTGGGTGGGACGAAAAATCTGTCCTGACCCGTCTGAGGCCCGATCTGAGAATAGATCGGGGTTGGGTCGTCGTTGATCTTCATCGACGAGATCCGATCTAGAGCCTCGTTGAGTATCGAGAGCCCGATCGAACCGTTCTGCCCAGAGCTTCCGGAGTGAACCTCCGATGCGTCCGTGCAAGAAGAGTGTTCGATGAGAACCGATGTCCGGACGTCGGGTACTATGACCTAATCTGGACTGAAGGTCGGGCCCTCGCCGGGGTAGGTCCCATGGGCGGAGCCGAAAGATGGGTCTGGGGTTAAGGCCTCAGAGTCTTTGGGCATGGCAGGTGAGACCGCGAGCCCGGTTAGTGATAGATCGCCTCGAGAGTCTACGGAGAACTCTAAGTTCCCGAATCTGACCTCTTGATCAGGGGCGAAACTTCCGATGCGGCCTAGATGGCCGGTCGGGTCGGCGTGCAGCACAATGCTGCCGAAAGCGAAGATCTGTCCGGGGACAAAATTGCCCGGATTGCGGACCTCTTCGTTGATGACTAGGCGAGCCATCGATTCCTTCTGGCGATCACAGCGGAACTCTCAATGAAAGCACCAATGTCGGTGTCAAAACCGGCGGATCTCGGGTAGGGGGTCCCGAGCTGTGAGACTAGGATCGATGGTAATGAGAGACGAAGGGGACAAGGTTTTACCTAGGTTCGGGCCCTCCTATGGAGGTAATACCCTACGTCCTGCTTGATTATATTGATTGTATGGGGATTACAGAGTTGATCTACCACGAGATCGTATGACTAAAACCCTAGATGAGTTCTGTTGTCTTACAACCTAAAACCCTCCGGCTTATAAAGACGCCAGGGGTCCCTAGGGTTTACACATGGTCGGTTACACATCGAAGGGATAAACATGCCTATTACTACTCCAAACGTGGAGGACAAGCCACGATTCTCGAAGCCTCCTTCTTGGAGATGAGGTCTTCAATTCTTCCAGTATTCGGCAAGTGGCCCGTACAGTCCGGTCCATAAGACATAGGTCGGCCTCCCGAGGACCCCTTAAACCAGGACTCCCTCAACGTCCATTTTGCATGCTTTTATATTGATCTTTATTGCATTATGGGCTGTTATAACACATTTTGGTACAATACTTATGCCTTTTCTCTCTTATTTTACAAGGTTTACATGAAGAGGGAGAATGCCGGCAGCTGGAATTCTGGACTAGAAAAGGATCAAATCTGAGATACCTATTCTGCACAACTCCAAAAGTCCTGAAAATCTACGGAGAATTATTTTGGAATATATAAAAAATACTGGGCGAAGACAATACCAGAGGGGACCCACCAGGCAGCCACAAGCCTGGAGGGGGCGCCCTACCCCCCAGGGCGCGCCCTAGTGGCTTGTGGGCCCCCTGACAGCCCTTCGGTGCCCATCTTCTGCTATATGGAGGGTTTTGACCTGAAAAAAATCATAAGAGAGCTTTCGGGACGAAGCGCCGCCGTCTCGAGGCGGAACTTGGGCAGAACCAATCTAGGGCTCCGGCGGAGCTGTTCTGCCGGGGAAACTTCCCTCCCGGAGGGGGAAATCGAAGCCATCGTCATCACCAACGATCCTCTCATCGAGAGGGGGTCAATCTCCATCAACATCTTCACCAGCACCATCTCCTCTCCAAACCCTAGTTCATCTCTTGTATCCGATCTTTGTCTCAAAACCTCAGATTGGTACCTGTGGGTTGCTAGTAGTGTTGATTACTCCTTGTAGTTGATGCTAGTTGGTTTACTTGGTGGAAGATCATATGTTCAGATCCTTAATGATAATTAATACTCCTCTGATTATGAACATGAATATGCTTTGTGAGTAGTTACGTTTGTTCCTGAGGACATGGGATAAGTCTTGTTATAAGTAATCATGTGAATTTGGTATTCGTTCGATATTTTGATGAGATGTATGTTGTCTCTCCTCTAGTGGTGTTATGTGAACGTCGACTACATGACACTTCACCATTATTTGGGCCTAGGGGAAGGCATTGGGAAGTAATAAGTAGATGGTGGGTTGCTAGAGTGACAGAAGCTTAAACCCTAGTTTATGCATTGCTTCGTAAGGGGCTGATTTGGATCCATATGTTTCATGCTATGGTTAGATTTATCTTAATTCTTCTTTCATAGTTGCGGATGCTTGCGAGAGAGGTTAATCATAAGTGGGAGGCTTGTCCCAGTAAGGGCAGCACCCAAGCACCGGTCCACCCACATATCAAATTATCAAAGTAACGAACGCGAATCATATGAGCATGATGAAAACTAGCTTGACAGAAATTCCCATGTGTCCTCGGGAGCGCTTTGCTTTATATAAGAGTTTGTCTAGGCTTGTCCTTTGGTACAAAAAGGATTGGGCCACCTTGCTGCACCTTTGCTACATTTGTTACTTGTTACCCGTTACGAATTATCTTATCACAAAACTATCTGTTACCGATAGTTTCAATGCTTGCTGAGAATACCTTACTGAAAACTGCTTGTCATTTCCTTCTGCTCCTCGTTGGGTTCGACACTCTTACTTATCAAAAGGACTACGATAGATCCCCTATACTTGTGGGTCATCACGCACCTTCTGATCGAATTTGTCAAGACTCGTAGTGAAGACATGATACTGGCCTCCGTTAAGCTGCTTCGGGTTACTCTGATATCCCGACTGGTTGTTTTGCTGCTGGCCACCGTTACCAGGCTGTTGATTGTGGCCACCGTGGTTACCTTGACCCTGATAACCCGAGTTTGAGCCGCCTGCACCAAAACCTGACCCATGAGAGACGGATCCTAACCCGCCAGGCGGTCCATTGCCGTTACCGTGATGCTGGTTGAGGCTTTAATTCCGGAACTCCCGCATAATATAACAATCCTTCCAAGCATGAGTAGACTGCTTGTTGGGAAGACTATGCTTTGGGCAGGGGTCGTTAAGCATTGCCTCCATGTTGAAAGGCTTGCCCTTGCCAAAAGGCGGTTTACCGTTGCCCTTGGCGCGGTTGTTCCCAGTGTTCGTGTTGGCCACCAGATCTGACCCGCCGTCTGGGTGCTTGCATTTCCCGCCATTACCTGGGTTGTTATTTCCAGCCACATTCTATTGATGACCCTTACCGTTGCCATTCTTCATACCCTTAGCAGACTTCTCATCATCAGAACCAGGATCTTTCGTGCTATCAGAATCTGCATATTTCGTGAGAGCCGCCATGAGCTCACCCATGTCCTGGCAAGAACGCTTGAGCCGTCTGAGCTTCTGCTTGAGAGGCAAGAAGTGACAATTCTTCTCCAGAATTAAAACTGCCTGAGCTGCCGTGATATTATCAGATGAGTGGATAATGGTTGAGACCCACCGGACCCAATGGTGGGCTGACTCATCCTCTCGCTGCACACAATGATCTAAATCAACAATCGTCATGGGCTGCTTGCATGTCCCTTGAAAATTCTTGATGAACCGTGCTTTCAACTCGGCTCATGAGTTAATGGTATTAGGGGGCAGACCCTTTAACCATGTACGAGCCAGTCCTTCCAACATCATGATGAAGTATTTCACACAGACGGCATCACTGACATCCCACATCTCCATGGCTAACTCATAACATTCAATCCAGGCTTCTGGAGGTAGATCAGCTGTGTAATTAGGCACCTTGCGTGGACCCTTAAAATCCTTTGGCAGGCACTCATTCCGTAGAGCCGGTATTAAACACGGCACTCCAACAGCCCTTGAGGTAGCTCCGGCTCCCACCGAAGTTGAAGGGATCATTGGCTCCTGGTACGCCGCCGCAGCCGCCGCCCCACGTTGAGCCCTGGCATTATCTACAATCGCTTGAGCATTGACAACGGGCGGGTCATCATGGGGCGGGTTGCGTCGTCGCTCGCTGCTAGAAACCGCCGATGACTCCATACGTCGGCTATAACTACGGCTTGGAAGGGGGGTTGAGTGCACATGACTTCGACTGTACGTGTAATTCTCCTGCTGAGCCACCGCTGTTTGCAAGAGCTCGATGGCGTTATGTGCTTCCGCAGCGAAGGGCGTCCCCTCGGCGAGAGGGAGCGCATTGAGCCTGGAAGCCGCTGCTATCATGTTCTCCACCGGGTTAGAATAATAACCAGGTGGCATCAGAAAACGCTACGGCGGGGTCTAATTCCTATGGGGCGGGTCTGGCTGCCGAGGCTGATTCGCCGCCCTATTCCCGGGTACCTCCGTAGCCCGGGTCATGTCCAGATTCAGTCCTGCCCTTGGGGTGTTAAAGAGATTCCTGGGCTCATACTGTGCTGGCAGGCGGGTCTGATACCTCATCCGAAGAACTGCCTCTGAGGCGTGTTGATCCAGGTTTAAACGAAAAGCTTCCGCCCTCAGACACTCCGACTCAACATCCATCTGAACCTGCATTACATTAATATCCTCTTAGGCCTTGGTCATCTGCTCTTTCAGCCTCGCAATCTCTGCATTGTGATCTGCTTGATTTTCAGCTGTGACTTCGGTTCCCATCAGAGATGTCAGCTCATTCATCAAGTCCAGTAACACTTGAGCCGGTGGCCTGGCTGACCCGGATCCTGACGCGCCGGGAGCCGCTGCTCCAGCCGCCGTGCTGTTGAAAGCCGGCGTCGTGCCTGCCATGAAGATGGCGGCTTGGCTCGGCTCCTCATAGGGCTCCAGAAAACTGTCACCAACGGAATAGCCCCCAAGCCCACCATCATGAAGCTGGTAAATTGACTCCGTCTCTCCGCTCGAGGACCCGTCCTCTGAGCAGACGAGGGTTTCAACTCCTGACGCGGAATCTTCTGCGAGCTCTGCGCCTTGTGTGAAGCCAACGAAAGCGCACTTCCGGCCGGGTTGAATCCGGGCGGGTTGCGTGCGCCGGGCCAACTCGACGAGGTCGGTGCAGATGTCCGGCCCGGGCTTATATCCGCCGATCTTCCCGATGAAAACATGAATTCCGCCAAAGGGGACCCGGTACCCGTACTCAATTGAGTCGGCCTCAGGGCCCCAGCGAGCGTCGTTGATGTAGATCTTGCCGCGGCGACTCTTAGTCATCCTGCCAACGGCGTATCCCTCGATCCCTGGGAGAGAGCCCTTCGAGAACTCTAAACCACCGCGCATTGGCCCCACGGTGGGCGCCAACTGTCGTGGTTTTGTCATGGCAGATGCCCTAGTGAAAGGACTTAAGGGTGAGGCCATCGCTATGGTGACTAGCTCGAAGGGGTTGGTCGGGACGAAAGACACGAGTTTACCCAGGTTTGGCCCCTCACGAAGGAGGTAAAAGCCTACGTCCTGCTTTGTGTTGTATTGATTGGGTATCGATTACAAGGGAGCGGATTCGCTTGACCTAGCTCTCGATCAATTGTTTCTTACCCTAAGTCGCCGCAGGAACTCGCCTTTATATACACAGGTCGAGGCCCTGGGCTTACAAGAGTCCAGACCGGGTTATACTAAATATCCGATCATGCCTCTAAGTCGCCTTGCCTTCTTTGGCAAGCCATCTCCCGGCGGCTTACGCCTCCGGGTCACACACCGTCCTCCGGCTCTGGGCCTTCGTCCGGCCCGTCTGGCAAGCCACCTCCAGGCTTGTCTCGGTCTTCAGGTCTGTTTAAGGCTTTACTGTTAAGTTGCCAACTTCCTAACCCGACCCCTTCTGGGCGGGTTATACCGCGGGGTTATATCCCCAAGACAATCCAATGAAGCGTTACCGGAGACAGACCCCAGACCACCGCGATTAACCAAAGACGAGAGACGAGAACCACATAAATGGCCAAGATGATGATGCCACTGTTGAAAAGAGCTGGTAGATGCAGCTACAGGGGCTGCGAGACTGGTGGCGGTGGCAGCGGAGGGAAGATGACACCAGTCAAGCTCCCAGAGACCATCAGAGCATCGAGGACTAGCACCAAGCAGAGCGCCCGTGTGACGATCCTGAACAGAACATGAATCAAAGTCAAGAATGACCCTACAACTAGAGTCAACAATCTGACCACCAGATATGAGCTGCATGGCAAGTCGGGGAATATGAGCGATAGAGGGAACATGAAATGAAGAAGTACTAAGAGTGCCTTGACTAGCTACAGGGAGGAGAGTGCCATTAGTCGTAAGAACATGAACTGGAATCTCGACAGGTCGAACGGAGGTCAAAGTGGAAGAATCATAAGTCATATGAAAAGACGCTCCAGTATCAAGAATCCATGGGGATGGACCTGAATGAGTAGATGGTGGTTTCTCAATGCCAGAAGAGTAAGCCACGGAAACTGCAGAACCTGTCGGTGAAGAATCCCAAGCATCAAGCAGGCATCGCAGCTGCGCAATCTCACGCGCAGACAGGGACACGGCCGAAGAGGTCGAGGTAGAAACACCTACCGACGATGAGTAGTCGCCACCACTCGTGAAAGCCGCGTGTAGAGTCGACCAAGAGTAGCGAGTCGACGTAGAAACGCATGTGGAAGCCACTGGGGGAGTCGACATAGAGCGGTCTTCATCGCGCGCGGAAGCCGCGAGAGGAGCCGGCGTAGGGCAACAATCACCAGGTTTGAAAGTCATGGGAAGAGTCGCTGAAGAACGACCAACATGGGCCAGCAGAGGCGGTGCAACTGCCGAAGGAGTCGACGTAAAGTTTACCTGAAGGATCTAACAAACTAATTTCAGACAAGCGCTAACTGAATCAACAAAATTTAGCAATTCGTGAGCTCCATTTAGGATGAGTTCAAATTTACGGGTGGCTAGAGTTTACCCAGTACAACCCTTGAAGGCTCTAAATTTTTGGCTTTATAGTTTCAGAGCAGATGCAAAAATAACCAAAAAATTACATCATAAAAGCCTAAAAACAGTGCCCAACAGATGACGTAGATACAAAAGATTTTACTCAGCTTTTAGTCTAGATGTAAAATACATCACTTATGATGCAAATTTGCGCCAGCAGCCGTCGAGAAAAATGGGCAGCGCCGCGTGAACGTCCAATTGGCAAGCGAAAGTTTCCTCCCGCACGCCTGCCCAGTCACCTCCGTCGTCGACCGTCCGCCATCAGACCCCATGGACGGCTCCCCCGACCCTGCGTCGGCCTCCACAGCTTTGCCACACCTCAGCATGTTGTTGGAAATATGCCCTAGAGGCAATAATAAATTGGTTATTATTATATTTCCTTGTTTGTGATAATCGTTTATTATCGATGCTATAATTGTATTGATTGGAAACTCAAATACATGTGTGGGTACATAGACAACACTATGTCCCTAGTATGCCTCTAGTTAGCTAGTTCGTTGATCAAAGATGGTCAAGGTTTCCTGGCCATAGACATGAGATGTAATTTGATAACGGGATCACATCATTAGGAGAATGATGTGATGGACAAGACCCAAACTATAAACATAGCATATGATCGTGTCAGTTTATTGCTATAGTTTTCTGCATGTCAAGTATCTGTTCCTATGACCATGAGATCATGCAACTCACTGACACCGGAGGAATACCTTATGTGTATCAAACGTCACAACGTAACTGGGTGACTATAAAGATGCTCTACAGGTATCTTCGAGGGTGTCTGTTGAGTGGGCATGGATCAAGACTGGGATTTGTTACTCCGTGTGACGGAGAGGTATCTCAGGGCCCACTCAGTAATACAACATCACAATAAGCCTTGCAAGCAATGTGACTAAGTGTTAGCCACAGGATCTTGTATTACAGAACGAGTAAAGAGACTTGCCGGTAACGAGATTGAACTAGGTATAGAGATGCCGACGATCGAATCTCGGGCAAGTAACATACCGAAGAACAAAGGGAACAGCGTACGGGGTTAACTGAATCCTTGACATAGAGGTTCAACCGATAAAGATCTTCGTAGAATATGTAGGAACCAATATGGGCATCCAGGTCCTGTTATTGGTTATTGACCGTAGAGGTGTCTTGGTCATGTCTACATAGTTCTCGAACCCGCAGGGTCTGCACACTTAAGGTTCAGTGACGTTTCGGTATAGTAGAGTTATGTATGGTGGTGACCGAAGGTTGTTCGGAGTCCCGGATGAGATCCTGGATGTCACGAGGAGCTCCAGAATGGTCCGGAGGTAAAGATTGAGATATAGAAAGTCCTGTTTTGGTCACCGGAAAAGTTTCGGGTATTTCGGTAGTGTACCGGGAGTGCCGGGAGGGGTATCGGGGACCATCGGGAGGGGTGTCTCGACCCAAAGGACCTCATGGGCTGTGGGAGGAGTCAAACCAGCCCCTAGTGGGCTGGCCTAACGCCCCCCCCCACACACACACACACTAAGGCCCATGTGGCTTTGGGTGGAAAAAATCCAAAGGAGGAAAGGTGGAAAGGGTTTCCAAGTGGAGAGGAGGAATCCTACTCCTAATAGGATTAGAGTAGGACTCTTCCACCTCCAATTTCGGCCAAACCTTGAGGGTTTGAGTCTGCCTCCTCCCCTCCCTCCCTCCTATATATACTAGAGGACTTAGAGGGAAAAGCTAACCCTAATTGCCATGTGCTCCCTCTACTTCCTCTAGATCGGTTTCTCCTCTAGTCTAGTTTCAACGGTGCTTAGGCGAAGCCTTGCCGGAATTGTTCCACCACCATCGCCGCCGCGCCGTCGCGCCGCTGGAGAACTCTTCTACCTCTCCGCTCCCTCTTGCTGGATCAAGAAGGCGGAGATCGTCATCGAGCTGTACGTGTGCTGAACGCGGAGGTGCCGTCCGTTCGGCGCTAGATCGGAAGGATCGTGATCAGGATCGCGAGACGATTCGTGATTTGATCGCGGGACGGATCGTGATGGGATCGCGGGACGGATCGAGATTGGATCGCGAGATGGATCGTGATGGGATCGAAGGACGCTCGGCGATTTGGATCGCGAAGACGTTCGGCTACATCTACCGCGTTTCTTAACGCTTCCCGCTTAGCGATCTACAAGGGTATGTAGATCCACTCTCCCTCTCGTATATGCTCATCACCATGGATAGATCTTGCGTGTGCGTAGGAAATTTTTGTTTCCCATGCAACGTTCCCCAACAGTGGCATCATGAGCTAGGTCTATGTGTAGATGAGATCTCGAGTAGAACACAAAGGAGTTTGTGGGCGTTGATATTCAGATTGCTTCCTCCCTTGGTCTTTTCTTGATTCGGTGGTATTGTGGGATGAAGCGGCCCGAACCAACATTACTCGTACGCTTACGAGAGACCGGTTCCATCAACTGACATGTAACTTCGTTGCATAAAGATGGCTGGCGGGTGTCTGTTTCTCCCACTTTAGTCGGATCGGATTTGACAAAGGCGGTCCTTGAGAAGGTTGAATAGCAATTTCTGTATCACCGTTGTGGTTTTTGCGTAGGTAAGAATTGTTCTTGCTAGATACCCGTAGCAGCCACGTAAAACTTGCAACAACAATTAGAGGACGTCTAACTTGTTTTTGCAGGGTACGTTGTGATGTGATATGGCCAATTACATGATGAGATATATGTGATGTATGAGATGATCATGTATTGTATAGAATATCACGACTTGCATGTCGATGAGTACGGCAACCGGCAGGAGCCATACGGTTGTCTTTAATTATTTTCGCCGTTTTTGCTTTACTTTATCGCTATGAGTTAGCAATAGTCGTGGAAGCAACAGTCGGCGCGACAACCTCATGGCGACACATTGATGGAGATCATGGTGTTATGCCGGTGACGATGGAGATCATGCCGGTGCTTTGAAGATGGAGATCAAAAGCACAAGTTCATGGCCATATCATGTCACTTATGATTTGCATGTGATGTTAATCCTTTTATGCATCTTATTTTGCTTAGGACGACGGTAGCATTATAAGGTGATCCCTCACTAAAATTTCAAGATAAAATTGTGTTCTCTCCGAGTGTGCACCGTTGCGAAAGTTCGTCGTTTTGAGACACCACGTGATGATCGGGTGTGATAGACTCTACGTTCACATACAATGGGTGCAAGCCAGTGTTGCACGTGCGGAACACTCGGGTTAAACTTGACGAGCCTAGCATGTACAGACATGGCCTCGGAACACAAGAGACTGAAAGGTCGAACATGAGTCATATAGTAGATATGATCAACATGAAGATGTTCACCATTGAAACCACCTCAACTCACGTGATGATCGGACTTGAGTTGGTGGATTTGGATCATGTGTCACTCGAATGACCGGAGGGATGTCAATTTGAGTGGGAGTTTTTAAGTAATATGATTAACTAAACTCATTATCATGAACATAGTCAAAATGTCTTTGCAAATTATGTTGTAGATTACTAGCTCGCGCTGTACCTCCCTTGAATTTTTATATGTTCCTAGAGAAATAGAGTTGAAAGATGATGGTAGCAATAATGCGGACTGGGTCCGTGATCTGAGGATTGTCCTCATTGCTGCACAGAAGGCTTATGTCCTTAATGCACCGCTCGGTGCGCCACCCCCTCAAGCGTCGTCTGTAGATGTTGTGAACATCTGACAGGCACGTTCTGATGACTACTTGATAGTTCAGTGCGTCATGCATTACGGCTTAGAATTGAGGCTCCAAAACGTTTGAACGTCACGGAACATATGAGATGTTCTAAGAGCTGAAATTGGGATCTCAGGCTCGTGCCCGTGTTGAGAGGTATGAGACCTCCAACAAGATTCTTTGCCTGCAAGATGAAGGAGAATATCTCAATCGGTGAGCATGTGCTCAGATTGTCTGGGTGCTACAATCGCTTGAATCGAGTGGGAGTTGATCTTCAAGTCACTGTCACTAAGCTACTAGAGCCTCAAGTTGAACTATAAAATGCCAGGGATAGAAATAATGATCCCTGAGCTATTCGCGATGTTTGACACCGCGAAGGTAGAAATCAAGAAGGAGCATCAAGTGTTGATGGTTAGTGAAACCACTAGTTTCGAGAAGGGCAAGGGCTAGGAGGGAAACTTCATGGATGGCAAGACAGTTGCTGCTCCAGTGAAGAAACCCAAGGTTGAACCCAAACCCAAGACTAAGTGCTTCTATTATGAGGAGAACGGTCGCTGAAGCGGAACAACCCTAGATACTTGGTAGATAAGAAGGCTGGCAACGTCGATAGAAGTATATTTGATATACGTGTTATTGATGTGTACCTTGCTAGTACTCCTAGTAGCACCTGTGTATTGGATACCGGTTCGGTTGCTAAATGTTAGTAACTCGAAATAAAAGCTATGGAATAAACGGAGACTAGCTAAGGGTGAGGTGACGATGACTGTTGGAAGTGTTTCCAAGGTTGATGTGATCACCATCGCACTCTCTCTCTACCTTCGGGATTAGTGATGAACCTAAATAAATGTTATTTGGTGTTTGCGTTGAGCATGAACGTGATTAGATCATGTTTATTGCAATACGGTTATTCATTCAAGTTAGAGAATAATGGTTATTCTGTTTACATGAATAATACCTTCAATGGTCATGCACCCAATGAGAATGGTTTAGTGAATCTTGATCGTAGTGATACACATGTTCATAATATTGATGCCAAAAGATACAAAGTTAATAATAATAGTACCACATACTTGTGGCACTGCCGCTAAATGTCATATTGGTGTAAAACGCATGAAGAAACTCCATGCTGATGGATCTTTTGACTCATTCGATTTCGAATCGGTTGAGACATGCGGACCATGCTTCATGGGCAAGATGACTAAGACCCCGTTTTCCGGTATGATGGAGCGGGCAAGTGACTTATTGGAAATGATACATGTTGATGTATTCGGTCCAATGAGTGTTGTAGCGTGCGGTGGATATCATTATTTTCCTACCTTCACTGATGATTTGAGTAGATATGGGGATATTTACTTAATGAAACACAAGTCTGAAATGTTTGAAAAGTTCAAACAAATTCAGAGTGAAGTTTGAGATCATCGTGACAAGAAGATAAAATATCTACGATATGATCATAGAGGTAAATATCTGAGTTACGAGTTTGGTATACAACTTAAGACAATGTGGAAGTTGTTTCACAACTCATGCCACCTGGAACACCATAGTGTGATGGTGTGTCCGAACGTCGTAGTCGTGCTCTATTGGATATGGTGCGTACTATGATGTCTCTTATTGATTTGCCACTATCGTTTTGGGGTTATGCATTAGAGACAACTACATTCACTTTAAAAAGGGGCACCATCTAAGTCCGTTGAGATGACACCGTATGAATTTTGGTTTGGCAGAAACCTAAGCTGTCATTTCTTAATGTTTGGGGCTGCGACGCTTATGTGGAAAAGGTTTTCAACCTGATGAGCTCGAACCCAAAGCGGACAAATGCATCTTCATAGAATACCCTAACGTAACAGTTGGGTAAACCTTCTATCTCAGATCCAAGCACAAAGTGTTTGTTGCTAAAACGGGTCCTTTCTCGAGAAAGAGTTTCTCTCGAAAGAATTGAGTGGGAGGAAGATAGAACTTGATGAGGTTGTTGAACCTTTGTTTCAACCAGAGAGTAGCGCAGCGCAGAAAGTTGTTTCTGTGGAGCCTATGTTAGTTGAAGAGGAAGTTAATGATGATGATCATAAAGCTTCGGATCAAGTTACTATCGAACCTCATAGGTCGACAAGGACGCGTACTGCTCCTGAGTGGTACGGCAACCCTGTCTTAGAGGTCATGTTGTTGGACAACGATGAACCTACGAGCTATGGAGAAGCGATGATGGGCCCGGATTCTGAGAAATGGTTGGAGGCCATGCAATCCGAGATGGGATCCATGTAAGAAAACAAAGTATGGGCTTTGGAAGTATTACCTGAAGGGTGAAAGGCCATTCAGAACAAATGGATCTTTAAAAGGAAGACGGACGCGGACGGTAATGTCACCGTCTATAAAGCTCGACTTGTGGCAAAGGGTTTTTCACAAGTTCAAGGAGTTGACTACGATGAGACTTTCTCACCCGTAGCGATGCTAAAGTCTGTTGGAATTATGTTAGCAGTTGCTGCATTTTTCGATTATGAAATCTGGCAGATGGATGTCAAAACATCATTTCCTTAACGGTATCCGTGAGGAAAGGTTGTATGTGATACAACCAGAAGGTTTTGTCAGTTCTATGGATGCTAAAATATATGCAAGCTCCAGCGATCCTTCTATGGACTGGAGCAAGCATCTCGGAGTTGGAATATACGCTTTGATGAGGTGATCAAAGTTTTTGAGTCTATACAAAGTTTATGAGAAACTTGTATTTACAATAAAGTGAGTGGGAGCACTATAGAATTTCTGATAAGTATATGTGGATGACATATTGTTGATCGGAAATGATGTAGAATTTCTGGAAAGCATAAAGGGTTGTTTGAAAAGGAGTTTTTCAAAGGAAAACCTGGAATGAAGCTACTTAAATATTGGGCATCTTGATCTATAGAGGTAGATCAAGACGTCTGATAAAACTTTCAATGAGTACATACCTTGACAAGATTTTGAAAGAGTTCAAAATGGATCAGTCAAAGAAAGAGTTCTTGCCTGATTTGTAAGGTGTGGAGTTGAGTGAGACTCAAAGCTCGACCACGGCAGAAGAAAGAGAAAGGACGAAGGTCGTCCCCTATGCCTTATCCATAGGCTCTGTATAGTATGCCATGCTATGTACCGCACCTGTGTGTGCCTTGCCATGAGTTTGTCAAGGGGTACAAGAGTGATCCAGGAGTGGACCACTGGACAGCGGTCAAGATTATCCTTAGTAACTAGAGGACTAAGGAAATATTTCTCGATTATGGAGGTGATAAAGAGTTCGTCGTAAAGGGTTACGTCGATGCAAGCTTTAACACCAATCCGGATGACTCTGAGTAGCAATCCGGATACGTATAGTGGAGCAGCCATTTGGAATAGCTCCAAGTGGAGTGTGGTAGCAGTGTCTACAGTATGACATGGAGATTTGCAAAGTACACACGGATCTGAATGTCGCAGACCCGTTGACTAAAGACCTCTCTCACATGCAAAGCATGATCGAACCCCGGAACTCATTGGGTGTTAGATTCATAACAATGTAAAACACATGGTGATGTGAACTAGATTATTGACTCTAGTGCAAGTGGGAGACTGTTGGAAATATGCCCTAGAGGCAATAATAAATTGGTTATTATTATATTTCCTTGTTTGTGATAATCGTTTATTATCCATGCTATAATTGTATTGATTGGAAACTCAAATACATGTGTGGGTACATAGACAACACTATGTCCCTAGTATGCCTCTAGTTAACTAGTTCGTTGATCAAAGATGGTCAAGGTTTCCTGGCCATAGACATGAGATGTTATTTGATAACGGGATCACATCATTAGGAGAATGATGTGATGGACAAGACCCAAACTATAAACATAGCATATGATCGTGTCAGTTTATTGCTATAGTTTTCTGCATGTCAAGTATCTGTTCCTATGACCATGAGATCATGCAACTCACTGACACCGGACGAATACCTTGTGTGTATCAAACATCACAACGTAACTGGGTGACTATAAAGATGCTCTACAGGTATCTTCGAGGGTGTCTGTTGAGTGGGCATGGATCAAGACTGGGATTTGTTACTCCGTGTGACGGAGAGGTATCTCAGGGCCCACTCGGTAATACAACATCACAATAAGCCTTGCAAGCAATGTGACTAAGTGTTAGCCACGGGATCTTGTATTACAGAACGAGTAAAGAGACTTGCCGGTAACGAGATTGAACTAGGTATAGAGATGCCGACGATCGAATCTCGGGCAAGTAACATACCGAAGAACAAAGGGAACAGCGTACGGGATTAACTGAATCCTTGACATAGAGGTTCAACCGATAAAATCTTCATAGAATATGTAGGAACCAATATGGGCATCCAGGTCCCGGTATTGGTTATTGACCATAGAGGTGTCTTGGTCATGTCTACATAGTTCTCGAACCCGCAGGGTCTGCACACTTAAGGATCGGTGACGTTTCGGTATAGTAGAGTTATGTATGGTGGTGACCGAAGGTTGTTCGGAGTCCCGGATGAGATCCTGGATATCACAAGGAGCTCTGGAATGGTCCGGAGGTAAAGATTGATATATAGGAAGTCCTGTTTTGGTCACCGGAAAAGTTTCGGGTATTTCGGTAGTGTACCGGGAGTGTCGGGAGGGGTACCGGGGACCATCGGGAGGGGTGTCTCGACCCAAAGGACCTCATGGGCTGTGGGAGGAGTCAAACCAGCCCCTAGTGGGCTGGCCTAACCCCCCCCCCCACTAAGGCCCATGTGGCTTTGGGTGGAAAAAATCCAAAGGAGGAAAGGTGGAAAGAGTTTCCAAGTGGAGAGGAGGAATCCTACTCCTAATAGGATTGGAGTAGGACTCCTCCACCTCCAATTTCGGCCAAACCTTGAGGGTTTGAGGCTGCCTCCTCCCCTCCCTCCCTCCTATATATACTAGAGGATTTAGAGGGAAGAGCTAACCCTAATTGCCACGTGCTCCCTCTACTTCATCTAGATCGGTTTCTCCTCTAGTCTAGTTTCAGCGGTGCTTAGGCAAAGCCCTGCCGGAATTGTTCCACCACCATCGCCGCCGCGCCGTCGTGCCACTGGAGAACTCTTCTACCTCTCCTCTCCCTCTTGCTAGATCAAGAAGGCGGAGATCGTCATCGAGCTGTACGTGTGCTGAACGCGGAGGTGCCGTCCGTTCGGCGCTAGATCGGAAGGACCGTGATCAGGATCGCGAGACGATTCGTGATTTGATCGCGGGACGGATCGTGATGGGATCGCGGGACGGATCGAGATTGGATTGCAAGATGGATTGTGATGGGATCGAAGGACGCTCGGCAATTTGGATCGCGAAGACGTTTGACTACATCAACCGCGTTTCTTAACGCTTCCCGCTTAGCGATCTACAAGGGTATGTAGATCCACTCTCCCTCTCGTAGATGCTCATCACCATGGATAGATCTTGCGTGTGCGTAGGAAATTTTTTGTTTCCCATGCAACGTTCCCCAACACATGTTCGCCCCTACGTCTCCCATCATTCCCACCGTCGCCACCACGCCACCGCCAAATCGTTGCGCCGAATTTACCCCCCTCCCCCCAGTCGCGTGGCCGCCAACGAAGAAGCGTACCGCGACCAAACCACGTGATGGTGGTGCCAAACGACCGCCCGCACTACCAGGCCACGATGCCGTCCCAGTCAAAGAAGACGAAGGCATATGTGGCTGCTTCGATGCCATCAATGGCTGTAGCTGTAGCTGCTGCTGATGGCGTGCCCCTACTCCATCACCTCATGCCCTGATATGACCATGACTACGGCTAGTGTTGTTTTTGTTGTTCAGACGTCATCACTCGTTAATGCACAACAGGTTAAAAATAATGATGTGTCAAAAAATACTTCAATTTGGTATTGATAGTAAAGAAGTCGAGGCTTTCGCTGCGACCACGGATAAAAATGCAGCTACAAGACTTGAGATGAGTTTTTGTTCAGTATACCATGATAAAGTAAGTGAAAAAGAATTGCATGTAGTCATGCATGCACCAGATCTTGTACGTGCACGTGATTATGCTAATGGTTTTGATTGGCGTGCAACCAAGATATTAGCACATTATGATTTTGGTGCCCACGTGGGAGTCCTAGATGCATGTAATAACACAACAAAAACAAGAAGTCGTGTGGAGTACTACTTCGACAAAGTGCGACCACCAGATTGTTTCAGGTCCACTCCCTTTTGTTTAGCTTTCACTCTAGATGTAAAATACATCACTTGATGATGCAAATTTGCGTCAGCAGCCGCCAAGAAAAACGGGCAGCGCTGATACTTGTGATCTGTGTTGGGTTTTCCGTGAAGAGGAACGGGTAATTACAGCACAATACGGATAAGTATTTCCCTCAGTTAAGAAACCAAGGTTTATCGAACCAATAGGAATGTCAGTCAACAACCGTCTTCAGCGGTTGCACACAAAAGAACAAACAACTTGCACCCAACGCGGGCAAGAGGGTTGTCAATCCCCTTGATCTCGTTATTTGCAAGCAAGTGAGTTGTGTAGATAATTGTAGATAATTGTAAATTGCAAAATAAAATAAAAAGTAAATAAAGATAGCAAGGTAATAGTAGCGTTTGTAAATTTATAAGTGAATAGACTCAGGGGCCATAGTTTTCCCAGCGGCATCTCTCATGTAGGCAGCATACGGTGGGTAACAAATTACTTTTGGGCAATTGATAGAAAAGCGGGTAGTTATGTGATTTTCACGGCAATGATCATGTGTATATAGGCATCACGTCCATAAACAAATAGGCCGACTTCTGCCTGCACCTATTACTATTACTCCACTCATCAACCGCTATCCAGCATGCATCTAGAGTATTAAGTAAAACAGAGTAATACATGGAGAACGATGACATGATGTAGACAAAGTAAACTCAAGCAATATGAATAAACCCCATCGTGTTATCCTTAGTAACAACAACACAAAGGCGTATCTTGTCCCCTACTTTGTCACTGGGATATAGAAACTCGTCCGGTTGAACCTACCACAACGCACCACTCCCACTGAAGATAGATCAATCTACTTGGCCAAAGCACATCGAGAAATCAGAGAGCATTACAAAGCTATAATGATCATGCAAATAAGAATCTTAATATTCAGAGGTGACTCAAATACTTTTCATGAATAATCTTAACATAAACCCACAATTCATCGGATCCCAACAAACACACCGCACAATAGGATTACATCAGATGGATCAAAGCGAAGATGCGATGATCATTGTATTGAAGATCAAGAGATAGAGAGATTGCCATCTAGGTACTAGCTATGGACCCGTAGGTCTATGGTGAACTACTCACACATCATCATGAGGGCAGCAAAGTTGATGAACATGCCTTCCGTGATCGATCCCCCCTCCGGCAGGGTGTCGGAACGGAGCTCTAGATGGCCTCGCGACGGAACAGAGACTTGCGGCGGCGTAAAAAGGGGTTCGGACTGCCTCTAGGGTTTTTGAAATATTAGATAATTTATAGGCCAGAGAGGGGCGTCGGGAGATGCCCGAGGGGGCCAGCACACATCAGGGCGCGCCCGGTTGCGTGCTGGTGCCCTCGTGCGGCATCCGGTCTCCTCCCGAAGCCTCCAGGTTTTCTTTTGGTCCAGAAAAAATCATAAAAAAAGTTTCGTGGCAATTGGACTTCGTTTGGTACTGTAAACCTGAAAACTGAAAAACATGCAGAAAACAGCAATTGGCACTAGAAACTGGGTCAATAGGTTAGTGTCAAAAATATTATAAATTGGTAAATAAAGACCCAAAAAGTATTCTAGAATGATAATATATCAGCATGGAACAATCAAAAATTATAGATACATTGGAGATGTATCAAGCATCCCTAAGCTTAATTCCTGCTCGTCCTCGAGTAGGTAAATGATAAAAACAGAATTTTTGATGTGACATGATATCCATTATGTAATCTTTGGCATGTATTCTCATTGAGAAACGATGAATCAACAAATATTAACATAGCAATACTTATAAGTATAAGAAACAAAATCATCAATCTTTCAAAGTATACGATCCTCAAAGAATGTTTACCCCCTCCCCCATTCATCTCATTATATTAGCAAGGCATGGCTCCATCTTCACCACATTAATTCAAATGTCAGGCACCACGGTGTCCAAGTCAGGCAATTGGATCGTACTTTTTCAATATGCATCAACTTTTTATTATTCACGCAATACATGAGTGTGAACCATTGGACATAGCATTTAGGTGGAATAGAATATGGTAGTAGATATCAAAGGGGCAAAATATGGAGAAGATAGTCTCACATCAACTAGGCGTATCAATGGGCTATGGAGATGCCCATCGATAGATGTCAATGCAAGGAGTAGAGATTGTCATGCAAATGATGCACTAGAGCTATAAGTGTATGAAAGCTCAAATGAAGCTAAGTGGGGTGTGCATCCAACTTGCTTGCTCATGAAGACCTCGGGCATTTGAGGAAGCCCGTCATAGGAATATACAAGCCAAGTTTGTAATAATGAAAAATTAATTCCCACTAGCATATGAAAATGACATATCATGAGACTCTCAGTATGAGGAACATGGTGCCACTTTGAGGCACATGTGTGGTAAAGGATAGTAGCAAAGTCCCTTCTCTCATTTTCTCTCATTTTTTGATGGTGGGCTCATTTGGCCTCCCCCATTTTTATTTCCTCCCTGGGACAATGCTCTAACAATGATGATCATCACACTTTTATTTACTTACAACTCGATATGAGGAACTGAAAGGATGATATGACTCTATATGAATACCTCTGGCAGTGTACCAGGATGTGCAATGATCTAGTGTGACATGTATCAAAAATATGATGAACGGTGGCTTTGCCACAAATACTATGTCAGCTCTATATGATCATGCAAAGCGATATGATGATGAACGAACAAGTCATGTGAAGTGACGATGGAATTTGCATGGCAATATATCTCGGAATGGCTATGAAAATACCATGATAGGTAGGTATGGTGGCTGTTTTGAGGAACATATAATGAGGCTTATGTGCAACGGAGCATATCATGTCACGGGGTTTGGATGCACCGGCAAAAGTTGCACCGATCCTCAAGGTGAGAATGGGCTATGCACGGTACCGAAGAGGCTAGCAAATATGAGGAGGTGAGATTGCGTATGTCCATCGTTTTAAATTGGTCATAAATAACTCATATACTTATTGCAAAGTTTTATTAGTTTTATCACAAATCAAAGTACTACTCGCATGCCCCGAGGGAGGAGGTTGGTAGGAGTTAACCATCGCGCGCCTCCGACCCGAAACAACACTAGGATTTCAACGAGGAATAGAAATGCGCACACATCATCACCATGCCTCTTTAATTTTTAAACAAACAAGAAGTTAACCTCTCTTAATATCAAGACTTCTACGAATCAACAGTTAGGAACTCACACCTTTTTCGGACCACATCAATATCATTAACCCACAATTTCTCTATATGTGCTACATGATGGTTTTGATTATTACTCATTGAATACCTAATATTTTTGGACTAGTCTTATGACCCATGCAAATTACCATCACTATTTATTAACTCTCAAACAAATATAAGTGGAGAACGAGAGTGAAATTATTTCTATAAAATCTACACGCCACCGTTCTCAAAAAGATATAAGTGAAGTGCTAGAGCAACTACTAAGCTCAAAAGATATAAGTGAAGCACATAGAGTATTCTAACAAATTATGATGAAGGTGTGTCTCTCTTAAATAGGTGTGTACAGCAAACAATGATTTTGGCAAACTGAAAGTAAAAGCAAACACAAACAAACGACGCTCCAAGCAAAACTCATATCATGTGACGAATAAAAATATAGCTTCAAGTGACATACCGATGGATTGAGACGAAAGAGGGGATGCCTTCCGGGGCATCCCCAAGCTTAGATGCTTGAGTCTTCCTTAGAATATTACCTTGGGGTGCCTTGGGCATCCCCAAGCTTAGGCTCTTGCCGCTCCTTATTCCTTTGTCCAACGTGATAACACCCAAAACTTGAAAACTTCAATCACATAAATCTCAACAAATCTTCATGAGACCGTTAGTATAAGCAACATATTGAATACTTTATATACTGTTATAAATTGATTCTTATTTCATAATTGAATAATAGGTACTGTATTCTAACTTCTCCATGGCTTATACTCCCCGATACAATCTATAACATAATCAAAACAAGCAAACTATGCAAGCAAAAACAGAATCTGTCTAAAACAGAACAGTCTGTAGCAATCTGTAGAGAACCTATACTTCTGTAACTCTAAAAATTCTGAAAAATCATAAAAACCTCTAAAATTTGTATAACAATACTTTTTAAAACAATTCAGTTCATTATGACGATCCAGGAAAAAATGAAAATTCCTGTACTGGAGTCAAAAGTTTCTGTTTTGTTTCAGCATCGATTCTACTCATCTTGTGAGTCATCCTAAAGGCTTTACTTGGCACAAACACTAATTTAAACATAAAAACATAATCATTACAGAGTCAATAATCATGTAATAAAAAACAAACAGAAATTTAAAGGCAAAAATAAAGATAACTATTGGGTTGCCTCCCAACAAGCGCTATTGTTTTATGCGCCTAGCTAGTCATAATGCATAGTTTCAAGTGTTGTCATATTTGACATTCGACCCATAAGTAGCTCTCATGATTGATTCATAAGGTGGTTTAATTCTCTTTCTAGGGAAGTGTTCCATCCCTTTCTTTAATGGTAATTGGAACCTTATGTTTCCCTCTTTCATGTCAATTATTGCACCTATAGTTCGTAGGAAAGGTCTTCCAAGTATTATGGGACAAGTAGGATTGCAATCAATATCAAGCACAATGAAATCTACAGGAACATAATTTTTATTTGCAATAATAAGAACATCATTAATTCTACCTAGAGGTTTCTTAATGGTAGAATCCTCAAGATGCAAGTTAAGGGAACAATCTTCAATATTAGTGAGACCAAGCACATCACAAAGAGATTTAGGAATAGTTGAAACACTAGCACCAAGGTCACACAAGGCATTGCATTTATATTTATTTATCTTTATTTTGATAGTAGGTTCCCACTCATCACGCAATTTTCTAGGAATAGAAACTTCAAGCTCAAGGTTCTCATCATAAGCTTTTATCATAGTTTCTACTATATGTTCGGTAAAAGCTTTATTTTGTTCATAAGCATTGGGTGAGCTAATAATGGTTTGCAACAAGGAAATACATTCTACTAAAGAGCAATTATCATAATTAAAGTCCTTGTAATCCAAAATAGTGGGCACATCACAAGTTAAAGTTTTGACCTCTCCAAACCCACGTTTTTCAGTTTTAGCATCAAAATCATCACCCTCCAAGCAAACGGGACGCTTCTCAACTAGAGTTGACTAATCTCCATTCCCTTTATCATTTATATTCAGAGAAGTAAACAAAGATTAAATAGTATAAGTACCAATCATTTTAAGATCTTCATCATGATTCCGGTAAAAACCGGGTGGAAGAGCCTTTTCTAAGAATTCCCGCTTAGCTTTCAACTTAGCGGTCCTCTCCTTACTTTCATTAAAAGATATTTGGATAGATTTAATAGTCTCATTAAAATCATGCTTAGGTGGCAAAGCTTTACTTTTAAGAGTTTCTACATCAAGAGCAATTATATCCATGTGTTTAGCCAAAGCATCAACTACATGCAATTTTTCTTCTACCATAGTGTTGAAAATCTTTTGAGAATTAATAAATTCTTTAATTGCATTCTCAAGATCACAGGGTATCCTATTAGAATTTGTAGAAGAATTTCCATAAGAATTTCCATAGTTGTTAGAGGAATTACCAGGATACGGTCTAGAATTGAAATTTCCTCTATAAGCATTGTTGTTGAAATTGTTTCGCAAGATAAAGTTCACATCAATAGCATCATTATTTTTCTCAATCAAAGTAGACAAGGGCATATCATTGGGATCAACATGAGAATTTTTACTAGCAACCATATTCATAAGAGCATCCACTTTTTCACTCAAAGTAGAGATTTCTTCAACAGAATTTACCATCTTAATTACTGGTTGGAGCTCTTTCGGTATGCCATTGAGAATAATTTGTCATAATGTTGTCTAGAAGTTTTCTGGCATCTCCTAAGGTCACATCCACAAAGGTACCACCTGCAGCAGAATCTAGAAGATGTCTAGACACAAAGTTTAGTCCAGCATAGAAGTTTTGGATAATCATCCACAAATTTAAACCATGAGTTGGGCAATTTCTAATCATCAATTTCATTCTCTACCAAGCTTGTGAAACATGCTCTTGATCTTGCTATTTAAAATTAATTATTTGATTTCTAAGGGAGATGATCTTAGCAGGAGAAAAATACTTGTCAATAAAAGCATCTTTACACTTATCCCATGTTCCGATACTATTACGAGGTAGAGTTGAAAACCAACCTTAGCTTTATCTCTTAGTGAAAAAGGAAATAATTTTAATTTCACAATATCATTATACATATCCTTTTTCTTTTGCATATCACATAATTCAACAAAGGTATTAAGATGTGACGCGGGATCCTCATTAGGACTTCCCGAAAATTGATCCTTCATGACAAGATTTAGCAATGCAGAATTGATATCAAAAGCTTCCGCACTAGTGGCGGGTGGTATAGGATTACTAATAAAATCATTATTATTAGTATTTTAGAAGTCACACAACTTAGTAGTATCTTGAGACATGGTGACCAAACAAGCAAAGTAACAAGCAAGACAAGTAAACTAGCAAGCGAAGAAGTAAACTAGTAACAAGCAATGATAAATATTTTTGTATTTTTGATTTTTATGAGATGAACTAAATATAACAGCAAATAAAAAGATAAACAAGTGAATGAAAATTTTTGTGAAGTTACTTGATAGTTGATGATGATACTCCCCAGCAACGGCGCTAGAAATCCTTCCTGATACTTGTGATTTGCGTTGGGTTTTTCGTGAAGAGGAACGGGTAATTGTAGCACAAAGTGGGTAAGTATTTCCCTCAGTTATGATTGCAAGGTTTATCAAACCAATAGGAATATCAATCCTCAACTGTCTTCAGCGGTTGCACACAAAAGAACAAATAACTTGCACCCAACGCGGGCAAGAGGATTGTCTATCCCCTTGATCTCGTTATTTGCAAGCAAGTGAGTTGTGTAGATAATTCTAAATTGAAAAATAAAATAAAAACTAAATAAAGGCAGCAAGGTAATATTAGCGTTTGTAAATTTATAAGTGAATAGACTCGGGGGCCATAGTTTTCCGTAGCGGCATCTCTCATGTAGGCAGCATATGGTGGGTAACAAATTACTGTTGGACAATTCATAGAAAAGCGGATAGTCATGTGATTTTCACGGCAATGATCATGTGTATATAGGTATCACATCCATAAAAATAGGCCGACTCCTGCCTGCACCTATTACTATTACTCCACTCATCAACCGCTATCCAGCATGCATCTAGAGTATTAAAACAGAGTAATGCATGGAGAACGATGACATGATGTAGACAAAGTAAACTCAAGCAATATGAATAAACCCCATCGTGTTATCCTTAGTAGCAACAACACAAAGACGTATCTTGTCCCCTACTTTGTCACTGGGATATAGAAACTCGTCCGGTTGAACCTAGCACAACGCACCACTCCCACTGAAGATAGATCAATCTACTTGGCCAAAGCACATCGATAAATCGGAGAGCATGACGAAGCTATAATGATCATGCAAATAAGAATCTTAATACTCAGAGGTGACTCAAATACTTTTCACGAATAATCTGAACATAAACCCACAATTCATCGGATCCCAACAAACACACCGCACAATTGGATTACATCGGATGGATCAAAGCGAAGATGTGATGATCATTGTATTGAAGATCAAGAGATAGAGAGATTGCCATCTAGGTACTAGCTATGGACCCGTAGGTCTATGGTGAACTACTCATACATCATCATGAGGGCAGCAAATTTGATGAAGAGGCCTTACATGATCGATCCCCCCTCCGACAGGGTGCCGAAACGGACCTCCAGATGGCCTCGCGACGGAACGGAGACTTGCGGCGGCGTAAAAAGGGTTTCGGGACTGCTTCTAGGGTTTTTGGAATATTAGAGAATTTATAGGCCAGAGAGGGGCGTCGGGAGACGCCCGAGGGGGGCAGCACACATCAGGGCGCGCCCGGTTGCGTGTTGGTGCCCTCGTGCGGCCTCCGGTATCCTCCCAAAGCCTCCAGGTCTTCTTTTGGTCCAGAAAAAAATCATAAAAAAGTTTCGTCGCAATTGGACTTCGTTTGGTGCTGTAAACCTGAAAAGTGAAAAACATGAAGAAAACAGCAACTGGCACTGGGCACTGGGTCAATAGGTTAGTGCTCAAAAATATTACAAATTGGTAAATAAAGACCCAAAAAGTATCCTAGAATTATAATATATCAGCATGGAACAATCAAAAATTATAGATATGTTGGAGACGTATCATTTGCCATGAGACTTAGATTCTTCATAGTCTTCTCATACTCGATGTCGAACAACTCATCTTCATCATAGTAGCCATGTTCCGCATTGTCATCATCAAGTGGGAAATCCTCGTCATAAGAAACAAGAGATTCGTTAGTGTTGTGATCATGACAATGTTCAAGATTATGAATGTGAATGGCTTCAACAATGATGTTGTTGATAGTTATGACATCTCCTTTAGCACACATGGGGTCTCTAAGCTCAAATAGATAACCATCAAACTTAGGATCACTAGGCATCATTTTGTGAAAAGCAATAGATTTATGAAGAATTTCATCAAGATTACTCAATGAATAATTTGGATATCGTTTCTCCAAATCATTCCACAAAGTATAAGCATATTCAAAATTCTTCATTTGATCAAACACAATTCTAGGCAATCCTCTAATGATAAGATCAACAGTTCTAAGATTACGAAGCGTATCAATTTCCTCTTCGTGTGTGGGATGTAAAGGATCAATGGGAGGTACAAAGGGGTTCTTAACATACTTGCTCAAATGGAATTCATTGAATAACTCAAGCATCTCATATTTCCATTGACTATAGTACTCCCCATCGAGAACGGGCACTCTACAAGTAAGACTCCCCAAACTAGACACATCCATCTTCCTCCAATGGTGATGAAACCGAAGCTATGGAGACCAAAGCTCTAATACCAATTGTGGGATCACTAGAAGAGGCGTCTAGAGGGGGTGAATAGACTACTTGACAAAATTAAAACCTAACCTTTTCCCAAGATAATTGGTTGGCAGATTTTAGCAATTCTAACAAGTCTAATGCACCCTACACAAGCTAGTCAACAAGTATGGCAGCGGAAAGTAAAGACAAGCATATGTAAGAGAGTAGAGATAGGAAGGTCAAACATAATAGATGACACAAAGATTTTTCCCGTGGTTCCGATAGGTGGTGCTATCGTACGTCCACGCTAATGGAGACTTCAACCCATGGAGGGTAGCGGTCGCGAGAGTCCACGAAGGGCTCCACCCACGAGGGGTCCACGAAGTAGCAACCTCGTCTATTCCATCACGGCTTCCATCCACAAAGGACTAGCCTCACTATGGGTAGATCTTCAGGAAGTAGGCGATCTCCTTGCCCTTACAAACTTCTTAGTTCAACTCCACAATCATGAAGAAGGAGGCTCCCAAGCGACACCTAACCAATCTAGGAGGCACCACCCTCCGAAAGGTAATAGATGTGGTAGTATGATGAACTCCTTGCTCTTGTGCTTCAAAAGATAGTCTCCTCAACACTCAATCACTCTCTCATAGGTTTGGCATGGGTAGAAGAGATTGATTGGATGGAAAACAACTTGGGGAGGCTAGAAATGAAGATCCATATGGTTGGAGTGGATGATCTTGATCTCAACACATGAGTAGGCGGCTCTCTCTCAGAAAAATGAATGGGGCAAGTGTAGATCTGTTCTGAGTGCTTCCTCTACGAGTGAGAGGTGGTGGATAGGTATATATAGGCATCTCCAAAAATCCAACCGTTACAACATTATTGCCCAACTCGGTTGCACCGACTAGTGCAAAATGTGGCAACTTTGGCCTTTTCGGTGAGACCGATATATGAATCTTGGTGGTACCGATTCTTGAAATCAGCTAACCAGAGAGTTGGTCCAAAAACTCGGTTGGACCGATTCTCAAAACTCGATGGTACAGATTCCTGAAAATGGCTAACCAGAGAGTTGGTCCAAAACTCGGTTGGTCCGATTCACAAAACTTGGTGGTACCGAGATGCTAGGTTTTGGCATGGGAATATGTCTAAGTGAAACTCGGTAGGGCCGAATGGAAATTGTTGGTGGCACCGAATTTGAACTTTAGGCTTTGGACAATGAATATTTGTGGGAGAATGGATGAGTATTTTTGGTGGCTAATCTCTAAGAACTTGAGCAACCAGATCATCATAATTCCTCATCCCCTTTTAATAGTATTGGCTTTCCTATGGACTCAAAAGTGATTTCTCACAAATTATAAAATGTAGAGTCTTCAAGCTTGAATCATGGCCAATCCTATTCCTTCCCTTCTTCTTCTTGGGAATTCTCCTCACAATCCTTAGCCAATCATCTCTGTGGACTTCATCTGAAATAAGCTAGGTAAAACTATTAGTCCAGGAGACAATGTATGTTGTCATGAATTATCAAAACCACCAAGGGAACATTTGAGCTTTCAGCCATGTCGGAGGAGCCTGTGACGCCCGTGGCCACCGTCTCCAGCATGCTCGATGAACTGTCTCAAAGGTAAAAAATCTTCTTCTTTCTTGGTCATCTTTTGTCATGTTCATATGAATAGAATGTGAGATTGTGTATATGTGCACTTGTAGAGTTGATGATGAAACATTTATGTGTATGTCAAATGTTGCGGTTGAAGATTTTGCCTCTCAAGATTGTCCATCACAAGAATATGATACGTCATTTGATGATGAAAACCTTGACATGGAAGAAGAGGGTGTTCAGAATGCGAAGGGAAGAACCGCCAACTACTCAAACGCCGAAGATGTGTTGATTTGTACCGCTTGGAAGCGAGTCTCTTTTGATGCATCCATGGGAAGTGACCAATCGGCGGCCACATATTGGAACCGCATCAAAGAATTCTTCGATGAGCGAAACACGAGTGGTTACTATCGATTAAGGGATTCTATTTGCCACCGATGGGCCACTATGAACATCGAATGCCAAAACTGGGATTGGTTGCTTGACCAATGTTGATCGCATGAACCCAAGTGGTTGCAATGAAACCGGCATTGTAACTGCTTGCTACTTTCGAATGCTTTCTCATGAACAAAAGTGGTTGCATATGTTCCTAATGAATGAAGTTTATTTATTGTTTTGTTGTTCATGCTTGCTCAAGGTTTGTTCCAAGAAATAGGGGAGAAAGGGGGGGTAAGAAGAGGAAAGGGAAACCATTCTCCTTCCAACAATGTTACAAAGATCTCAAGGATGAGAAGAAGTGGAAGAATCAGGAAGATTTTGAAGTTCGAAGGAAGAAGAGCTCGGTTGTCGATGATGATGATGATGGTGGTGGTGAGGAGGTGATAAGGAGCCCCCCTCCTCACTCGGTTGCCAAAGCATATATACCGATGGAAACAAGAAATCAAAGGCATCAAAGGTCAGAGGTAATGATCTTAAAGAAGGATTTGAAGGCATTTTCATTGAGAGAAAAGAGTATGTCAAAGAAAAAAGCTCTTCAAATTAAAATAAATGGAGGAGAGGGCGGAGATCGAGAGGCGCAATGCGGTGGCCGAGGAGAATAGGGTGGCGGACTGGTGGCGGCCGAGGAGAAGAGGATTGAGCTAAAGGAGAGGAAGGTGTCGACTGAAGAGCTTAAGACGGTGGAGGAGAATGCATAAAAAAGTATGTTCATGGACACAAGTGTCCTCGACGCAAAGCAAATAGCGTTTGTGGAGCTTTGTCGTGGCGAAATGATAACGAAGAAGACCATGATCATGAGGATGGATAGTTTTAGAGGAGGAATGGGTGTCATGGGAGGACTAATCGGTGGCTTCGGAGGAGCAAAAAATGGCATGGGAGGAGGAATGGGTGGCTTCATGTACATGATGGGAGATGGCTTTGGTAATACAATGGGCGACATGGGAGGTGGTGGTTTCGATGGCATGATGGCCGACATGGGAGGTGGTTATGGTGGTAACATGGCTAGCATGGGAGGTGGCTATGGTGTGCACATGAGTGGCACGGGAGGTGCCTATGGTGGTAACATGAGTGGCATGGAAGGTGATGACATGGATGGATCACAAGGCAATGTTCACAATGTGCCAAGGGATAACGGCGAGATAGAGGGCAATGAAGATCTTCAAGACAATGATCTTGAAGTTAATGATGATCATCAAGCCAATGTTCACAATGTGGCAAGTGGCAAGAGAGAAGATGAAAATTTAGAGGCCATGTTTATCTTTATGTTTACGTGTCCTTTTATTTGTTGGATTATGAACTATGTTTGCTAGGATGCACTATGAGACCATGATTTGCTATGTTGATGTTAAATTTGATATATTGTTTATGTTTTTGATGATTTTGATTCAAATATATACGACTGTAGTGTTGTTCTTGTGCTGTTGTAGGTTACGGTTGTGCTGTTGTCGTGCGGATGGCCTATTTTTAGGGACATTTACATTTGTGCCCTTAACTCGAACCCACTACTCGGATTTCCCGCCTAATTTTGAAGCATGCTCAAATTTGCCCCTCTGCCATCAGTTGCACTTACAGAAATACCATTATGTGGCGTTTCCGTCCAGTCAAAGGCCTTTGACCGTCTACTAGACGTTTTATGGACATTTCTACCCCTCCCTTCACATGTCACTTACGTGTGGGACCCACTCAAAGAAAAAGAAAAATAAAAGATCTCTCTCTTCCTCTCTTTCCTTGTCTCACACATGGTACCGAAATGAAAAAAATATATCAATTTCTCATGGTGGCCACATGTCATTCTTGTATTATTTTTTGAAATGTTATTCACTTAATTATTTGAGGGGTGGGCCCACTGGTCAGCGTCTCGATACGTCTCCTACGTATCTATAATTTTTGCTTGTTCCATGTTGTTATATTATCATTCTTGGATGTTTTACAATCATTTCATAACAACTTTATATCATTTTTGGGACTAACATATTGACATAGTGCCAAAGTGCCAATTGTTGTTTTTGCTTGTTTTTTACTTCGCAGAATATCAGTACCAAATGGAGTCCAATCGCGACGAAACTTTTTGGAGATTTTTTCTAGACCAGAAGACACCCAGTGGGCCAAAGAAGTGCCGGAGAGGTGGGTCGTGGAGACCACAACCCACCAGGGCGCGCCAGGGGGGCCAGCGCGCCCTGATGGGTTGTTCCCTCCTCGGGGCCCCTCTCCACCGCCTTTGATGCCTATAAATTCCCAAATATTCCAAAAACCCTAGGGGAGTCGACGAAACACAATTCCAGCCGCCGCAAGTTCCAGAACCGCGAGATCCGATCTAAACACCATCACGGAGGGGTTCATCTTCCTCATAGGTGCCTCTCCGATGATGCGTGAGTAGTCCACCATAGACCTACGGGTCCGTAGGCAGTAGCTAGATGGCTTACTCTCTCTCTCTTATGATTCTCAATACAATGGTCTCTTGGAGATCTATTTGATGTAAAATTTTGCGGTGTGTTTGTTGGGATCCGATGAATTTTAAGTTCATGATCAGTTTCTATCCATGAATATTATTTGAGTCTTCTTTGATCTCTTATATGCATGATTACTTATAGCCTCGTATTTCTTCTTCGAATCTTTGGTTTAGTTAGGCCAACTAGATTGATTTTTCTTGCCAAGGGAAGAGGTGCTTTGTGATGGGTTCGATCTTGCGGTGTCCTTTCCCAGTGACAGAAGGGGCAGCAAGGCACGCATGTATCGTTGCCATTAAGGATAACAAGATGGGGTCTATTCCTACATGAATAGATCTTGTCAACATCATGTCATCGTTCTTATTGCATTACTCCGTTTTTTCATGAACTTAATACACTAGATGCATGCTGGATAGCGGTCGATGTGTGGAGTAATAGAGGTAGATGCAGGCAGGAGTCGGTGTACCTATCTTGGACGTGATGCCTATATAATGATCATCGCCTTGGATATCGTCATGACTATTCAATTTTCTATCAATTTCCCAACAGTAATTTGTTCACCCACCGTGCGCTATACTCATGAGAGAAGCCACTAGTGAAACCTACGGCCCCCGGGTCTACTTTTCCAACATATTGCTTTCCGATCTATCTTTTTGCATCTTTGTTTTCAGATCTACAAAACCAAAAACCCAAAAACATATTGCTGCATATTTTATTTGCCTTTTCTATTTTGTGTTCTTGAGAGATCTATCTCTCCTATCTATCACTACCTAATATATCTTTTTACCATAGAGAGATTGACAACCTCTCTTTCGCGTCGGGTTGCAAGTATTTGTTGTTTGTGTGCAGGTGCTGCTTATTGGGTGGTGGTGATCCTCCTACTGGTTCGATAACCTTGGTTTCATAACTGAGGGAAATACTTACCGTCACTGTGCTGCATCATCCCTTCCTCTTTGGGGAAATACCGACGCAGTCTCAAGCCACGTCAAAGGAATTTCTGGCGCCGTTGCCGGGGAGGAAGCGGTCTCTTCTACGTGCCTATCGTGGGCGCCGAGGGGACTCCATCATCATCTACCAGGTTCCTAATCACAAATCTCATCTCCTTGCAATTACATTATTTGCCATTTGCCTCTCGTTTTCCTCTCCCCCACTTCACCAATTTGCCGTTCTATTCGCCCTCTTTTTCGTTTGCCTTTTTTTTGCCGGATCTCTTCCTTGCTTGCAATCTTGTTTGCTTGTCACCATGAGTGATTTTGGTATGGCATAAACGGATGATGGCAGGACTCCTAAAATTGGACATTCTGGTAATCTGGATTCTAAAACTTTTGTTTGGGGGCAAGGGAACGTTATAGGAAAAGAAACTATCCAAGAGTTTTTCAATTGCGTTGGGAATTTGACTCTCGATGATACTCCTATACTGAAAAGAACTAAATCTTATGCGGAAGCTATCTCGGCGCTAGTTCTAAAACTTGAAAATAGATTTATTCGTACCCATCCTACCTTGCAAAGATTGTTTTATGAGCTACCCGTGTTAAAGAATCCCAAAGCTAAGAAGTTAGCTACCCTTGTTCTTATGAATGAATTTGATCACATAGTACGGGAAGCTAGGGAGATCTTTGACTTTTATGGTATGAGCCGTGAAAAACCGGTAATAGGAGAAATCCTTTACAATAGTGATTACATGATGAGATATTTGCTTGGAAATTTCGATATGATCCAACAAGTTTTCAATGACGTGAACCAACAATATTCTTGGATTGTGGCCGGAAATCAAAGGGGGTACGTAGAGGGACAACTTGATAGTGCTAAAGTTGCTATGGATGATGTGTTTCCAGTTCTATTTGCAAAACCTCTTGCCAAAAGCACCTCATCCAAAACCAAAGATGACAATACTTGAATCTATGTGTTATGCCTAGCTAGGGGCGTAAAACGATAGCCCTTGTTCGGAGGCAACCCAATGAATAAATAATTTTTTACTTTTTCCTTTCTGTTTTTGAGTGTTGACACAATTATGCCTCTGTTATGATTGTGTTTTTATGGTTTATTTAGTGTTTGTGCCAAGTAGAGCCTTTAGGATGATTCATTGGATGAGTAGAAGTGATGCTGAATCTGAAACAGAAACTTTGCGTCCAGTATATGAATTTTCATTTTCTGCTGCAACATAATATTGAGCTGAAATTTTAACACAGTGTTTCTATACAAATTCCTTACGTTTTCCTAATTTTTCAGAATTTTTAGAGTTAGAGAAGTATGGTTAGAGTACAGATTACTACAGACTGTTCTGTTTAAGACAGATTCTGTTTTTGTTGCATTGTGTGCTTGTTTTGATGAATCTATGGGTTATATTGAAGGGTATGAGCCATAGTAAAGTTAAAATACAGTAGGTATAATGCAATAATAAAATATTAATAGGTTTGCAACAGCACCTAAAGTAGTGATTTGCTTTATTATACTAACGGATCTCACGAAGATTTTGTTGAGTTTTGTGTGATTGAAGTTTTCAAGTTTTGGGTGAGATCACGATGGATGAAGGAATAAGGAGTGAAAAGAGCCTAAGCTTGGGGATGCTACTGCACCCCCAAGATATATCCAAAGAGAAACAAGCAACTAAGCTTGGGGATGCCCTCGAGTGGCATCCCCTCTTTCTTCTAACAACCATCGGTATTTTACATGGAGCTATATTTTTATTCGTCACATATCATGAGTTTTGCTTGGAGCGTCTTGTATCATTTGAGTCTTTGCTTGCTTTGCTTGTTAGTTTTTCACTTGTATCCTTGCTGGACACACCTATTTGAGAGAGCCAAAATTATGCTATGATTTGTTAGAATTGCTCTATGTGCTTCACTTAAACTTTTTGAGCTATAGAATTGCTCTAGTGCTTCACTTATATCTTTTTGAGCACGACGTGCTTGGAATTTTTTTTGTAGAAATACTCTCATGCTTCACTTAGAATAATTTGAGAGCTAGTAAATTTTTAAGAAATCCTCTCATGCTTCACTTATACTATTTTGAGAGATGAAATCTTTATGCTCATGTGCTTCACTTAAATTTGTTTGAGCTTGCCAAAAAGCAATGGCAATATATGAAACTAGTCCCAAAGTGATAGATATCCAAGGAGGATATAATAAAAACTTTCATGAAGATCATTGGACAAATTAAACTTGATTCTTTGTAATAGTTTTGAAAGATGATGATAGTAATATGTGAGTTATGCTAGTGAGTAATTATGCTTAGTAGGAATATTGGTGTTAAGGTTTGTGATTCCCTATGCATGCACGAAAGTCAATAGTTATGCAATGAAGTTACATCCTACTTGTGGTGCATTATTCGGTGTTAGTTATGCTCAATGCTCGCTTATGTGAATTTTCGTTTCTTGGTTTGGTTGCTTCTCAATCTATTTGCTAGCCTCCATTTGTACTAAGTAGAAATACTACTTGTGCATCCAAAATCCTTCAACCAAGTTTTGCCTTATGAGTCCACTATACCTACCTATATGCGGTATTTCCATGCCGTTCCAAGCAAATTTGTATGTGCCATCTCTAATTTTCAAAATAAATTTTCTCTTTTGTGTGCTCGTACCGCTCATGAAACGGTGGGGAGTGTCCAATATTTTTCCATGCTAGATGTGTTATTCTCAAGATGAGTGTTTATTCACTTGTCATTGCACGAGAGTGTGGCGGTAATAGGGATGCCCATTCCCGAAATGAAAAAGAAAAAAATATTTACTTTATGTTGTCAAATAATAAATTCCTTGGAAAGTGTTGGTATGGAAGGCAACCGTGGATACGGCCCGCCATGGAAAGTGAAAGTTTGGTGGAAAAAGGAATAAACTTTATTTTCTGTTTGGGAACCGCCTATGATATATCTAGCATGGAAAGTATTGTGAGCTACTTTGTCGTTTTCGTTGACAGGAAAAAGCATGCCACCCAAAATATTTTCTCTCTCAATTTAAACCTTGAGCTCTGGCACCTCTACAAATCCCTACTTCCCTCTGCGAAGGGCCTATCAATTTACTTTATGCAATTTTTATTTTTACTTTGAGTCTCCATCTCCTCTTATAAAGCACCAACTAGGGGGCACTATGATCGTACTTGAGCATTGGGCATAGCTAATATTTGAGTGTGTTTCATGAATGGATCAATGATTGAGCATGATGGGCTAGGGATAACTTTCTTTAGTGTTGATATTTTGAAAGACATGGTTGCTTGTTGACATGCTTGAGTATTGAAGTCATTATGTTAAAACTAGACTATTGCTTTGAATCATTTACAAGTCCAAATGTCCATGCTATACAAAAGAAAAGAATATGATGAACATGTTAGGCAACATTCCACATCAAAAATTCTGTTTTTATCATTTACCTACTCGAGGACGAGTAGGAATTAAGCTTGGGGATGCTGATACGTCTCCTACGTATCTATAATTTTTGCTTGTTCCATGCTGTTATATTACCATTCTTGGATGTTTTACAATCATTTTATAACAACTTTATATCATTTTTTGGGACTAACCTATTGACATAGTGCCAAAGTGCCAGTTGCTATTTTTGCTTGTTTTTTACTTCGCAGAATATCAGTACCAAACGGAGTCCTATCGCGACGAATTTTTTTGGAGATTTTTTCTGGACCAGAAGACACCCAGAGGGCCAAAGAAGTGCCGGAGAGGTGGGCCGTGGAGACCACAACCCACCAGGGCGCGCCTGGGGGGCCCCGGCGCGCCCTGATGGGTTGTGCCCTCCTCGGGGCCCCCTCTCCACCGCCTCTGATGCCTATAAATTCCCAAATATTCCAAAAACCCTAGCGGAGTCGACGAAACACAAATCCAGCCGCCGCAAGTTCCAGAACCGCGAGATCCAATCTAAACTCCATCACGGAGGGGTTCATCTTCCTCATAGGTGCCTCTCCGATGATGCGTGAGTAGTCCACCATCGACCTACGGGTCCGTAGGCAGTAGCTAGATGGCTTCCTCTCTCTCTCTCTCTTATGATTCTCAAAACAATGGTCTCTTGGAGATCTATTTGATGTAAACTTTTGCGGTGTGTTTGTTGGGATCCGATGAATTTTTAGTTCATGATCAGTTTCTATCCATGAATATTATTTGAGTCTTCTTTGATCTCTTATATGCATGATTACTTATAGCCTCGTATTTCTTCTTCAAATCTTTGGTTTAGTTAGGCCAACTAGATTGATTTTTCTTGCCATGGGAAGAGGTGCTTTGTGATGGGTTCGATCTTGCGGTGTCCTTTCCCAGTGACAGAAGGGGCAGCAAGGCACGCATGTATCATTGCCATTAAGGATAACAAGATGGGGTCGATTCCTACATGAATAGATCTTGTCTACACCATGTCATCGTTCTTATTGCATTACTCCGGTTTTCCATGAACTTAATACACTAGATGCATGCTGGAGAGCGGTCGATGTGTGGAGTAATAGAGGTAGATGCAAGCAGGAGTCGGTCTACCTATCTTGGACATGATGCCTATATAATGATAATCGCCTTGGATATCGTCATGACTATTCGATTTTCTATCAATTGCCATGATGTCTACTACGCAACCTTCTTCTTGTAGACTCGTGTTGGGCCTCCAAGCACAGAGTTTTGTAGGACAGTAGCAAATTTCCCTCAAGTGGATGACCTAAGGTTTATCAATTTGTGGGAGGCGTAGGATGAAGATGGTCTCTCTCAAACAACCATGCAATCAAATAACAAAGAGTCTCTTGTGTCCCCAACACACCCTATACAATGGTAAATTGTATAGGTGCACTAGTTCGGCGAAGAGATGGTGATACAAGTGCAATATGGATGGTAGATATAGGTTTTTGTAATCTGAAAATATAAAAACAGCAAGGTAACTAATGATAAAAGTGAGAACAAACAGTATTGCAATGCTTGGAAACAAGGCCTAGGGTTCATACTTTCACTAGTGCAAGTTCTCTCAACAATACTAACATAGTTGAATCATATATAAATCCCTCACGTGCGACAAAGAGTTCACTCCAAAGTCACAAATAGCGGAGAACAAACGAAGAAATTATTGTAGGGTACGAAACCACCTCAAAGTTATCTTTTCCGATCAATCTTATGAGCTATCCCTATAAGTGTCACGAACAGCCCTAGAGTTCGTACTAAAATAACACCTTAAGATACACATCAACCAAAACCCTAATGTCACCTAGATACTCCAATGTCACCACAAGTACCCATGGGCTTGATTATACGATATGCATCACACAATTTCAGATTCATCATGTTCAATCCAACACAAAGAACTTCAAAGATTGCCCCAAAGTTTCTACCGGAGAGTCAAGACGAAAACATGTGCCAACCCTTATGCATAGATTCCCAAGGTCACGGAACCCGCAAGTTGATCACCAAAACATACATCAAGTGGATCAATAGAACATCCCATTGTCACCACGGATATCCCATCGCAAGACATACATCAAGTGTTCTCAAATCCTTAAAGACTCAATCCGATAAGAAAACTTCAAAGGGAAAACTCAATTCATCACAAGAAGATAGAGAGGGGAAAACTCCATATGATTCATCTATATTAATAAAGCTCGCGGTACATCAAGATCGTGTCATCTCAAGAACACGAGAGAGAGAGATCAAACACATAGCTACTGGTACATACCCTCAGCCCCGAGGGTGAACTACTCCATCCTCATCATGGAGACCGCCGGGATGATGAAGATGGCCTCCGGTGATGGTTTCCTCCTCCGGCAAGGTGCCGGAACAGGCTCCTGATTGGTTTTTCGTGGCTCTGGAGGCTTGCGGCGGCGGAACTCCCGATCTAGGTTTCTTTTCGGCGATTTCTATATTTATAAGAGTTTTTGGCGTTGGTCCCACGTCCAGAAGGTTCCCGAGGAAGTCACAAGCCAGGGGACGCGCCCTAGGGGGGAGGCGCGCCCCCCACCCTTGTGGCTTCCTCGGCCTTCCTCTCCGGTGACTTTTCGCTCTAGTATTTTTTATATTTTCCAAAAATATTCTCCGTAAATTTTTAGCTCATTCCGAGAACTTTTATTTCTGCACAAAAACAACACCACGGTAGTTCTACTGAAAACAGCGTCAGTCCGGGTTAGTTCTAATAAAATCATACAAAAATCATATAGAATTATTGTAAACATGGCATGAATACTTCATAAATTATAGATACGTTGGAGACGTATCAGCATCCCCAAGCTTAATTCCTGCTCGTCCTCGAGTAGGTAAATGATAAAAGAAATAATTTATGAAGTGTGAATGCTACCTAACATGTTCATATTCTTTTCTTCTTTGTATAGCATGGACATTTGGACTTGTAAATGATTCAAAGCAATAGTATAGTTTTAACATAATGACTTCAATACTCAAGCATGTCAACAAGCAACCATGTCTTTCAAAATATCAACACTAAAGAAAGTTATCCCTAGCCCATCATGCTCAATCATTGATCCATTCATGAAACACACTCAAATACTAGCTATGCCCAATGCTCAAGTATGATCATAGTGCCCCCTAGTTGGTGCTTATAAGAGAAGATGGAGACTCAAAGCAAAAATAAAAAATGCATAAAGTAAATAGATAGGCCCTTCGCAGAGGGAAGTAGGGATTTGTAGAGGTGCTAGAGCTCAAAGTTTTAAATTGAGAAAGAAAAAATATTTTGGGTGGTTTCCTGTCAACGAAAACGACAAAGTAGCTCACAATACTTTCCATGCTAGATACATTATAGGCGGTTCCCAAACAGAATGGTAAAGTTTTTACTCCCCCTCCACCAATCAATCACACTCCACGGCGAGCCGAATCCACGGGTACCGTCCATACAAACAACAATCCTGGGGGAGTTTTGTTTCATTATATTTTGATTTGATTTTTGAGCATGGAACTGGGCATCCCGAATACCAGCCACTTTCTCGTGAATGATAGTGAATCAACACATATCGTGAGAATAACCCACCTAGCATGGAAAAATATTGGATACTCCCCACCGTTTCATGAGCGGTACGGGCACACAAAAGAGAAAATTTATTTTGAAAATTTAGAGACGGCACATACAAATTTGCTTGGAATGGCATGGAAATACTGCATATAGGTAGGTATGGTGGACTCATAAGGCAAAACTTGGTTTAAGGATTTTGGATGCACAAGTAGTATTTCTACTTAGTACAAATGGAGGCTAGCAAATAGATTGGGAAGCAACCAAACCAAGAAAGGAAAATTCACATAAGTGAGCATTGAACATAACTAACACCGAATAATGCACCACAAGTAGGATATAACTTCATTGCATAACTATTGACTTTCGTACTTGCATAGGGAATCACAAACCTTAACACCAATATTCCTACTAAAGCATAATTACTCACTAACATGACTCACATATTACTATCATCATGTTTCAAAACTATTACAAAGAATCAAGTTTAATTTGTCCCATGATCTTCATGAAAGTTTTTATTATATCCTCCTTGGATATCTATCACTTTGGGACTAGTTTCATATATTGCCATTGCTTTTTCGACAAGCTCAAACAAATTTAAATGAAGCACATGAGCATAAAGATTTCATCCCTCAAAAAGGTATAAGTGAAGCATGAGAGGAAATGACAAGCTACTCACAAAAGATATAAGTGAAGATCAATGAGTAGGTAAACAATCAAGTAGCTATGTGAGGGCTCTCTCTCTCAATAAATATTTTCAGATCTGAGTATTTTATTTAAACAGCAAGAAAAAGAAAAATAGCACTCCAAGAATAGCACGCATCATGTGAACGAATAAAAATTTAGGCTCAACATAGGCTAACCGATAATTGTTGATGGCGAGAGGTGGGATGCGTAGCATCCCCAAGCTTAGATGCTTGAGACTTCTTTAAATATTTACTTGGGGTGCCTTGGGCATCCCCAAGCTTGAGCTTTTGTATCTCGTTCAATCCTCTCATACCACGGTTTCACCTATTCTCAAAAACTTCATCCACACAAAACTCAAAAAGAACTCGTGAGATAGGTTAGTACACATAATAATAAATCAAATCTTCATGTACTGCCAAGACAAGTTGCACAATAATTATCAAACATCATCTACTGTTTACTATCATTTCCATAATTTATGTCTACCAATATAGGCTAAGGAAACTATAGGATAAGTAGATAACAAAACTATGACAGCAATCTGTCCAAACAGAACAGTCTGTAGAAATTTATGAAAACAGTGTACTTCTGTAACTCAAAAAATTATGAAAATTTAGGACAAGCTATAAATTTATATGACAATACTGTGTAAAAATTTCAGAAACTTTACACGTTCCAGTAAAATATGAAAATTCATACACTACAGCATAAGTTTCTGTTTTTACACAGCACACATCAAAACATGCAATGCAAGCATCCTAAAGGCAATTCTTGAAACTTTTTATTGAAAAACAAGATTATAAATAACACCTAACATAAAACAAGAAAATAAAATGACGCTCCAAGCAAAACTCATATTATGTGACGAATAAAAATATAGCTCCAAGTAAGATATACCGATAGTGTTAAAGACGAAAGAGGGGATGCCTTCCGGGGCATCCCCAAGCTTAGGAGCTTGAGTATTCCTTGGACATTACCTTGGGGTGCCTTGGGCATCCCCAAGCTTAGGTTCTTGTCACTCCTTATTCTCCTCATATCGGTGTCTCACCCAAAACTTGAAAACTTCAATCGCACAAAACTTAACGGAACTCCGTGAGAAGGGTTAGTGTAATAAAGATAGATCATTCACTTAGGTACTGTCAAGACAAGATTTATAATTGTTCCCACATGATACCTACTGTATTATATCATTCCCATAATTTATATCACTGAATATAAGCTATGGGAACACTAAAACAAGCAAACTATGCATGCAAAACAGAATCTGTCAAAAACAGAACAGTCTGTGAAGATCTGTAGTGTAACCATACTTCCCTGTCTCTAAAAATTCTGAAAAATTAGGAAAACCTGAAGAATTTGTATATTAAAACTTTGTAAAAATTTCAGATCATTATCACGCTCCAGTAAAAAATGAAAATTCCTGTACTGGAGTCAAAAGTTTCTGTTTTGGTTCAGCATCAATTCTACTCATCTTGTGAGTCATCCCAAAGGCTTTACTTGGCACTTTATTGAAAAAAAATACACAAAACATGATTAATACAGTAGATTAATCATGTGAACACACAAAAATAGGAAGTAAAAGTGTTGGGTTGCCTCCCAACAAGCGCTTTTCTTTAATGCCTTTTAGCTAGGCATGATGATTTCAATGATGCTCATATAGGAATAGTAATTGAAACATGCAAGAGAGCATCATGAATCTCATGACAAGCACATTTAAGTCTAACCCACTTCCTATGCATAGGGATTTTGTGAGCAAACAATTTGTGGGAGCAAGAATCAACTATCATAGGAAGGCAAAACAAGCATAACTTCAAAACTTTGAACACATAGAGAGGAAACTTGATATTATTGCAATTCCTACAAGCATATGTTCCTCCCTCATAATAATTTTCAGTAGCAACATGAAGGAATTTCACAACATAACCAGCACATAAAGCATTCTTTTCATGATCTACAAGCATAGAAATTTTACTACTCTCCACACAAGAAAATTTCTTCTCATGACTAATGGTGGGAGTAAACTCAACAAAAAAACTATCATGAGATACTTGATTGACATAACCGCTTTGAATATTAAAATCATGATGACAAGTTTCATGATTATGATTATTCTTTATAGCATACATGTCATCATCATAATCATCATAGATAGGAGGCATGCCATCATCATAACAAATTTGCTCATCAAAACTTGGGGGACTAAACATATCATCTTCATCAAACATAGCATCCCCAAGCTTGTAGCTTTGCATATCATTAGCATCATGAATATTCAAGGAATTCATACTAACAACATTGCAATCATGCTCATCATACAAGGATTTAGTGCCAAACATTTTAATAACTTCTTCTTCTAACACTTGAGCACAATTTTCCTTTCCATCATTTTCACGAAAGACATTAAAAAGATGAAGCATATGAGGCAACCTCAATTCCATTTTTTTGTAGTTTTCTTTTATAAAACCAAACTAGTGAAAAACAAGAAACTAAAAGATTCAATTGCAAGATCTAAAGATATACCTTCAAGCACTCACCTCCCCGGCAACGGCGCCAGAAAAGAGCTTCGTTGACGGGATGTGAGTGCCGCTTACCTAGCCTCCCCGGCAACGGCGCCAGAAAAGAGCTTGATGTCTACTACGCAACCTTCTTCTTGTAGACTCGTGTTGGGCCTCCAAGCGTAGAGTTTTGTAGGACAGTAGCAAATTTCCCTCAAGTGGATGACCTAAGGTTTATCAATCTGTGGGAGGCGTAGGATGAAGATGGTCTCTCTCAAACAACCCTGCAATCAAATAACAAAGAGTCTCTTGTGTCCCCAACACACCATATACAATGGTAAATTGTATAGGTGCACTAGTTCGGCGAAGAGATGGTGATACAAGTGCAATATGGATGGTAGATATAGGTTTTTGTAATCTGAAAATATAAAAACAGCAAGGTAACTAATGATAAAAGTGAGGACAAACGGTATTGCAATGCTTGGAAACAAGGCCTAGGGTTCATACTTTCACTAGTGCAAGTTCTCTCAACAATACTAACATAGTTGAATCATATATAAATCCCTCACGTGCGACAAAGAGTTCACTCCAAAGTCACAAATAGCGGAGAACAAACGAAGAAATTATTGTAGGGTACGAAACCACCTCAAAGTTATCTTTTCCGATCAATCTTATGAGCTATCCTTATAAGTGTCATGAACAGCCCTAGAGTTCGTACTAAAATAACACCTTAAGATACACATCAACCAAAACCCTAATGTCACCTAGATACTCCAATGTCACCACAAGTACCCATGGGCTTGATTATACGATATGCATCACACAATTTCAGATTCATCATGTTCAATCCAACACAAAGAACTTCAAAGATTGCCCCAAAGTTTCTACCGGAGAGTCAAGATGAAAACATGTGCCAACCCTTATGCATAGATTCCCAAGGTCACGGAACCCGCAAGTTGATCACCAAAACATACATCAAGTGGATCAATAGAACATCCCATTGTCACCACGGATATCCCATCGCAAGACATACATCAAGTGTTCTCAAATCCTTAAAGACTCAATCCGATAAGAAAACTTCAAAGGGAAAACTCAATTCATCACAAGAAGATAGAGAGGGGAAAACTCCATATGATTCATCTATATTAATAAAGCTCGCGGTACATCAAGATCGTGTCATCTCAAGAACACGAGAGAGAGAGAGAGATCAAACACATAGCTACTGGTACATACCCTCAGCCCCGAGGGTGAACTACTCCCTCCTCGTCATGGAGACCGCCGGGATGATGAAGATGGCCTCCGGTGATGGTTTCCTCCTCCGGCAGGGTGCCGGAATGGGCTCCCGATTGGTTTTTCGTGGCTCTGGAGGCTTGCGGCGGCGGAACTCTCGATCTAGGTTTCTTTTCGGAGATTTCTTTATTTATAAGAGTTTTTGGCGTTGGTCCCACGTCCAGAAGGTTCCCGAGGAAGTCACAAGCCAGGGGGACGCGCCCTAGGGGGGGCGCCCCCCACCCTTGTGTCTTCCTCGGCCTTCCTCTCCGGTGACTTTTTGCTCCAGTATTTTTTATATTTTCCAAAAATATTCTCCGTAAATTTTCAGCTCATTCCGAGAACTTTTATTTCTGCACAAAAACAACACCACGGTAGTTCTGCTGAAAACAGCGTCAGTCCGGGTTAGTTCTAATAAAATCATACCAAAATCATATAGAATTATTGTAAACATGGCATGAATACTTCATAAATTATAGATACGTTGGAGACGTATCATGCCCAACAATAATTTGTTCACCCACCGTGCGCTATACTCATGAGAGAAGCCACTAGTGAAACCTACGGCCCCCGGGTCTACTTTTCCAACATATTGCTTTCCGATCTATCTTTTTGCATCTTTGTTTTCAGATCTACAAAACCAAAAACCCAAAAACATATTGCTGCATATTTTGTTTGCCTTTTCTATTTTGTGTTCTTGAGAGATCTATCTCTCCTATCTATCACTACATAATCTATCTTTTTACCGTAGAGGGATTGACAACCTCTCTTTCGCGTCGGGTTGCAAGTATTTGTTGTTTGTGTGCAGGTGCTGCTTATTGGGTGGTGGTGATCCTCCTACTATTTCGATAACCTTGGTTTCATAACTGAGGGAAATACTTACCGTCGCTGTGCTGCATCATCCCTTCCTCTTTCAGGAAATACCGACGCAGTCTCAAGCCACGTCACGTCTCTACACGGAATGATTAAGAACTAATAACGGTTTATCCCTAATATAAGTAACAAGGTCGGGGCCCACATGTCATCTACACAACGGAGTTTGAACTCCGACGAGCATGAGCGCTCCGGGGTTGTCTCGAGACTATGCGGGGGCACGCGAGGGCGATATGCGAAGGGTCCAGGAGCAAGGAGGGGTCGCAGGTGCTCGGCAAGGGCACTGGGAGTATGCAGAGCAACCGGGAAGCTCGTCGACGATGAGGTCCCGTGGCAATGGCATTATGAGTTAGGCACGGGCAATCTACAGAGGGGCAGGGGACTCAAGAACATGAGCAAACACATATTAGGCTCTCTTATTTGACGAAGGAGCGATCCAGCAGGCCTGGGAGGCACCAGAGCGACAACCTCGTCATCCATGGCGGACGGAACAGCGATGCGACACATACATGGTGGCTCGGGAATGAAAGGCTTTGCAGCGAGGTGCCCATGAGGTCTAGAAGCAATCGATGTCGACGAGGCAGCCAAGAGAGAGCATCGGTACGGTGTAATAGAGGAGATTGGGGCGCGGCGAAGCATCACCGGAGGGGGAGAAGATGACATCAACAACAATGATTGGGGGCGATATAATTCAATTCACTCGGCGTGGTAGTCGAAGACGGATATGCAGATCTGCTGGACATGGTTATGGGCCGTGGGGTTCCCGTTGGCAGTGTGAATGACAAGTAGTACCGGGGAGGACGGCCATGATTCCGGTGGAGCACGATTTCATCGCGTGGCTGAGAGAAAGGAGGGGGAGTGGGGAGGGAGGGAGGAAGGAGCCCGAGCAGTGCAAGGTTGCTGCTAGTTGCGCGCCGCCGCCGATGGTGAGAGAGACAGAGAGGGAATAAAAATATTTTCTCATTTGTTTTTGTTTTTTGTTTGCAAGGGTGGGTCCTACATGTGTGTGTGTGCGCGCGCGCATAGGTTGGGTCTATTCTAACAACACCCTTAAGACCTTATTCTAACAACAAACCTGCTTATTCTGACAACACTTTGGCACTGCAAAATACCCCGAACTAAACTGCAGGATAGAGAAGAAAAAGAGGAGACACCACCCCACCCGCCTCCATCCTCCACTCCACCCCAACCGGGACTGCGCTTCGGCGCCTTAAGGCACCTGCCTTTGTGTCCATGACATGTGGGCCAAAAGGTAGCTGGCCATGAGTGCCTTTACGGCACCGAAGCAGCATCCCCCCAACCTCTGCCCGCATCCACCCACCTCCCGCTGACTCCCGACCCACCTTCTTCCCTCGTTCTACCCCAAGCATACGTACCAGCGGTGGTTCCTGGCCGGCAACTACCCCAACGCGCCTCCCGACGACGGATACGGGCCAGCTAGCCCCCCTACCCCCCTCCCGCCCCCAGCTACCACGCCCTCACCCAGCCGCCGCGAAGGCCGCCACCTCCCACCTCCCGCAAGGGCCGCCACCTCTCACCTCCAGCGCCACGCTGCACGGATCCCGACCCCGGCCACCGCCGACATCCACCCATGGTGCACCTTCTTCGCTCGTTCCCCCCGAACCACCTCTCCCCGAACACACCTCCCACTTCAGATCCGTTGGCACCTCCCCCACAAACCACCTCCTGCTCCGGCCCCGCGGCCTCCTCTCCGGAGCCGCGGCCTCCTTCCCGGCCCCACGGCCTCGTCCCCGGCCCGCGGCCTCCTTCCCTCATCTCCACTTCCCCTCGTCTCCCTCCTAGAAACATGCCCCGCCGCACGGGTCCAGGCCGCCGCCGCCCGAATCGAGCGCGTCGTCGTCTTGTTCGCATCGCACGGGTCCGGGGATCCAGTGCGGGCGTCGACGCCATGTAGGCCATCGTGTTGTTCATAAGCAATTGTAGTTGTTTTCAGAGGAAAAAATTGATGAGTAGTTTGTCTGCAGGCCACCGTGTTTGTCCACAAATGGCGGGTGCACCTTACAGTCCACAACGTCGGCAGATGCAGCTCAGAATAGCAGGTTTATTAAATAAATGTACTAGATAAAAACCCAGTGCGTTTAGTTCGGGTCGTTGTAATTTGTTTCCCTTTGTGTGCAGTTCTCTTTTTAGTTTGTTTTTCATCTTAAGTTCACAGCCGGCGGTTCACTGCTCACGGATTTGGTTTGTATATTATTGGGAAACAGATGTACTTCATTGTAATTTGCGGCGAGTGTGCGGTACACTTGCCTCGTCTCAGCAGTCAGGACGCATTAAATAAAAAAATGAGAAGAAAAGACAGAAGATAGTAGTGAAGTTCACTACCCTCAAACATGCAAACAAGAATTGTTTGCAAAAAAAATGTAGTTCAAAACCGACAAAAAAAGTCACACGGTCTAGTTTCAATTCATACCACGGTATCACGGTTCACTTTCCCCCGACGTGCAGTGCACTTGCCTCGTAGCAAAAGACAATAACGAAAACCTGAGTGCAGTCCCTTGGAGCATCTCTAGCAGACGCCGTAAAAGTCGACCCTTAAAACGCGTATAAGGGGCGTAAAAGTCGAAACTTAAAACGCGTATAAGGGGCACTGTAAACCGTTTTTACGGTGCGAAATTACGCGTATAAGGGGCACTGTAAACCGTTTTTACGGTGCGAAATTGCCCCGGACAGAACAGACCCCGTAAATAAAACCGTATCCCGCTATAGCCCATTTTTTTCTTTTTTCCTCCCGTCCCGGCGAGTCCGTCTTCGGCCACGGCGTGCCTCGCCCTGGCGCCCCGGCTCGTCCCGGCGCCACCTGCCTCGCCCTCGCCTCGTCCCAGCGCCGCTCGTTCTGGGCCACGCATGCAGTGGAGGAGCCCTGCGCCGCCCGCCCCGACCGCGCGCTCCCTGGCGCGCCCGCCCGTCCCCGATTTGAGCCCGGCGCTGCCCGCTGACGCGCGCGCGTTCGCCATCATGGCCGCGCGAGCTCCCCCACCCCTGCCCCGCTCTTCTCCGGTGCCGCCACACCCTGATTCGGGCCGCCGGTGGCCTGCTTCGCCCTGCCGATGGACGGCCTCGCCTCGGCAGTGGAGGTCGGACCGGTCGCAATTCGGACCGGCAGCGGCAAATTTCGGCGTGCAGCGGCTTCTTCCGACGTGCGGCGACGGATTCCGGTGAGTTCCAGGTACATTCCGGCCAGTTCCACGGTGGCGCGTCTGCTCCGATGAGGTTTGACCGGTTTACGGGTTGAACTGTATATTGCCTTCGAAACTGCACATATAAGGTTTTCGCGGATGAGTTTACCGTGCCCCTTAAAAAGTTTAAGGGTCGAACAAGTTTTACGGGGTTTGTTCGGCGCCGTTTTTTCGACCGAAACTGTAAACACCTTGTTTTTTACGGGTTTGACCAGTTTACGGGGTCTGCTAGAGATGCTCTTATAATGATATTGCAGTGTGGCTACCCATTGTATGCAATGCAGTAAAAAATATTACGAAAACAGCAACAAAAAGTAGTGGGGTTCACTTTGGATAGCGGTTCACTTACTCTCGATGTGAAGTGCGGTCCACTTCCTTGCCTGTGAAAATTTTACGTCTGACAAAAGAAAACATGCAGTTTGCTTACCCGTAGGATGCAGTGCGGATCTCCATCTGAAGCAGTGCGTTCTTCTGTCTGATGCGGTTCATGCGTCGATTTTGGTGTCGAGAAAAACAGAGTGTCCGCATTTCGGTAAAATCAAAACTGCTCTTAAACCGCAAGGAATCTCAGAAAGTATTCAACACGGTGAAGTTGCGCTTTTTCTGTAGCTATCCAACGGTATATTATATGCCTCGTTCCGACAAGCAGTTTAGAAATTGGAGCGAAAACGGTGCCGAAAAAACGCGTGCAGTTTTTCCTGCTGACATTGCAGTGTATTTTGGCTAGCAGTGCTGTTCTTTTAGCTTCCGGAGGAGGTTCAGAAGTGATGTCAGAATAGTTATTCTGCACCCAATGTCAGAATAGACGGTCTGTATATATATCTATATATATTTTATTTTGGTCCCACGTGTAAGTGAGACACGCCGAGAGAGGAAGAGAGAGCGTTTTATTTTATTTTATTTTTCTTTGATTAGGCACCACACATCAAGCTGGCAATGGTTAACCGTTACCTGCGTCCCCACGGGTAATTACTCTATCAGGGGACGGGGATATGTCAGCTTTAATGCACACGGGGAAGCTGGTGGGTCAAATACCTTACCCAGTGTGCAAGACGAGGATAGGGATGGGATATCATTACCCATGCATGTTGCCCGCCTTATCCGTGAAGCCCTTACATGTGTCCTCTAAAATTAGTAGACGCCATGTAATTCCCGCCCTTACCCACCCAAATTTCTATTCATCACATCCCTTTGGCCAAAAAACCCTAAAAAAATCTAACATATCCACAACATATTATTTATTGTGCTAAAATGCTATTTTTTTTACTGAAATTCTATCGAAGGTTGTTGTTGATTGCGTGTATGGGTTTCCACACGGGGATACGAAACCTGATGGGGATGGGGATGGTAATATTTTTATCCCCGCAGACGAGTAGTGGGATGGGGCATGGGAAGGCTCTCGCGGGGGACGGGGATGGGAGTCCAATACCCGCGTGGGTAATCCCCATTGCCAGCCTGAACCACACATAAATGACATATGGAGAGAGAGGTAGAAATGTCAAAAAACTGTCTCGTAGGCGGTAAAAGGCCTTTGACTAAACGAAAACGACATGGAAGGGTATTTTTATAAGTGCAACTTGCTGTGGAGGGCAAATTTTCGTCAAAGATTTGTCCAAAATGCATCGACGTCGACTCGTCGACGACAAGGACGTGACAATACCTCACATGTCCATTAACAACTATTGTCTCGCTTGAAAATGAGAGCGGAAAAACAAATCCCAGTGAGTTTGAACTTTGAACTCGGTCGAAAAGATGAAGATGCCACCATTTTCAAATCACGTCACGAGGGGGAAGGGACGGGATGTGCATTTTCGATGTGAAATTGCTGAGTGCTATAAAAAAACCATCGGATTTGTGTACAGATCATACTCACTTATCGTAGAGTTGATGATTTTTGTGATTTTTGACAAAAATAATGATAAGAGAGTACCCAAGCCACCAATACGATGATTTTGAGCAATTTAGAGCATCTCCAGCCGCGGCCCCAAAGGACCCCCCAGGCCCCTTTTTCATCGCCGGCGGGCGAAAAAATTCCCAGCCGTGGCCCCAAGACGCCGATTTTCGTCGGTTGGGGCCTTTTTTTGGGCCGGCGAACCCAGGCCGAACCCAGGGCGCTGGGGTCTCCTGGGCGCGCCGGCTGAAGCGAAAAGGCGGGTGGGGCCGAGGTGTCGGCGAGACCGGCTGCCACTTCCCGCCACTTCCCCCTCCTTTTCCCTCTATCCCGTCGTTTCGCCCCCGGTCCTTCTCCATTTCCCTCCATTTCCCTTCCTTCGCCGCCATGCCGCCGAAGAAGTACGCCGCCCCTCGCCAAGCCACCGCCCCCGCCGTCGCCAAGCCGCGCAGGGCCCGTGCGCCGATGGCAAGACCGCCGGGTTTGACAAACGCCGAGTGGAAGGCCGACGTCGAGCGGAGGGAAGCGGTGACCACCAATCGCCGCAACAGGCTCCTCATGAAGAAAGCCCGGGACGCGGCGGCGGCGGCGGTTGAGCAGGAGGTGTCGTCTCACCGCCCGATCTTCCCCGGGCGACAGCCGGCGGGCCCGTTTCCCCAAGGCGCCGGCCATCAAAACGTCGCTCCGGGCGACCCGCACTTTCCTTCGCCGGCGTGGGGGTACGCGCCCTCGCTGGAGTACGTCGACGGCGATGCCCTTGGCGGATTCAACCCCAACATTACCTTCCTGCGCACGCCCTCCGCCTTCTCCGCCGGCCACCCCAACGCCCAGTACGGCTACATGCCCTCGCCGACGTACTCCGGCTCGTCCGCTACGGCTCGGCGTGGCCCTCTTCCTTTCGCTTCCGGCGCGGCTCCACAGTACGGCAACGCCGAGGCCGAGATGGAGGACATCATCAACACCGGCTCCACCGCGACCGCCTCGTGCCCCGGGTTTGGTGCGCAGACGGAGGACACCGGTGACATGGACGACAACGAGGTCGACCCCGAGGAGTAGGAGGAGGAGGAGGAGGAGCAGGAGGAGGAGGAGGAGATTGAGGAGGAAGAGCCGGTGCCCGCGCCGGCGAAGGGCAAAGGGAAAAAGAAGAAGAAGACGAGATCGTCCAACGGCAAGCCGGGCGAGCCCCGCGTCAAGTGGACGTCGGTGGAGGACGTGTGCCTCGCCGAAGCATGGAAGCTGGTCAGCATGGACCCGATCACCGGCGCGAACCAGAACACCGAGACGTACTGGAAGAGGATCAAGGCGGCTTTCGACGAGCGCAAGTTGGTCGACCCAGAGTTCACCGGCACGTACATGGACCGCGGCACCAAGCCCATGTCCAACCATTGGGGGGGCATTCAAACGGCGTGCAACAAGTGGCACGGCATCCAGGAACAGGTCCATGCTTGCCCAGAGAGCGGCGCGAGCATCGAGCAGCAGGTATGTTCGCCTACTTTCTTTCGTCGAACACTTGGCCTGCGCCCTCCTTCGCCGCCGAACAGTTCTTTTTTTGGGCGCAGATGGTGCGGATGTTCGAATTGTTTCGCCGGGACGTCGGCTTCGACTTCAAGTTCCTTCATGTGTTCACGCGGATCGAGTCCTGCGAGAAATGGGCCGAGGTTCGGCATCAGCTCGCCAACAAGGACGGCTCGCTCAGCCCGGACGCGCCTGTTCCTGGGGCGGCAGAAGGGCGGCCAGACGGGAACAAGAACGACGCGCCGGCTGCCGAGCGCCTGCAGGCGTCGATCGAGCAGTGCATCGCCGATGCAAAGACCCACTCTGCCCTGAGGGAGGAGAAGACGGAGGCGAGGTGGTCGGCGCTGTTGACGAAGCAGGACGCAAAGCTCGACCTCCTCAGGACCAACGTCGCCGCGAAGAAGCGCAATACCGACCTGGCGTTCCTCATGGGAGGCGTCACGGCGGACATGGACCCACTGGTCAAGGCGTGGTACCTGGCGGAGCGCGACCTCATCCTCAACCGCATGCCGGCGCAGCCCTCCGCACCGCCCACGCCGCCGCCGAGCCCCCCGCCCGCGTCTCCGACGTTGGACGTGCCCGCTACGCCGACCTCGCCCACGCCGGCCGCTACGCCGACCTCACCCACGACGACAGCTCCGGCAGACGACGGGGAGCTGGCTGTTTGAGGAGTTCTATGCTCACGTCCCCCCCGCATTTTTTGTACGCCGGACTATTGGCATGTTTTGATCGCTGAACCTGTGGCGATCGCCGACCGATGGCATGATGACGCCGAACTGTGGCATGATCGCCGAACCCGCGTCGTTTTTTGGGCAGCGAAAAATGAAATGTTTAAAATTTGCATACGCTATAGGCCGAACCCCGGGGACGCGACTGGAAAGCCGAACCCTCCAAGCCGATTTTAGCGCCGGCTCGCCCCAGGCGGCGCTATTTCGGCCCCTGGCGGGGGCCAACGGCTGGAGATGCTCTTACCTCTTCAAATCAAGCAGCCACCACCCTTTCCACCACCACCGTCTTCCTCCCCACGCTGCATATAAAACCTCCTCCTCCCCGTCCAGGCCTCCACGCTCGTCAATCCCACCTCCCCTCCCGTTTCCGCTCCGCCCGCAACCCTCCTCCTCCTCCCCCACTCAAACCCTAGGCGTCAAGCCCACCGCCACGCTCCCGCTCCCGCTCCCGCTCTGCCGCAATTCCGCGAACACCTCGCGCGCATCTCCCCACGTTTCCACGTCAACTTCTCCGAGCGCCCTGGCGATGGCGAACCACGAGGCCGCGGAGGCCGCGTCCATCCGCACCGAGGCCCGGGAGGTTCTAAACCTCCACTCCGACGGCCAGCACGAGGCTGCGCTGGCCCGCGCCGTAGTGCTCGCCGCCGTGCACCCGGGCTCCGCGCTCGCTCTCAACCTCGCCGGCTTCGTCCACCGCTACGCCGCCCTCGTCGCGCGGAACAACAGGGGCGCCCCCAGCGACGACGACGACGACGACGACGAGGACGAGGACGAGGACGACGAGGACGAGAACGCGTCTGCGCTGGAGGTGTACCACCGCCACGCCGCCCTCGACGCCTTCTCCGCCGCTGCGCGGCTCGCGCCCGCCTGCATCGTCACCAACGTCGACCACGCCGACGCGCTCGCCGACTGCGGTCGCTACGAGGACGCGCAGAAGGAGTTTATGCGCATGCTCAACACGGTCGAGAACAACGACCACGCCGACCCGGTGCTGCACAACGTGGTGTACGACATGAGCGGGGACTCCAGCAGGAAGGCGAGAAGGGCCGACGCCGTGAAGAGCGCCAACAACGCCATGGAGCGCTTCGCGGAAAGAATCAACCACAGGATTCTGCCATTGGAGGCCGCCAAGTTGCTGGACGCCAGCAATCTCGGCGGGCCTGCCGCCGATGAAGCGCGAGACCGTGCAAAGCTTCTCGCCGAGACCTACCCCTACTCGCCGCGCGCCCAGCTACTCCACGCGTACATCGACTTGGCATCAGTCCGTGCCCTCGATACGGCAATGGACAAGAACAAGAAGCAGCTTCTGCGCCGCGCACTCGCCATCGTCTCTCAAGCGGCAGAAAACTTCGACCTCTCGCTCATGGTTGCCTTGTTCCACGCCAAGCTCTTGTTCGTCCTGGATGAGTTTGATGCTGCAGAGGGAGAGTGCCGCCGGGCACTTCGCATTGAGAAGCCGAATGACCCCAATTGGGATGACATACCTCCCATGGTTGCTCTTGGGGCAGATTCTGATGCCAGAGTATCTTATGTCAAGAAGCAGCTCCGTGTATTGCTCAAGCAGATCATAGTTGTGGCTGCACTATACTGGTCCTCTATGAAGAATGCGCTGCAGGGCCAACGCGTCGTATCAGTGACGGTTGACACGCTGATTGCACACTATGATGGAATCGACAAGTCGGCAGCAAAGACCATATCTGATGCAAGGCGCTTTCTCAAGAATCAGGAGTCATGGAGTTTCTGGATTTGCCTCAATTCCCGTTGTGATGGCAAGAAGTTTTCGGACACTAGTTCGCTCTGGCAACACATGCGCAGCAAGCACCGAGATGAGCTCTCGCGGAAGCTGCAGTCAGTTATAGATCCAGAATATTGTGAAAATACATCACAGGATGATCACTCGTTGGTTGGGATAGCTCTCAGCCGCCAGTCTGACACCTTCCTTTTGCCAAGGGTGCAGGATATGTTTGAATCCTTGCTGCTTTCACCATCTGTTGGAATACAGGCAGAGCCATTCACTGAAATGCGACAAAGGAAATGCAGAGAAGGATCTGAGATCCTTGAGATCATCAGGGAGAAACTGAGGATATTGCCTGAAGATACACTTAGCACTGAGGTCTAGTACTTCTACATATGGCATGGTTTCAATTTAGCATTCTTCCCTAGTTCACTGTTCTGCTGATAGTGATGTTTATCAGACTAATGATTGGCTTGCTTGTTCATTGCAGTTTCAGGAGTGCTGTTCTGGAATAAAGAAATTGTGGCTTAAGTTTCTCGAAGTTACTGTTGTGGACTATCGTGAAATCATTCTTCCCCTTGCGAGATCATACCAATGGGTCTGTTAACATCTGCAGTGATTAGTTTTTGTGTTATATGTGCCCATTTGTTCACTGAACTGCTCACATTGTGTGCTAACTTGATAACCATCTTTGCAGATAGAATTGAAGAAACGGATTCCTTTTTATCTCAATCATCCTGGTACTAGGCGCATTGGATTTGCTGATGCCAATATTGATATTATATGTGGTAAAATTCCTACTGCCCAATGAATTTGTGTTAACTCGTGTCACATTGACTTCTCCAGGAGCTTTTTATTCTTCTGCTGTCATAGCAAATAATTAAGTTATATCTCAACGATCTAAACCTGGCATTGCCCTAGTCTGCTCGTTTTATGCCTCCTTGATTCAGAGGATTTTCTAAGTAATTTATTAGGATTTCCATCCTTAGGAATTTTGAATACTATATAATAGATTTTTTACAGTGTAGTATTCTATTAGAGGTTATCTGGTATGTAGGATTTGAATCCATAGGATGTCCTCTTTTCCTATAGCCACTTTGCACTCAGTTCCAAAAGAAAACTTCCATTCAGTCTAACCTCTTGGAAAATACTGGTTTGAATTAACAAATATGTTATTGCATGCTCTCAGTTTTACAATATAAAATATATGCTCTGTCATGTCACTAATACTTCTTAAAATTTCATAATACAGGAACTTCTGGCCAATCTGTCAAGGAAATGTCAAGCACCTCCAGTTCTCAACAAAGCCTTAATGTTTCCAACAAGAACAATGCTGATAAAGAATTTTCTATCTTGAGTGTAATCATACGGGTAAGAGACACTTGCATCTGGTCATGCGATCTTTCAACAACCAGCCTATAATTTCCTATGTATGTTTTTCGTCATTGTGCAATCTGAAAAAACAGCCTATAATTTCCTTTGTGTGTGTGCAGTCATTGTGCAATCTGAGGCATTTCAGAGATAAACTTCTGCTGGAGCCACTTGTATGGATCCCGTCAGTTGAAAATCCCTGCATTGCTCAGCAATTTTATGAAATCTTCTCTTCTTGGGAGAAAAGCGACCACCACTTAACCGATGTTGTACTGACTTGCATGAAGACTCTTCTCTGCGGAGTTGTAGATTGCAGCACTTTTTATGAAAAGGTTAGACCTTAATCACCATTGCATATATTTGCAAGACCGTTTAAACAAAAAACAATAGTTAGATTACAACGTGAAAGCAGAGACTGTAATCCAGTTCGGTGCTGATGCTACCTTCAATTTATTTTATTTGCATGCGTTCATTTCTTACTTTGTGGTCATTTTTGAGGTCTGTAACTGTTTTGGACAAAACATAGATGTGGTATTTTACACTCCACAGAGGGAAACGGTCCTAGTTCATACCAGAATTAATATGTTTTTTCTTGTTATTTATAATTTATGCATGCTGAATATTGATACCAAGTATGTGCACTAGAATGAGCGAATTTAGGTATGTTGTTATATTCTAAGCTTTTTGTGTTTTGCATCGCTGTTGTGTTTCTTTTATGTTGTGTGTAAAGTATTGACCTAAAAACAACTGCATTCTGCGTCTGTCCTATATGATTATGCATGCAATTATGGATCTTCACAACGGTAATCCTGGATTCATGGTGAATCAATTCCAGTTGCAGGTTGGGAAAACTTTTGCTTCTGAGATTGTGGCCACAATTCTCATTGAATTGCATATGTCAGAAACTTGTTCGCGTTTTAGAGAAAACAAGGAGACCAAGAGACATGTAGTGAACCCAATCACGTGCGGAGATTGCATATGCCCAACACATTATCTTTTTGGTATCAAATTCGATGCTCAAATCAGCTGTGGGTGTGGGAAGTCTTCCGGTGAATACCTGTATACCACACTTTTCCATAAACTTGATGCCGGTTCACCTCAAACAGCAAAGGTATGCTGTATGCAGTAGTTTTCTGCCTAACCGAACATTGTATAGGTGGATATTGACAGAAGAGTATTCTAGAAAGTAAGTAGGAAATATTGACTAGAGGTTTCAATTGTCCTTGTACAGATCAAGTCCTTTGCAGAGCTTCCGGTTCTATTGGATGAACAGTTTCACGAGGACAACAAATGCGAGCATTGTGGAAGTCTGCAGGATATTGATCTCTTTCTTTCAAACACACCACACTTCTTTACAATAGGTAACTCTGCTTGTCTCAAATAATAAGTTGCAAGCTTCTTTTCTGCCAAAACAGAAAATGATTTTCGAGATGTATCAATCTAACCAATTTCTGCAACACAACACATCTTGAAACCTGAGTCCTGCAGTACTGCAAGTGTACAATAATGAGTGTGAGGGTGATATAATTTATTATTGTCGAAATTGATTTAAATAAAATAGAAATATGTCTCATCACAATGAAAATGTTCTAGAAAGACATGTGTCTTCATGATAAGGTAACAATAAATTTCCTCCATGCTAGTTCAGGTGGCTTTTATTTTATTCATACATCATAGCTTGCAGTAGTTTACACCAAAAAAATTCATCATGTTGGCAGTTTTGAGCTGGCTTGGTGGCAGTGAAAGCCAGGACGCACTATCTGAAGTTCTGGCTGGCATCACGTCTCCCCTTGACACTGAGTTCTTTTGCAGAAGTGCTCATTCTGCAGCTATGTATGCTGTCACCTCCATGGTATGTGCACAGCAAACTATTCTACTTTCCTAAATCGAATTGTTAATGGAGCTGAACAAATACTTTTATCATTTAATTTTCATGTTAAGGAAATCCAGAAATGAGCAAAAGCAATGAGCTATTTGATATTGGTTGATGTTCATGACCTTTTTTAAGTTGTGTTGCTAATTATTTGCTGTTCCTTGACTGGTGCTGGAGGCCAAGTTGGTATTGTTCTAAGACTGAAGTAAGGTTCTTATTTTTGTGGAACGAAACGGATCATGGTTAAACGGCGTTGTCACCTGGTTCAAATTGCCTAGGTTACATTGACAAGGCATTTTTCTGCTATTTCTAAAGAAGTGGATAGAAAGTTTAAACTATGATACATCATATCTGAGCTGGTCCGTACTTGAAGAGATATTTGCAAGTTTTCAAATGGTCCTATCTGTGGCATATTTTTTCCTGTCTACTTCACTGATATCAAGATATTTAGAAGACCCAACAGAAGAATTTCAGGAAGAATCAATAGCTTGTGTGATCCTTGTGTCGCTAAGTTCTTTTTATGAGCGTTCCATTGATTGAACGGTTGAAGAAGTATCATATGTAGGTAAACTGGTTGGACCTTGTAACGTCTGCTGCTCTCACAAGTATGTTTTGCATTATTTTCCTTCCTTTTATATCTAGTAGGAAATGGCCTCATCAAATCACATGGAGTGGTTGGAGAACATGAGCTGGAGTAACCTTTTATCTGCACACATCTCTCTCTCTCTCTCTCTCCTTCTCTCTCTCTGTTTACTCTTCTGTTGCTTTGAGTATTAGTACAGGCCTATTGCAAGGTTGGTTTAATGCTCTGGTTACTTAATTTGACTGCTTACATATGCAAGCATAGTCACTCCTTGCAAATGCAGTGCGATTTGGCATCCATCTTATGCTACCTTGCAATCCAAACTCTTGCAGATCTGCTATGTTGATGACCGCTACTTCTGCTTTGCTCGCGACGAGGACAAGTGGGTCATATATGGCTATGAGACTGTCGAGGTGTGTGACTCGTGACTCCTGGGTGTTGATCATGGCCCTGTCTTCTTTATTGTTGCCATTTTATGCTTAACTTGCTGATTTGTGGTGTGAACTTCCTCCATGCAGAGAGAAGATACTTGGGAGCATTTGCTAGAACGTTTCAAGGACTGCAAGCTCCAGCCTGAAGTTATATTTTTCGAGGTGATCAAGTAGACTGTTGTATAGCTTTGCAGAATGCAAACCTCTGTCAGACGATTAGAGCCAAATCTGGACCCAGTTTTTTTGTTTCATTGCCACCATTTTGATGCAGTTTGGATTGGTCACTCTGACATCAAGTACAGATAAATCTTGAGGGATGGTATAAATTGTTCTGTGTGTTCTTAACTCGAAAGAAGGGTTTTATGATGTTTGTCTTTGTATTGGAAGTTGGAACTGATGGATGGATGCATGTCTTGACTTGTAATGGCGCCACGCCATTTTCTCTTAAGCCATAATGTTGACAATGGGTAGCTGAGAAGTGACAACATTTTGATGCATCACCATCAGGGATCCGCTGTAGGCTATTTTTTTGTGTGGCTTTCTCTGAGTTTTCTTTGTTAAAGTTGGGCACTAGGCTCTTTTCACTCGCTTTCGTTGTCTGTTTATCTGGCCTTTGTTTGTAATCTAGCATCATCTTGACCTTTTCTCTCTAATACAAGATGACGCTCATTCGGGTGCGTTTTTGAGAAAGAAAATAAGTTCTGTTTCAGTTTTGTTTTTGAAAATGTTCTAGGATATGAGCATTGGGACTACGTATTGAAATAGATGTCATTACAATCTTGTTGGCGTTAGAAGTAGAACGTAGGAGATAGTTTGGAGAGAGGAGGATGGAACCGAAACATGGGGAACCCTGATAACCGCCGCCGGTTCAGACGGAACCGGCCCTTCCACGTCGCACAGAAGCTCAGTCCCAGGCCAGGCGGTACCGAAACATGGGGAACCCTGATAACCTTCTCTGCTGGCCGTGTCAAAGCCCAACGCTTTTCTGTGAGGCCACGGAGGGGACAGCCTCGGAAGGCAGCAGTGTTTCCACCCCCAGGGTTTTACCTGTCCGCAGCCGTTGTTCAGGTTCAGATGCCACGGAAATCCCGGACAGCAACGATTCTGAGCCGTTGTGGTTTTTCCACCCATCCAAATTCTGAACCCGCATCCGATTGGTCCACGCCGGGTTTCTGGGATTTGGTGAATGGTGCCCGGAACAAATCTCGCCTGCACGCTGTTTGCATTCCACTGGGAGTGGATTGGGACTGGGACTCTGGGAGGGAACTCTTTCCATCTCTCGTACTGAAACATGCGGTTGGAGGAGGCTGGAATGGTTAGCCTAAACAATGTTTAGTCTTCTGTGTTAATCCGGTGGGTTAAGTATTTGTCAAGATGGTGCTGTGGTGTAGTCGGTTATCACGTTAGTCTTACACACTAAAGGTCCCCAGTTCGAGCCTGGGCAGCACCAACATATAATATTTTTTGGGAAATTTTGTTGACACCTTCAGGAGCTGCAACGCTATCTTGTGAGCTTCTCTGTAAATGTCGAGTGTTTCTGTCTCTGAATTCTGACGGTTAGCTAAAACCTTCAGCTTTTTTGGCAACTTTTAGATGCCTCAAGTGTTTGATGCTCTCCGCAGAGCAACGTGATGCCTCTTGTCAGTCGGTGTTAAGTTTCAGAGTGGATATAGGAATACTGTATCTTGCAACTGCTTGCCGGAAAGATAGGCTTCACTTTCATATCCCAAGTTTAAATTTGCTAGTTGAATGTTTGTGGCTTCTCACGGAGCGGTACAAGCACATAACCAAGTGTTTGCAATAATTAATTATTACCTTCACATTACTTGGTTCACTTGAGTTTGCTGCTTTACAAAACATCGTTTCAAGTAGCTGTATACGTTGGAAAAGCAAGGTATAGATCGCTGCAAAGCGTTTCCTGGCGAACAATCATTTTTTTCCTTCCAAAAAATGTGCGACTGAAGCAGGCCTTGTGTGCACATGTACTTAAAACATTTTTATGTAACTTTTGAAGCTACATTCCTTTTTTAAATTTAATTTTTCATATGAAAAAAAGAATCCAAAAAATCCAGATTTTTTTTCATTATTAATTGAACAAAAATCCTTTTTTGGAGTGGAATTTTTCTAAACTTGCCATGTGCATTTTTTTATTGTATGTAGCATGACAATTCCTAGGTAATTGTTTAATGCCACCATGGCATTTTCTCTATTAAGAGCATGGCCTTTTAATAATTAGTAACATGATATTTTTATTATTAAGAGGATGACAATTTTATTATTAAGAGCATGTCATTTTTATTATTAGTAACATGCCATTTTTTATTTTCAAGGGGATGCAAGTTTTATTATTAAGAGCATGTCATTTTTATTAAGTAACACAATGTTTTTATTATTAGGAGGATGGGAGTTTTATTATTAACAGGTGGCTGTTTTATTATTGAGAGCATGGAATTTTTATTATTGTTGGCATGCCATTTTATTATCAAGATGATGGCAGTTTATTATTAAGACGACGATAATTTTATTTTTTTATGTTTTTTTCTGCACAATGGACCAAGTAAAGAGAAAAAATTACTTCATGGCATTTTGTTTCTGGTCCTTGGTGAAAATAAATAAATAATATTCTCCAAAACATGTTTTTTTACAATGAAACATATCCATGACAGAATTCATAAAAAAATATCACACGGCACATTTTTTAAATCATACCACTTTTGTAAATTTATAAATAACATGGCATTTTTATAAAGTAACATGGCATTTTCATATCATTGTAATTACACGTTTTAGGTGTTCTTTTGTTCATGGCATTTAAAAAACAGTAAACCGGGCCTATAGGAGTTTGCCTGGCCCTCCCCATAGCGAACAATCGAGAGCCCCCCTTCCCTCACCCGGCGCGAACTAAAGCGTTCGTTCGACCTCCCTCCGTAGCGACTGATCGATTGATATTAGGGTCATCGGCAATGGATAAGATATGACACATAAGTAGTTAACCAGATAACCTGCTTTTAGGTGAAAAATGACAAATACAGAGTATTATATTGGCAAATCTTTAAAATTGCGAAATGACCTCCAACCAGTGATTTACCGACCCAACACTTAGTGAACATATTTTGGTTATTCATGAGTTTCATCAGTATTTGTCAAACCGGATCTAAGACCTGACATCAAAGCCAGGCAGTGTAACTTCACAGTCATGCAGATTTTTCCAAGACCGGAAAGATGATCATGTAGAAAAAGATGACTTAAACTGTTGAGTTCAGCCAATTACTTTCTCCGTTCCAAAATAATTGAAGTTATGTGAGTTTCCTAAGTCATTTTTTGTTAAGTTTGACCAAGTCTATATAAAAATACCCTGCAAAAAGTCTATACAAAAATATGTCAACATCTATACAACTGAAATTATTTTATTAGATTCATTCTGAGATATATTTTCATAATATATATATAGTGATTGATTATTCGTCACCCTGGATGAGGAATAATTATTCTTCATCCCCCTCTATTTTAACATTAATGCACCGGAATTTCACGTTTCGTAATTTTATTTTATTTCAGACGTGAAAAGAGACCGTAAGAAAATATATAATCTTCATAAAATATATTTTATGTTACGTAAATTTACAAACATAAAAGCATAGTGTAAAATATACATAAAATGCATTTTTTCTTGTCTTATGACCTATATTTTTGTTTCCTTACGTTAAATTTTACGTTGTGAATCAATATAAATGTAACTATTTGTATTTCAAATGTAATTTATTTATGAAACGATCGTAAAAAATCCCGAAACTTCAATTATTTTGAAATGGAGGGAATAGTATATAGTTAGACTAACATATTAAAGAATTGGCATGTATAGATCAAAATAGTTATTGCATTCTCGTAGGCAGGAAGCTACAACTTTACAAAACATGCTTGCGTCTCTAAGCACGTATTACATGGCTACATTTATCGAAACAACATTTCGAAGCTCACATTCATAGAATTGCATTCTGCGGAACCACATTTTCTAGCATAATTTCAAATTGGTAATGTGATTCTTTTATAAAGGTCAACATATTAATGTCAAGCTGATACAAGCACATCCGGTCTATGATGAAACAAACACAACGTCTCGCCTGAGTCAACTCTTATGGGCTTGGCGTGCGCACGCTCGACATACATGGCCCAGCCGACTCCGACTACCCAAGGTGGCGTGATAGCCATTTCGCGATTTCCGTGGCCTTGGCCATAAGCCCATCAGCTCGGTCCACCCAAGGCCAACTGTTAGGAGGGCCTACACCGAGTGACCGATGGTACCCATGGTGCGTTGCAGCAAGAGGATCGGTGCTAGGTTTTTGTCAGGGACTCCGATTAAACGCCAACAGATGGCACTCATGGAGCAACTTGGGTCGGAGGATCGCCCATGAGGGAGAGGTGATCGGGGAAGAGCGCTTTGGTCCTATGTAGATCTCTTCTCCTATCTCTTGAGCATGGAGCATAACCCATTCATCACTCGACTCTTTAGGTGGCAACTGGATGCGGCCTTCCTCACCTGGTCGCTTGTCCATTGTGTGATCATCAGGCGACCCTGCAACACATGCTGGTTCTGTGTGTGTTGTCTCGACAGGTTTGGGCCTCTCTTATGCATAGGTGAGCGGGTAAGAAGGGATGTCGATGTTGGTTCTAACCTGGTAGCTTGATGGGCCTTGATTAGTTCGCCGGTGTGCCTAACTTGGGATCTCTGGGCCTGCCTGATTCTGGTGTTCATCTCCGTCTAGCAACTTTTTCTGCGGAAACCTGTAATACGTCTAGATATATCCATTTGAATGACAAGTAATTTAGATCGAAGGAAGTAAGATTGTATACCATCAATCTAAAAATGGATTCCCAACTCTGAAATACATGATTATCCATATAACCGTTAGCAACTATAATGCAATCACCGAAACAAGATGTTCAAACAACTGACCGAAACAACCAAATCGGCGTCAGTCTAACAATACCTGAACAGGTTTGGGCACACGAGAATTAAGAGGAGGAAGAAGTAAAGATCTCCAAAACTTTGTGAAGGGAGAAAACACTTGAACTCTCCCTTAGTGTTGACTTAGCGTTGTAGACTTAGTCATCTGAGAGGACACCACACGACTGTGATCGCAGCGGCTCCCTGAGTGATGATGTTGTCATGCACGATCGACCAGTCAGAGGGCACTACCTTATCCTCTTGATGATCCACGACCATTGCGGTCATATGAGACGACCCGCCGAGCAGGGTGACGGAGGTTCCTAGAGAGGGATGGTGGAGGTGACACATGCGGAAGCAAGGGCGACCCTGGCTGAGAAGCTGCGATCAGACTAGGAGAAGCCACATTAGGAGATGGGAGGGGAAGGGGAGTCGACGGAGGCGATGGCATCAGTGGGCACTGACAATGGTTAAAAAGACTTGAGTCAGTTAGAGAGAAGAGGAAAACATGGAGATAATTGGGTAGATTCATTTAAGCGAGGAAATTTCGTAGACCAGATATGTACCATCGTCACAACCAAGGCGTGAGGAATAAACCGACCATCAACTGTACGGGCCCATGCGCCAGGCCCACACAATCGCCAGATGGCCTCAACGCTATTCCTGTTAGCTCCGCATACACTCGAAGGAGATTCATAGATGTGATATGTACCATCGTCACAACCCATGTGTAGTCCATGGCCTCGCGTAAACAGACATCCCATGTGTCAGGCTCACATAATCAACAGATTGCCTCAACGCTCTCCTTGTTAGCCGCACATAAACTGAAGGAGATGCCGGACCTAATGTGTCCCACCATCATTATAGAAATATTTTTCATGTTATTTTCACATCCACGTCAAAGACAGAAAATGTCGTGTTAAGAAAAGACACGAAGAGGCACAATGGTTAGGGTTGGCAGTGGCCACCCAGCCCACCCAAGTTTGGTTCATGGGATTGACATGGGTGTCATCTGGGGTATTTTCCCCTTACACATGTACCTTGCACGTCTATGTTTCACATGTATGATGGCATACACATCGTTTACGGAGTCAGACGGCTTCAGAAGTTTCTTAAGACGTTACGCGTGTGTATAGGCTGTAGATCCTGATAGCGCATAGTTTTGCAAAAAAAAAAAAAAATAGCGCATAACGGGTGTGTGTGATGTGATCGTGTGTGTTGTGCGTTTGTACTGGTCTACGACTTGTATCCATGTAATTGAGGTGGAAAAAAAGACATGAAAATGCCAAAAAATAATTTTGGCAGCTACCACGTGATTATGATCCACCCCCCAAAATGGCGGTTGCTTGCCACCTGGCCATCATTGGCCCCATTTTTGCCGGGGAAACGCAGCCAGCCAGCCCCCTCCTTTCCCTCCCCGTTCGAACAAATTTAGAGACCAATTAATCGTCCGCCTCTCTATTAACCCGCGCCTACCAAATTCTAACCTCCATTTCAATCCCTTCCTTCCGCACGCACGCGCGCACGCCATGAGGCCACCGCTCGTCGCCTGCCTCGTCCTCCTCCTCCTCTCCGCGGCGGCGGCACCGCCGGCCGACGGCATCTGCGTGCCGCGCAAGCCCGGAGCGGCGGGCAAGGTCCGCCCTCTCCCTTCGCCGGCCAAGCTGCCGCCCCCGCAATCGAAGCCGATGCTGCCGAAGGTCACGCCGGTCGCCCCCGGCGGCGACATCGTGAAGGCCCTGTGCGCCAAAACGGACTACCCAGACGTGTGCCTCGCTGCCATCGGCAAGCAGTCCCCGCCCGCAGGGAAGAAGCTGGACGGGCCCGGCGTGCTGCGGCTGGCCATGGGCGCGGTGCGCGGCAAGGCGGCGGAGGCCAAGAAGGCGGCGAACGCGCTCATCGCCGACCCCAAGACGCCGAAGCTAGCGGTGGGCCCGCTCCGCGACTGCGCCGACTCGTATGACGACATCCCCTACAGTCTCGACCACGCAGAGAAGGCCATAGCCGCCGGCGACAAGGACACCACCGGCACCATGCTGGACACTTGCCACACCGACGTCGACACGTGCGACCAGGGCTTCGAGGACCTCGAGGAGCTCCCGCGGCTCATGTCCAAGTACGACGCCGAGCTCGCCAAGCTCGCCAGCAACTGCCTCGCCATCGCGCAAGCCGTTGGCCTCCACCCGGGCCAGTCCTGAAATTTTGCCTCTTAATATAGATATCATTACAAAAATAGTTGGCATACGTATATATAAACGAAATTTGTAATTACCAAACGTTCTGATTATCGCAACAGGTCCGAACGATCTGATCTCAGTCCGTTTTACTGATCACGTCTCACGCCAGGTGGGGCAGTTGGCCTTATCGTGCGCGTATGGGCTGCTTGATTTGCACGGCTGGCTGACCAATTCCTGTGGGTCCAATCCCTCGCGAGGTTGAGAAAAATAAAGTGCGTGAATGGGATTCGATCCCTGGTGCTTCAATACCTCAGCTAGCCAATTAACCACTAGGCCATCGGCTCGTCGCTGTTGTTCATAAAGGATATCAGTGTTTTGACCAATGATTGCTCTAATTTCCATCACATGGCCCTTGTGATTTTTTTCTCTGGTTTTCTTTTATCTTTGTACGGCTAGAGACCTACATTCATATGTTTTTATGTCTCTTTTCGTCAACTAGGTTAGCATTGCATTTTCATACAATTCTAAATTGCAGTCTATTTGTAGGAAGCGAACCAAATCGGATTTCAGTTTTTGTAACTTTTTGTGTAAATAGCATGATAATATAGGCTTCCGGTCCTGATAACTTGGGTACAAACACCATGATAACTTTAACCCATGAAAAAACATGTTGAAAACATACCACTGATAACTTCTCTCGTGTAAATAACATGATAATATACGCTCCCGGACATGATAACTTAAGTACAAACATCACGATAACTTTGATCCATGTAAAAATATTGTTTGCAAACATACTCCGGTAACATCTGTATAAATAACATTGTAATATAGGCTCTCCGGACCTGATAACTTAGGTACAAACACCACGATAACTTTAATCCGTGAAAAAAGTTGTTGAAAACATACTCTGGTAACATTTTGTGTAAATAGCATGATAATATAGGCTCTCGGTCCTGATAACTTGGGTACAAACACCACGATAACTTTGAGCCATGGATTTTTTTTTTGTTAAAAACATACTCCGGTAGGATGTGTGTAAATAACATGGTAATAAACACATAGCAAAACTGATAACTTATTTAGCCCATGCATGATAACTTTTAATCCAGAAAAAAAAGTATTCAAAGCATGCCAAACTGGTATCTAGTTTCGAATGTCTCGTCGCGACGGATTTTTTATGAAAACAGATTTTGGATCGAACAAACGGTTTGAGCCACAAAATATCTTGAAATTTCAAAATAAGGAGAATCTACGATGACATTAGTTTTTCTCTACTTTTAGTGCATTTGCACGTGGGAGAAAGTTGGAATAAGTCATTTTTATGCCTGTAATTTGCATATGTAAACATTGTGGTAACTTATATAGCACAAACGTGATAACTTGCATACACTATCTGTGGTAACTTTTTACCGAAAAAAAGTCATCGAAATATATCAACATGGGATCTAGTTTCGTAGGTCTCGCCGAGACGAATTATTTATGTGAAAACGGTTTTTCAATCCGAGCAACGGTTTGAGCAACAAAACATTTTGAATTTTGAGTTTTAATGGAATCTTGTGTGATATCATCAATTTTGTTCTTATATGCATACGATGGGTTACGCTGAATTCATTTGGTAATAAAAAAACATTTAACACAACTTGCATGTCATTTGTCATGCGATCGCAGCGTTGTGGGATCGTTCGGATCTATACATATAATCCGAACGTTTGGAAGATATAACAGTCCATATATAAAATGTTACTAATAAACAGCAAATAGGTCCAAACCAATATTTATCATAATTTATACATAATATTTTCAAATTTTCTTCTAACGTTTCTGGATGGAAATTCACTTATGATGGGGTCGATCTTCAATCTCATTCAACAGTTTTGCCCCGATACATATTTGTTAATATCTCCTCTCTGCGATTATATCAAGCCATCCACACACTGTTTATTTTTTATTTTTTTCTCCATGCATACTTTCTTGACGACATGATAAACCTAATGTTGATTTTTTAAGCATCAATCAAAGGAAATAGTTCAAGCTATGCCTATGTATGAGAAAGTAAATTACTTAAGTAGCAATATACATACGAGGGATATGAAATGGTAAAGTGGTACTCCCTCCTTCCCAAAATCTTAGGCGTATTAGCTTTTGCATGTAATCGCATAATGTTAGACGCAGATGACTTTTTATCACGTGCGGTTAAAGCAAAGCTAAGAATCGCTATTTTTATGGAAATTGAAATGGTCTCTCGATGTGTCTATCGTGCAGTTAGCTCTCATTTCTCATGTCATCCCTTTCTCTCCCTCACAAGATCGACCTGCTTTAATTTTTGTGCTAAAAACTAATACGCCTTACGATATGGGAAGGAGGGAGTATATGGCAATGACTCGCCAGGACGTGAACTGGCATCTCACACGAGTCAGTTGACGAGACGGTGATGTAGGTCAGTGGGCATGTGTGTCCACCACCTGAACTCCTCAAGGCCGGAGAGCGGATGAGTTGGTCGGCATGAGACCATCTCCAGCTGTTGTGTCCTTTCAGGGACGATTTTTGCGCCGGATGAAAATTTGCCGGCGCTAATTTTGCTTGGGGGGGGGGGCAAAGTTTCCTAGTTGAGCCCCCAGACAATCTTGCTCTCCCGCCGTTTGACCAGCCTCTGTCGCCCCTCCTCCCTCGGGCATCGCGGGGTTCTCTGCTCTGCTCGGCTGACTCGCCGTCCGGTGGCGTGGCGTGCCGGGCGCTGGACATGAAGGACAACGGAGGGGCGAGGCAGCACTGTCCGCGCGACTATTGCGGGGAGGCGGCCGTTGCGCTGCACTGCCGCGCTGACACGGCACGGCTCTCGCGGAAGCACGTGCGCGCGCCGTTCTGGGCAGGGTGCGCGGCCCGCCCGGCTGCGGCGCGCGTGGCGGCCGGGGAAGGCGAGCCGGCGTTCCTCTGCGCGGACTGGGACGGTGGGTGCGAGGGCGCGGTGCGGGTGCCCGTGGAGGGGTTTGCGGGCTGCCCCGCGGCAGCCGAGCTCGCCGCGTCGGAGACCAAGAGGTGAAGAGGATGAGGACGCCTTCTTCTTCTCGTCCTTGGATTACTCCATGCTGGTTGACCCCAAGATGCGCGACCTCTACGTGCCCTGCAACCCGCCGGAGGTGGCTGTCTCGGAAGGCGGCGGTCGCCCCCTGAAGGGGGAAGTGTTGTGTGACCAGCTCGCGAAGATGGCGCGGCGAGAGACGAAGACTTCGCAACCGCAGGGGTACTCGGACCTGAGCCGTGGAGGAGGGTGTCGCTGCTCGCGCTGCGGCGGAGCTGGGATGCCGCGACAAGGAGGTGGCGACGGCACCGAGCTTGTCCCGGACCTGTGCCGGCGAGGGCGGTGGCGTGCCGGGCGAGGCGTTCTGCGCGAGCATGGGAGTTGGTAGCGGGAGAGAAGGAGAAGAGAAGAGAAGAGAAAGCAACACGTGGGTGTGTCCCGGAGGAAAAGTGAGGAGAGAGGGAGTGGGAGGCTGATGGTGGGCCAAATGACTTGCAAAACAGTCTCTCTCCTCCCCCAGCTGCCCCCAGGATCCTGGGTTTGGGGTGGGTTCGCTGGTTGAAATTTTGACCATATCCGGTGCTAATCGAGCTCGTGGGGGCGCGAGTGGGAACTTTTTCGTCCGTCGGCGCAGAAAAAGTGCTCCTGGGGGCCTTCCTCGGGGGACGGGTGGAGATGCTCTGAGAGTGTCGCAGCTTGCGAGGCTACAAGCCTGCAACTCATGACAGGGGTTAGAGCAGCTCCGGCTCACCCATTTCGTCCGTCCATGCCCGTTTGAGTTGAATCAAACATAAACGTCGACCCAACACACAGACACAAATTTAAAATGTGTTCGTTTGATGTTCGTGGCATCAGACGTAAATTTACGTCTGGTTTGCGTCCGCGCGGACATAAAATGGACGCGCCGCACGTTTCATCGGTGTCTGTCGTGGCCTCACCGGTTGGCCGGCCAACCGACGCCTACTGTCATATTAAATGCGGCCACCTATCTCGGGCCTGCGCGTCAGTAAGTGGAAGCTATGGGAGGCCGTCCTTTTTTAAATCCATGTGTGCGGGGGGCAGCCTCATCCACTTTCACTTCCTCTCCCTGTCCATATCTAGCCCCGCGTGCTCCCTCGCTGGCGATAGGCAAACCCTAGCGACATGGGCTTCCTCAACGGCAGGGGGAAGGGGAAGCAGACCCCCGACGCCTCATCGCCCTGCGCGCGTCCTACGCCGTTGCCGCCGGCTCGACGCGTCGTCAGGGAGCGGCTTAACATACCGGTACACCAGGCGCGGTGGCAATGGCAATACCGACACCGCTGTCGTATCCAGATGTCAACCTGCCCCACGGTTGGCATCTGGATCCGCAGCGCATCCCGGTGCCGGCGGTGCCTAGGTCATAGCGGGCTCACGCCGAGGAGGTATGCCGCCGCCTGAGCTCCTGACGTCGGCCCAACGCCGACTCCCCTCCTTTGCGTCGGACTCTCCCAACTGGGAGCTCTGGTTTGCCCTCGAGCACGAAGAGGAACGTTGCCGCAACATCGAGCACCACCACGCCAACCCCCGCCGCCCCCAGAGGTCAAACCGAAGGATGAGGAGGCACTAGTGCAGAAAACCCTATCTATGGCATGCCAAAACTGGCCTTGCTGGCGTGCACACCAGATGCCACCAATATGGCGCCATTGTTAAAAAAAGTGGTGGCGCTGGAGCCCACGTAAGACTAACAAGCAGGCTAATGACGTGCCACGTGGCCAACGCCAGCGGTAACTCTACGTTACAACTGTCGTACCTTGCTGGCCAACGCCAGCAAATTGAGTTTTAGGTAATAAAAAAACTAGCTAGTTAAAGAACTACATAATTTACCATCACAAGTTACTAGCTAGTAAAATAACCACATATTTAAACATCACAAAACTTACTAACTAGCTAAAGAACTAAATACTACTTACTCATCAACTTAACAAGTTCAACTTCACATAAGTTACTAGCATCTAGCTAGCTAGTTAAATTATTCAACTTGACAAACTAAATAGTCTATTCTTCATCAAGGATTAACTTCAACTGACGAATCTTCTTTCTGTTCTTCTCTACATCCTTTCTGAAATGATCTATCTCCATCTCAGGGCAGCCCTCTCGCTCCTGAGTTGTTTTCTTTCATTCTTCAGCTTATCCCTCTCCTCGGTTAGCTGATCTCTCTCATCGCGCATCACATTAGTCTTCGCGAAGACAGCGGCACGCTCTTCCAACAACTGACGCGTGTCCGCCTTCAGCTCGGCATTCACCTCTTGCAAGTTTTTGATAGTGTATTGATGCACCTCTAACATGTCGTGGTTGAGCATGTCCGCATCATACACCTCCTCCTGGTTGCCTCCAGAATTGGCCATGACCTGATGCAATATACGACAAACTCCTCTTTATATATGTATATTATTAGCTATGATATCAGGTATGTTGATAGAAAACTATGCACGATATGTCCATTATTGTGTATAGAAATGAAAGTGTGTTATATCGACCAGAGGGGGGGGGGGGGTGATTGGGCGATTTTTACAAATTCGTCACTGAGGAATTTCTAGGTGAGGAAATTGCTAAGATACGAAAATCAAGCAGCGGATAAAGTACTCAGAAACATGCAAACCATGGGAACAACATAGTCATCATGATGAAAAGGCATATGGAGTACAGGTAATAAGCGACCAGGATAGGCAGGCATAACTCGCAACATGACTCGCGTCACCTTACGTGGATGAAACGACATCCGCTGACTCTTCTCGCCTTGAACTATGTCTAGAGGCAACATAGACCAACAAGAGTGTCGTGCTAAAATATGGAATTATACAGGGTTCATTTGGCCTTTTTTATACATTAATTTAGTTTTATAGGCATTTAATGTGCATAATTCAAATTTGAACTACAATCACAAGGTCCAGTGCATCAAAATGGGTTAAAAAATCATATAAGTGTACATGGCTGCATCTTCAGTACCTATGCAAGAAATGGGAATGTATTTCAAACATCTCGGGGTCTTGGCTCGGCCACACAAACATTGAGAAACTCGGGTTTTAAATTTATGTAAAACAAAATCTCATCAGAAATTCATGAAACTTGGCATGGTGTCATGACATGGCACATATGTGTCGTGGTAAAAAAATTGAGCAATTTGGGAGAAGTTTTGGCACAAGCCCCTTACAAACCGGAGCTTCTCACGAGAAGCTTTGTGATTTTGATATGGAACACGTCACCTTACGTGGACGAAACGACATCCGCTGCCTCTTCTTGCGTTGAACTTTTTCTAGAGGTAACATAGTGTAGGATCCAAAGTATGTCTAGAGGGGGGGGGGGTGATTAGACTACTTGACCAAAATAAAAATCTAGCCTTTTCCCAATTTTAGTTGTTAGACAATTTTAACTATTGTAGCAAGTCAAGTACACCCTACACATGCAAGTCTAAGAGTATAGCAGCGGAAAGTAAGGACATGCACATGAAAGTAAAGGTAGGGAGAGGAAAATCAAACGCAATTAATGACACGAAGATTTTTCCCGTGGTTCCGATAGGTGGTGCTATCGTACGTCCATGCTGATGGAGACTTCAACCCACGGAGGGTAGCGATCACGAGAGTCCATGGAGAGCTCCACCCATTAGGGTCCACGAAGTAGCAACCTCTTCTATTCCATCACGAAATCCGTCCACGAAGGACTAGCCTCACTATGGGTAGATCTTCACGAAGTAGGCGATCTCCTTGCCCGTACAAACTTCTTGGTTCAACTTCACAATCATGCAGAAGGAGGCTCCCAAGCGGCACCTAACCAATCTAGGAGGCACCACCCTCCAAAAGGTAATAGATGTGGTAGTATGATGAACTCCTTGCTCTTGTGCTTCAAAAGATAGTCTCATCAACACTCAATCACTCTCTCACAGATTTGGCATGGGTTGAAGAGATTGATTGGATGGAAAGCAACTTGGGGAGGCTAGAAATCAAGATTCATATGGTTGGAATGGGCTGTCTTGATCTCAACACATGAGTAGGTGGCTCTCTCTCAGTAAAATGGATGGGGCAAGTGTAGATCTGTTCTGAGTGCTTCCTCTACGAATGAGAGGTGGTGGAGGGGTATATATAGGCATCTCCAAAAATCCAACCGTTACAACATTATTGCCCAACTCGGTGTAATCGAAGTGAAAACTTGGTTGCACCGACTAGTGCAAAATGTGGCAATTTTGGCCGGAGACCGATATATGAATCTCGGTGGTACCGATATGGGTGACCTAGGCAGTTTCCGAGACTCGGTGTCACCGATTCTTAAAACTCAGAAATTCCGATTTTAAGAAACTAGTTCACAGAATGTTGGTCACTGGTTTCGGTTGCACCGAATGGAATGTTGGTAGTACTGAGATGCTAGGGTTTGGCTAGGGTTCTGTCTAGGTCAAAACTCGGTGGATCCAGATGGGAAAGTTGGTGTCACCGAATTTTGTATTTTAGCTTTGGATAGAGAATATTTGTGGGAGAATGGGTCAGTATTTTTGGTGGCTAATCTCTAAGCACTTGAGCAACCAGATCATCATAATTCCTCATCCCCTTTTAATAGTATTGGCTTTCCTATGGACTCAAAGTGATTTCTCACAAAATATAAAATTTAGAGTCTTGTTGCTTGAAGCATGGCCAATCCTATTCCTTCCTTTCCTTGGGGAGGTTCTCCACACAATCCTTTAGCCATCCCATCATTGAACTTTTTCATGGGATGCACTTGGTGGAAATATTAGTCCAATGAAATATATGTTGTTATTAATTAACAAAACTACCGAGGGAGAAGTTGTGCTTTCAATCTCCCCCTTTTTGGTAATTGATGACAACATATAGATCAAAGCTTCGATAACAGATATAATCAATGAATAGCATCATCGCTTTGAGAAGTATGTGATGAGCAAGAGCTCCCCCTAAATTTGTGCACTATTTAAAATTTGTGTTTGAATGCAAATGCAGAATCGATTAGGAGTGTGGGTAACTCTTCCATGTCACATACAACTTGGTGGTGCGCATAAATGATATGAATGGATTATAATGCACATAATACCAAACAAGTGAATGATCATCTCGTAGATATATCACAAAGATAAGAAATAGTAGCATCAACAAGCAAAGTATATGATCAAACACAACTGAGTTTTAAACAAACGAGCGATAAACCAAATGTTTTTCAGAAGTAGAGAGCAACCAAAATGCAACACTCTCTTTCTCGAAGCCCTATGATCTATAACTTCTCCCCCTTTGGCAACAAGTTACCAAAAATTTCAAGGCTATAGAGCTAATTGTCTCTCTGGGCATGGTCTCCTCCATTAGATGATGAAGCTGCTCTGGTAGTAGTCGAAGGAGTCGAGAGAAGAGCATCCGCAAATGCTTCGTCGAAAGTCCTCTGAGGTGGTGGAGTAGACACTGGAGGTGCTGGAGGAACTGATGGAGCTTTGACAGGTGCTGATGAAGTAGGCCTCGTCTCTGAAGCTGGCATAGTAGGTGTCCTAGTCTTGGTTTTGAACCGAGTGCTGGTCCTGAGAGGTGGACTATAATCATCATCATCAGTGGAATGAGGGCTAGGCACTGCATCCACTTCCTGTTTGAGCTCAGTCACAGTCGTCGTCAGCTCATCCACCTTGTTGTTCAAAGTGGTAAACCTATCTTCCACAATCCTCTCAAGGCTTCCTTGGTTTAGCAAGATGTTCTTGATGTGCTTCTCCATCCCTTGGATGCTGCTGATAAGGTATGCCATCTACTCATTCTTCGTCTTGGGGACCTGAGCACTAGTGGCTCTAGCTACTTCCGCCTCTGCCTGTGCAGTAGATGAGGTGGGATGACTGGGATCCATCACCACAACATTATCTTCAAAATCTGGCTGGAGTGGCATGTGAGGACGATCAAGTGCATATACATTCTTCTCCAACTTGGAGTTGATGAGCATCTGAATGTAAGGTGCATATCCACATGATCGTTTCTGATCAGCAGCTGTCCTCTTGATTGTCTCTACAATCAAATCCATCACTCTGAATCTGGTGTGGGTGTCTATGTGGTGCAGCATATTAATGGAGTACTCCCTGATCATCTTATCATCTCCACACTTGCACATCAAAGTATACCTCAAGATAGTGTTGGTGGTGGGTAGTCCTGCTTGCAAATGATAGACAAAGCCAAGCTCGTGTGTCTCTACATAGGCATCTGGGATAGGAGTGTACATGTCAGCCATGGAGTTGTGATTCATCTTGGCTTCAGCGTAAACATCAATATCTCCTTCCTCTACCTGTGGGACTCCTAAGATGGTAGCCCACTCATCCACTATAGACTGATATCTAACTCCCTCAGTCATCCATATGATACAACCATCTGGATAGAAATGAGTTGTGGAGTAGAACTGCATGATCATCTCGTCATTCCAAGCTGTGAACTCTCTCCCGACAAATCTCTCAATGTCAATGCATCTAAAGTTGTCCTGCACACTGGGGAAGTAGTCCTCATTTTCCTTGATGTAGGCCCAGTCAACATACCTCATATCACTGACAGCTGGGCTCTTGTCCAGTAGGACAGTCTCATAGAAATCCTGTTGTTCCTTAGTGTGGAACCTGTCATCTACAGCAGTCTTTCTCCTGGAGGCATATGGATCATTTTTTCTCCAAGTCCTCAACCCTTGATCTCTCCTCTTCTTCATATCTTCAGCCACTGGATGAGCATCATTGTGTTCTGGCAAATGTGGTCTCAGCTTCCTCAAAATTGAAATGTCATCCTCTTCTTCCATGGTGGAAGATCTCTTGTTCTTTGCTGCAAGAGGAATATCCCTGGTAGTCTTCTTTGACTTAGTGGCAACATCCATCTTGGGTGCAGAGGGCTTCTTTGGAGCTGTTTGCTTGCTCTTGGATGGAGCTTGTTTGGGCATAGCATCTGCAAGCAACTTCTTCTTCTTAGAAGGAGGAGCTTTGGCAGCTGTCTCTTCCTCCTCTTCCTCTTCCTCAGCCTTAGCTAGGTTTTCATACATAGAAGTGGGTCTGCCAACCACCTGGGCAATCCTCTTCCTAGCTCTCCTTTTGTCACCTGCCTTCTTAGGCATAGAGCTCTTTGAAGGCTCAACAGAACCAGACATATTTTCCTTAGCACCCTCAGGTGCTCTCATTGCTTCAGAGGTAACATACTCTTTCCTCAATGGCCACTTGGCTGAAGTGGCTTCAGTGGCAGATTTCTTGGCAGCCTTCTCTAATTTGTCCTACTGCTTCTTTGCAAGAATTTCCTCATGCACAAAATCAGAATCCTTTTCACCTGAATTCACTTTCCTTCTTGCCCTGGTGGCAGCCTTGGGCAGTCCATGGGAGCTGGGAGTGCCTGGGTCCTCAGAAGATGAGGAACTAGCATCTGGACTAGTGCCAGCTTCCACATCCACACTTGGTTCTCTGAAGTTGTTCTGGCTATCATCTGACCCTGATATGCTGACCCTGTGAATAGAGTATAGAGGAGCAGAAGGGATAAGCATCACAAAAGTTCAGAAGGTTTTTGAAAGTTTGAACTCAAAACTTTAAGTTTAACTTTCTGCAAAAAGGATTCGGTTCCACCGAGTCAAAAAAATTGGAGCCACCGAGACAAACAGTCTCCTTAACAGAAACTTGGCAGCCTTTTCGGTTTCACCAAAAAGACAACTCGGTTTCACCGAGATTGTTCTATGTAGCCCTAAAACCCAAATCGGTAAGACCGATTTTTCTGACTCGGTGACACGGAGATTCAATTGGCGGATGGTTAAACCTAAAAATCTTTTGTTCGCTAATCTAATGGAGATTTCTTCTGGTTGAATGTATTGCAATCGTGTATTGGATGGACTAAACCTATTTGCGTAAGAATCGGAGATGGGAGCACAAAGAGGGGCCGAAACGTTACCCTAACTCGGTGAAGGTCTCGCTACGGCGGCGACGGCAGCGAAGATTGCCGTCGGCGGCGGAGGAATCCTGCGGCGAGGGCACGCGGGAGGCAATGGCTACGTCCGGAGACACGAGCTTGACAGCATGGTGCGGGAGGCGATGATTGAGAAGTGAAATTTCAAAAGTCGGGTCTGCAAGATTATATATCCCGATTCGGAAATTTTGGTGCCACCGAGTTTCATAACTGTCAGGTGACAGTGAAACTCGATGAGGCCGAGATTTAGGGATCGGTTGCACCGAGATGATAAAACCAGATCAACCCTAGGCTTCGATCGAACCGAGTTTTTCAGGTTGGTTACACCGAGTTGCACATGGGAGGTTTTGGAAATCAACTCTTGTTGAAACGGAACTCCGAGTGCTCCTCACACAAAGGGTTCAAAAAGTGCTTGCTCAAATTTTGTGATGAAGCATGAATATAATTTGAGACGAGAAAGCATAGATAGCTAGAGGAGGGTACTTAGGCATTCTTGTACATCCAATTGGCCAAAGAAAAATGAAAGCCAAATAACACCAATTGGATATCCTCGAATGAGAAAAGATATGCATACCAACATGCTCACACAATAAGATGTCAAATGAAATCATGGCAAACATGCAAAACCACTCTAGTATCTACCAAGCACGTTGGCGATGACAGAGTCATCTATATATGAGTATATTGACTTAGGAGACAAGTGAGAATACTTGATCATAGGTCATACTCATCGTTTAAGCACAAGTGGGGTTACCACTTTTACATAAAGCATTTAATGTGTTCACATCTTTAAGAGATGCTTTAACTCAAGTCTTACAGTAAAGCTCCCCCTTGATGTGACATCCCCCCTAAGAGGGATAAACTAACCTTGTGTTTTGTTGTAGAAGACTTCATGTGGGTGAGGTAGTAGTGGATGCTCATTGTTGATGAAGATCATCTTGAGTTGGGAGCAATCCTCGTTGTTTCTTACCTTTCTCACCTACATGGGTTAGTCCCACACAAGAGACAAGTACAAGGATATCTATGGACATGGAGTGCAATGCTGTAACACCCCTGGATCAGTGCTACAGTGATAACCATGATCAGCAACAAATTATTTTGCTAAATAGGATATGATCTAGTTGAAATTCATAACTCATTTAAAATTCCACTTCAAAAGCCCCTTGAATTTTATTGTGATAAAATAAATTTGCAAACAGCAAGTTAAAAATGATGCACAATTGTGAAAAATCACAAAACCAATGTTGTTTAGGAAAACAACATCACCTTGATGTTGGTGTGGACCCCACCATCCAAAACAGAGCCTATTTGCATTTTAAAAGCATCTTAAATTCCATAAGAATTGCAAACAGATCCCAGAAATGTTCAAACTTGGTGTGGCCATGCAGAATATTGCATAATATTTATTGGACTAAGCTACAAATATTTGCTAAGTCAAATAGTAGCCAAAAATAAATGAAACTGAAAAGAAAACAGGAAACAGAAACTGGAAAAGAAATAAAAGGGAAAAGGGCTACTGGGCACTGTAGCCCAAGTGCTACAGGCTGGCCCGGCCCAAATCGGCCAGCCTTTCCCCTACCTCTGTCGCGACAGGAGAAGGCCGGTGCCGCCATGGCGACCGACGCTCGCTCGCGGCCGTCGAGCCTCCCCTGCTATCGTGGAGGATAAGAACGGACCCAACGCTTCTCTCTCACTCCCCCGTAACCCTAGCGCGCCCCAGTTTCCCCTCTGCCCCTCTCCTCGCCCGCGCTCGAGCTCACCCGAGCGGATCCATGGCCGCGCTTTGCTGAGCCCGCGGCCATCGTCTTCCTCTTCCCTCTCCGACAAGTCTAGGAGCACCGCAGGGCCTGCCTCGACCCCCCTGGAGCTCTGGATCGAACCGGAGCGTGACGCAGCTTCGGCCCGTTCCTCTTCTTCAACCTCGGACCCGAGAGCTCGCCGCCGTCGATCTCTTCCCTCCGTGCTCCTCCGGCCTCCCCGAGCCTTCCCGTCAACGCTGTGAGCTCCCCCGCGTCTCCTCTCTCTCGGTGCGCTCCCGTAGCCCTCCGTATCTAGCTCCCGCCGTAGCCGAGCTCTGCTCGCCGCCATGGCCGTCGTGGAGCTCACCACTGAGCCGCTCGAGCTGCTCCAGCACGCTCCACGAGCTCGTGGTGCTCCTCTGAACCCGTCCCGCGCAAAAGCCCCGCGGTTTTCTCTCTGATTGCGCATGCCCGATCTGACCCGAACGTCGCCGCCGCTGACCTCGTCGCCGTTCCCGTTTCCGGCGACCATTTGGTTCGGCGCCGCCACCAACCGACGCGGCATCGAGTGCCCGTTCGAACGCAAGTGGCAGCACTCAAAACGGTGCACTGTAGCGAAATTCCGGCGAGTCCCGAGCCTGCGCCGCCATGTTTTTGGTCGCCGGCGTCGTTCCGGCGCCACCCGCTGACCTGGCCCGGTCGGGGCCATGGCTAGGGTCACTGGCCAGTGGGCCAGGGCGGCCCCGTTGACCTGTTGACCGGGTCAACGTGCTGACTGGACTGGGTCCAGTCGCTGACAAGTGGCCCCAACCATTTACTGTTTAGCTAAATTAATTAAACATGCTTAATTAACCTAATGTGCTACTGACAGGTGGGGCCCCTTCTAATTAATCTATATTTAGATTAAATTCTAACCCTGGATTAAGTTTGAGTCACTGACAACAGAGCCCCACATGTCAGGTTTGACCTGGGCTCTGTGCTGTTGACTGCTGACGCCGTGATGACGTCATAAAAGCATTTTTCGAATTAATATTAAATCTGTTAATTTCAAAAAATGATTAAAACTTAGAAAATTAATAGAAAATAAACCGTAGCTCAGATGAAAAAGTTTTATACATGAAAATTGATCAGAAAAATCCCACGAATCTGAATACGCTATCCGTTCGTCTGTCACATGCTCCTAGCATAGCAAACATGGAACTTTTCCCCTCCGGATCGTTTGTCCGATAAATCCAAAGACCCGGGAAATATCGTCAGATATTCTCCCGTTCCGTCTGATACGTGTAGAACTGCGTTAGAGCATCCCTAGCACTGCGTATTGCCATGTCATGCATCGTGTTGCATCTGTTTGCTTGTATTTATTGTTTCTTCCCCCTCTTCTCTCCGGTAGCCTCCGAGACTGACGCTGCTGCCGAGTACGACTACGCCCCTGACGACCAGTCTTTTACAGCAGAGTAACAAGGCAAGCAAAACCCCCTTGATCATTCCGATATCACCTATTCCTTCTCCCTCATGCTTGCATTAGATTTTGCTACTGTATTTAACATCACCTATTCTGATGCATAGCCTGTTTTTGAGCACTACATTCATACCTACTTTCATATAATGTTGTAGTATAGGTATGGATAGTGTCCCCCTGTGGCCCCCATTTTACTATTGTCGTTGCCCTTGCTTTCATCACCGTCGTCATCGAGGACTTGAAGACAGAAGACTCAGTCAACATGACTGACAAGCCGTTACCGACACATCACCTCACATACCCCGAGTGTGATATATCGAGAGTGATTCCTCGGATATCCACTTGGTGTACTGACTCATAGCCATTTTGACTTGACACTGAATTACATGTGAAAGACGGGACTGAAGGGACAGGCGGTACCACTCTGTTGAGGTGGACCTGAGTTCCCGACAATCTTGAGACGGGTCGGCCCCAAGGGTACCGTGTGAGTAAGATGTGGTGGGATGCGCCGGTAAGGCATCCAAAGGGTTATTACGAGGCGTGGCCGGACAGTGATGTCCTTGCCACAAGCATCGAGACGGGGCGACGGGATGGAGGGACCGATCGTCTCCGCAAACTATAAAGTCACTAACGGGTTTGGATATGTGATATGAGAAGGCCTCTGGCCTCTTTCGCACTAACCACCACGCGGGAAAATATATGGGCACTCTATGGCGTACATTCTTCCGAAAGCTCATCAGATGTCACATAGAGCGACTCGCGCCCGGATGGCCCGAGATAACGCATGGCGCTTGTTACTAAGGCATGCTAGGACTGACACCGGCCGAGGGCGTAACGTGCAGGATGGCGAGGGCGATGGCCCAAGACCCCGAGCCATTAGGATGTAGATCGGCGTGCTGGCCTCTCTGTTGAGCCTAGGTAGGACTACGTCGTGTCGATCGGCCGAGGCCGGGTATGACCCAAAAATTGTATCCGGCCAGAGTTTATCGAGCGTGTTGGGTAAGTTTGTGCACCCCTGCAGGGAAGTTAAACTAATCGATTAGCCGTGTCCACGGTTATGGACGCTAAGAGTTGTATCCGGGTCTATGATAACTAGAACTAGATACTTATGTTGTTACTTGAATTAATTGGCTCCGGGATTGCTTTCTCGCAGGGAGTCGAGGAAGAATCTCTGGGCCTTACTGCATTAGCCCCTGTTAATTAAAATATGCTGCTCTGAACTCTCGTCTTATGCTACAAGACGCTGAAGATGCTAGTCTTCGATAGGACTAGGCCTTCTTCCCTCTTCTGGCATTTCTGCAGTTTAGTCCAAAGATATAGCCCCATTCCTTTGATAATGGTGCATGATAGCATAGTTATGATGTCAGTCTTGCGAGTACTTTGGATGAGTACTCACCGTTGCTTTGCTCCCCTTTTCCCCTTGATACGATGCCGCGACCAGATGACGGAGCCCAGGAGACCCAGGATCCAGCTTACCCGGTGGACGACTACGGCTACCCCGACGGAGGCCACTACTACCAGGATGGAGTCTACTACGACGTAGACTTCTCTGACGTCCAGGAGTAGTTCAGAGGTTCCCAGGCAGGAGGCCTCACCTCTTTCGATCCGCTGCTTATGTTTGTGCTAGCCTTCTTAAGGCAAAACTTGTTTACTTTATGTCTGTACTCAGATAATGTTGCTTCCGCTGACTTTGTACTCAAGCTATTATATTCGAGCCCTCGAGGCCCCTGGCTGTAATATGAAGCTTGAATTATTTTAATTTGTGTTTAGTGTTGTGTTGTGATATCAATCAGTGAGTCCCTAATCTTGGTCGTACGCATTGCGTGTATGTTTAGCGTACGGTCGAATTTGGGGGCGTCACAAATGCATACATGATGATGTCCATGGATTCATTTATTACCTTGTCCCTTGCTTACTTTTGAGGTAATGTGTGACTCCTTGAACTATTGCATAAGGTTGGAGTTGATTGCAAATAGTCCTTGCCAATAATGAATGTGAGTGAATTTCATTGGCGGAGTCACCCCTCAAGAACTTCTCTAGTTCTTCTTCTTGGGGACCCACATCAAATTGATGGGAATCCTTGGAGATGAAGTAGCACTAGTTGAATTAGAACTTGGAGTAGCCTTGGGAACCCACTTGACCATGGCTTGGGACTCATCTTCAAATGTGTCAATCTCCTCTTGAAGCTTGTCCTTGCCCTTGAGCTTGTGGTCTTGTGGTGGAAGGTCATATTGAGCCTTTGTTCCCTTGGGGATAGTATGATCATACTTCTCCCTTTGAGGAACAAACTTTGGCTTGGGGTATTGACCTTCTTCCCTTTCAACTCCATTGGCGTTGAAGTAGCCAATGCCTTGGTTCTTCCGATATCCTCCATGCTTGCGTACAATCTCCTCGAATTGCTTACATCTGGCAAGACTTTTGTAGATACCTTTTTCTATAATCCCTTTCAATAAATCGTTTTCTTGCTCAAGTGTAACTTGGATAAGAGAATCATTAGTGGAATCAATAGAACTGCTAGAAGCAACATCATTAGATTTAGCATTTTTATTATTGCTACTAGATGAAGAACCTTTCTTGCCTTTGTTACTAGTTTGCTTAGTTTTAACTTGTGGCATGAATGTAGACAAGAGTAGTCGTTTGGATAGATAAGAAGAACTCTTCTTTCGAAGATCGTTATTGATAGCTTTAAGAAACTCATGTACTTGCTCTAAATTTAGCTTCTCGAAGCATAGCTTCTCATGGGTTCTTACAAGCTCTGTATGATCTTATAGAGTAGATTCATGGGCTAACTTAAGAGTGTTTAGTTCCTTAGTTAGACGCTCAATCTCCTTCTTATCATCATCACAAGACTTATCTTGATTAGCATGATTATCATCAAGTTCATTTTGACTAACATCACTAGTTTTATGAAAGAGCAAGTCATCATCTCCTAGTAAGTCATCCTCGTCACTATTGAAGTCAATGTATTCGGGGTGTGATACCTTGGGGCCTTTAGCCATGAAGCAATTTCCACTTCCTTCATTTGGTGAATCAAATATGTCATAGGAGTTGGAGGAAACGAGTGCAAGTCCGGCAACACCTTCATCTTGACTATAGTTGGAGTCGGAGTGATAGCTTCTCTCGGAGTGGTCATCGGATTCGGAGCCGGAAACCCATTCACCAACATGAGCTTGATGTCTTCTTCTTGTGTAGCTCTTGTTGTTCTTCTTCTCCATGTCTTTACTTCTCCGGGAGGGTCTTCATTCATAACGATCATCTCTACTCCTTCTCTCTCTTTGAGGTGACTCATCTCTTGAGCTCTTTCTTCTAGGTGACTCTTCTCTTCTTTTGTGGGGGGTCGTGCACTCATTGGAGTAGTGCCTGGGCCTTCCACAATTGTAACAATTCCTGTCATGACTAGATGAACACTTCTCTTCATATCTTGAATTTTAACTTCTCTCTTTGCCTCTAATCTTGTAGAACTTGTTGAATTTCTTGACCATGAGGCTTATCTCTTCATTGGCTACAAGGTTGTCACTTGATGTAGCGGGAGTGTCACTTGAAGCTTTGTAAGCACCGCTTGACTTGTTATGAAGCTCTTCTTTGTCTTTGAGTGACATCTCATGAGCAACAATCCTTCCAATGACTTCCGTAGGCTTGAGATCTTTGTAGTTTGGCATCATTTGGATCAATGTGCACACGGTGTCATACTTTCCATCCAAGACTCTAAGTGTCTTCTTGATGATGAACTTGTTGGTCATATCTTCGCTTCCTAAGCCGGCAATCTCATTGGTGATGAGAGCAAGCCTATAGTACATTTCCGTGACTCCTTCACCATCCTTCATCTTGAACTTGTCAAGTTGACTTTGTAGCACATCCAACTTAGATTCCCTGATGGACTCGGTACCTTCGTGCATATCAACCACAGTATCCCAAATTTCCTTTTCATTCTCAAGACGGCTAATCTTGTTGAATTCTTCGGGGCATAGGCAGTTGAATAGAATGTCACATGCTTGAGCGTTGTATTGCAACATCTTCAATTCTTCCGCGGTCGCTTCACGATCCGGTTCCTTTCCATCACCAAAGAATTCACCTTGCAAACCAACACGAACAACATCCCATACGGCGGGGTTATGACCAATAATATGCATTTTTATCTTATGCTTCCAACTAGCAAAGTTTGTACCATCGAAATATGGACCTCTACGGTGATAATTTCCCTCACTAGACGCCATACTCTCCAAGGTTGTGAAACCAATGCAATGGAGACCAAAGCTCTGATACCACTTGTAGGATCCAAAGTATGTATAGAGGGGGGTGATTAGACTACTTGACCAAAATAAAAATATAGCCTTTTCCCAATTTTAGTTGTTGGCAAATTTTAACAATTGTAGCAAGTAAAGTACACCCTACACATGCAAGTCTAAGAGTATGGCAACGGAAAGTAAAGACATGCACATGAAAGTAAAGGTAGGGAGAGGAGAATCAAACGTAATTGATAACACGAAGATTTTTCCCGTGGTTCCGATAGGTGGTGCTATCGTACGTCCATGCTGATGGAGACTTCAACCCACGGAGGGTAGAGGTCGCAAGAGTCCACGGAGGGCTCCACCCGTTAGGGTCCACGAAGTAGCAACCTCGTCTATTCCATCACGGCTTCCGTCCACGAAGGACTAACCTCACTATGGGTAGATCTTCACGAAGTAGGCGATCTCCTTGCCCGTACAAACTTCTTGGTTCAACTACACAATCATGAAGAAGGAGTCCCAAGAGGCACCTAACCAATCTAGGAGGCACCACCCTCCAAAAGGTAATATATGTGGTAGTATGATGAACTCCTTGCTCTTGTGCTTCAAAAGATAGTATCCTCAACACTCAATCACTCTCTCACAGATTTGTCATGGGTAGAAGAGATTGATTGGATGGAAAGCAACTTGGGGAGGCTAGAAATCAAGATTCATATGGTTGGAATGGGATGTTTGATCTCAACACATGAGTAGGTGGCTCTCTCTTAGAAAAATGGATGGGGCAAGTGTAGATCTGTTCTGAGTGCTTCCTCTACGAATGAGAGGTGGTGGAGGGGTATATATAGGTCTATCCAAAAATCCAACCGTTACAACGTTATTTCCCAACTCGGTGAAACCGAAGTGAAAACTCAGTTGCACCGACTAGTGCAAAATGTGGCAACTTTGGCCTTTTCGGTCAGACCGATATATGAATCTTGGTGGTACCGATATGAGTGACCTAGGAAGTTTCCAAGACTCGGTGTCATCGATTCTTAAAATTCGGAAATTCCAATTTTAAGAAACTGGTTAACAAAATGTTGGTCACTAGTTTCGGTTGCACCGAATGGAATGTTGGTAGTACCGAGATGCTAGGGTTTGGCTAGGGTTTTGTCTAGGTCAAAACTCGGTGGATCCGGATGGGATAGTTGGTGTCACCGAATTTTAGCTTTTGGCTTTGGACAGAGAATATTTTTGGGAGAATGGGTGAGTATTTTTGGTGGCTAATCTCTAAGCACTTGAGCAACCATATCATCATAATTCCTCATCCCCTTTTAATAGTATTGGCTTTCCTATGGACTCAAAGTGATTTCTCACAAAATATAAAATGTAGAGTCTTGATGCTTGAAGCATGGCCAATCCTATTCCTTCCTTTCCATGGGGAGGTTCTCCACACAATCCTTTAGCCATCCCAGCATTGAAATTTTTCCTGAGATGCACTTGGTGGAAATATTAGTCCAATGAAATATATGTTGTTATTAATTACCAAAACCACCTATGGAGAAGTTGTGCTTTCACATAGACCAGTCGAAGTGTCGTTCTAAAATATGGAATTATCCAGGGTTGCTTTGGCACTTTTATATATTAATCGAGTTTCATAGGCATTGATGTGCATAATTCAAATTTGAACTACAATCACAAGGCCCGGTGCATCAAAATGGGTTAAAAACATATTAGTGTACATGGCTGCATCTTTAGGCCCATGCAAAGAAATGGAAATGAATTTCACACATCTCATGTTTTTGGCCCGGCCACAAACATTGGGAAACTTGGGTTTTAAATTCATGTAAATCAAAAACTCGTCGGAAATTCATGAAACTTGGCATGGTGTCATGACATGGCACATAAAGGCATCATAGGATTTTGTTTTTCTATTTGAGACACGTTTTCAATATATTGTTTCTTCTAGAGCCAACATTGAGAATATTGGTTTAAACTATAGTAAATCTAAAACTCACACAAATTTCAAGAAATTGGGCATGGCGTCATGATATAGCACAAATATGATGTGGTATTTTTCATGTCCACTTTGGGAAAAGGCGCACAGATTAATAGCAAACGAAAGCTTTTTGGAACAAAGAACTGTCACGTTACCACTCAACCGGTTGCATTATTTATAGACCATGGGCGTTCTACTGCCCATTTACATGCTGCCACGCGTCACACTCTTTATTGGCTAGGAGGTGTGCTACTTCTTGAGCTTGCGTTGGTTTTTCCCTTGAAGAGGAAAGGGTGATGCAGCAAAGTAGAGATAAGTATTTCCCTCAGTTTTGAGAACCAAGGTATCAATCCAGTAGGAGGTACAAGCAAGTCCCCAATAGATGCACCTACACAAATAATCAAACACTTGCACCCAACGTGGAAAAGGGGTTGTCAATCCCTTCACGGTTACTTGCAAGGATGAGATCCGATAGAGACAGATATAAAAGATTACTAAAGCGAAAAATAAAATAAAAGTAAATAAATTGCAGCAAAGTATTTTTGTGTTTTTTAGTTTATAGATCTGAAAATATAATATGAAAAATAGACCCGGGGGCCATAGGTTTCACTAGAGGCTTCTCTCTTGAAGGAAAATAATACGGTGCGTGAACAAATTACTGTCGAGCAATTGATAGAAAAGTGCATAGTTATGACGATATCCAAGGCAATGATTATGCATATAGGCATCACGTCCGTATCAAGTAGACCGAAACGATTCTGCATCTACTACTATTACTCCACACATCGACCGACTCCTGCCTGCATCTAGAGTATTAAGTTCATGAAGAATAGAGTAACGCATTAAGTAAGATGACATGATGTAGAGAGATAAACTCAAGCAATATGATGAAAACCCTATCTTTTTATCCTTGATGGCAACAATACAAATGCGTGCCTCGCTACCCCTACTTTGTCACTGGGTGAGGACACCGCAAGATTGAACCCAAAACTAAGCACTTCTCCTATTGCAAGAATTACCAATCTAGTTGGCCAAACCAAACCAATAACTCGAAGAGACTTACAAAGATATGAAATCATGCATATAAGAATTCAGAGAAGATTCAAATAATATTCATAGATAATCTGATCATAAATCCACAATTCATCGGATCTCGACAAACACACCGCAAAAGAGTATTACATCGGATAGATCTCCATGAAGATCATGGAGAACATGGTATTGAAGAACATAGGGAGAGAAGAAGCCATCTAGCTACTAGCTATGGACCCGAAGGTCTAAGGTGAACTACTCACGCATCATGGGAAGGGCAATGGTGTTGATGTAGAGGCCCTTCGTGATCGAATCCCCCTCCGGCAGATCGCCGGAAAAGGCCCCAAGATGGGATCTCACGGGAACAGAGGCTTGCGGCGGCGGAAAAGTATTTTTGTGGCTCCCTTTGGTATTGGGGGAATATTTCTGAATTTATAGGCGAAGAGTTAGGGTTGGAGGAGCTATGGGGGGGCCCACAAGCCAGGGGGGCGCCCCCCTAGGGGCGCGCCCTGGTGGCTTGTGGCCCACCCGTAGGTCTTCTGGCCTCTTCTCCAAGCCTCCTGGGTTCCTTCTGGTCCAAGAAAAATCAGCGTAGAATTTTATTCCGTTTGGACTCCGTTTGATATTCCTTTTCTGCAATACTCAAAAACAAGGAAAAACAGAAACTGGCACTGGGCACTAGGTTAATAGGTTAGTCTCAAAAATAATATAAAATAGCATATTAATGCATATGAAACATCCAAAATAGATAATATAATAGCATGGAACAATCAAAAATTATAGATACGTTGGAGACGTATCAAGCATCCCCCAGCTTAATTCCTGCTCGTCCTCAAGTAGGTAAATGATAAAAACAGAATTTTTGATGTGGAATGCTACCTAACATATTTATCCATGTAATATTCTTTATTGTGGCATGAATTTTCAGATCCATAAGATTCAAAACAAAAGTTTAATGTTGACATAAAAACAATAATACTTCAAGCATACTAACAAAGCAATCGTGTCTTTTCAAAATAACATGGCCAAAGAAAGTTATCCCTACAAAATCATATGGTCTGTCTATGCTCCATCTTCCCCACACAAAGTATTTAAATCATGCAAACCCCGATGACAAGTCAAGCAATTGTTTCACACTTTTTATGTTCTCAAACCTTTTCAACTTTCACGCAATACATGAGCGTGAACCATGGATATAGCACTATAGGTGGAATAGAATATGGTGGAGGTTGTGAGGAAAAGGAGAAGATAGTCTCACATCAACTAGGCGTACAACAGGCTATGGAGATGCCCATCAATAAATATCAATGTGAGTGAGTTGGGATTGCCATGCAACGGATGCACTAGAGCTATAAGTGTATGAAAGCTCAAAAAGAAACTAAGTGGGTGTGCATCCAACTCGCTTGCTCACGAAGACCTAGGGCAATTTGAGGAGGCCCATCATTGGAATATACAAGCCAAGTTATATAATGAAAAATTCCCACTAGTATATGAAAGTGACAAAATAGGAGACTCTCTATCATGAAGATCATGGTGCTACTTTGAAGCACAAGTGTGGAAAAAAGATAGTAGCATTGTCCCTTCTCTCTTTTCTCTCTTTTTTTTGGTGGGCATCTTTGGCCTCTTTTTTTTATTTGGGCTTCATTGGCCTCTTTTATTATTTGTAAAGTCTGGAGACTCATCCCAACTTGTGAGGGAATCATAGCTTCCATCATCCTTTCCTCACATGGGACAATGCTCTAATAATGATAATCATCACACTTTTATTTACTTACAACTCAAGAATTACAACTTGATACTTAGAACAAAATATGACTCTATATGAATGCCTCCGGTGGTGTACCGGTATGTGCAATGATCTAGCATAGCAAATGACATTAATGAAAACATCACGCTAGCTGTCTTACGATCATGCAAAGCAATATGACAATGATGGTGCGTGTCATGATAAATGGCAAGGTGGAAGTTGCATGGCAATATATCTCGGAATGGCTATGGAAATGCCATAATAGGTAGGTATGGTGGTTGTTTTGAGGAAGGGTATATGGTGGGTTTAATGCACCGGCGAAAGTTGCGCGGCACTAGAGAGGCTAGCAAAGGTGGAAGGGTGAGAGTGCGTATAATCCATGGACTCACATTAGTCATAAATAACTCACATACTTATTGCAAAAGTCTATTAGTGATCAAAGCAAAGTATTAGACGCATGCTCCTAGGGGATAGGTTGGTAGGAGTTAACCATCGCGCGCTCCCGACCCTCACACAAAGGATGACAATCAATAAACAAATCATGCTCCGACTTTGTTACATAACGGTTCACCATACGTGCATGCTACGGGAATCACAAACTTTTAACACAAGTATTTCTACCAATCCACAATTACTCACTAGCATTACTCTAATATCACCATCTTTACATCTCAAAACTATATGCAAGGAATCAAACTTCTCATAGTATTCAATGCACTTTATATGAAAGTTTTTATTATATCCCTCTTGGATGCCCATTATATTAGGACTAAATTCATAACCTAAACCAATTACCATGCTGTTTAAAGACTCTCAAAATAATATAAGTGAGGTACGAGAGTTCAATTATTTCTATAAAATAAAACACCACCGTGCTCTAAAAAGATATAAGTGAAGCACTAGAGCAAAATTGCCTAGCTCAAAAGATATAAGTGAAGCACATAGAGTATTCTAATAAATTCACGATTCATGCGTGTCCCTCTCAAAATATGTGTGCATCAAGGATGATTGTGGCAAACTAAAAAGCAAAGACACATATCATACAAGACGCTCCAAGCAAAACACATATCATGTGGTGAATAAAAATATAGCCTCAAGTAAATTTACCGATGGATTGAAGACGAAAGAGGGGATGCCTTCCGAGGCATCCCCAAGCTTAGGCTCTTTGGTATCCTTTAATATTCCTTGGGGTGCCTTGGGCATCCCAAAGCTTAGGCTCTTGCCACTCCTTATTCCATAGTCCATCAAATCTTTACCCAAAACTTGAAAACTTCACAACACAAAACTCAACAGAAAACTCGTGAGATCCGTTAGTATAAGAAACATATATCACCACTTTAGGTACTGTTGTGAATTCATTCTTAATTTATATTGGTGTAATATCTACTGTATTCCAACTTCTCCATGGTTCATAGCCCCCGATACAACCCATAAATACATCAAAATAAGCAAACAACACAAAGAAAACAGAATCTGTCAAAAACAGAACAGTCTGTAGCAATCTGGAAACTTGGAATACTTCTGTAACTCCAAAACTTCTGAAAATTTAGGAAAATATGGGAAATTTGTATATAAATCTGGTGTAAAAATTTCAGACTCACTCTACGCTCTAGTGAATTTATAAAATTCCTGGACTGAGTGCAAAAGTTTCTATTTTTCAGCAAGATCAAATCAACAATCACCGTAGACCATCCCAAAGGTCTTACTTGGCTCAAACACTAATTAAAACACTAAAACACAATTACTACAGAGGTAATAATGTGTAAATCACTCAATAACAGAAACTAAAACATAAAACATAAAATAAAATTGGGTTGCCTCCCAACAAGCGCTATTGTTTAATTCCCCTAGCTAGGCATAACGCAATAGATCTAGGTATTGTCATCTTTGGTATGCAATGCATAAGTAGCTCTCATAATTGATTCATAAGGTAATTTAATTTTCTTTCTAGGAAAGTGTTCCATGCCTTTCTTTAACAGAAATTGGAATCTAATGTTTCCTTCTTTCATATCAATAATTGCACCGATCGTTCTAAGGAAAGGTCTACCAAGAATAATAGGACATGTAGGATTGCAATCTATATCAAGAACAATGAAATCTACGGGAACATAATTCCTATTTGCAACAATAAGAACATCATTAATCCTTCCCATAGGTTTCTTAATAGTGGAATCCGCTAGATGCAAATTTAAAGAGCAATCATCAAGTTCATGGAAACCTAGCACATCACATAAAGTTTTCGGAATCGTGGAAACGCTAGCACCCAAATCACACAAAGCATGGCACTCATAATCTTTAATTTTAATCTTAATAGTAGGTTCCCACTCATCATAAAGCTTTCTAGGTGTAGAAACTTCCAACTCAAGTTTTTCTTCAAAAGATTTCATCATAGCATCAACGATATGTTTAGTAAAAGCTTTATTTTGATTATAAGCATGCGGAGAATTCAACATGGATTGCAACAAGGAAATATAATCAATCAAAGAACAACTATCATAATTAAAGTCCTTGAAATCCAAAAGAGTGGGTTCATTGCTATTTAAGGTTTTGACCTCTTCAATCCCACTTTTATCAATTTTAGCATTAAGATGTATAAACTCCGAATCATCGGGATGACTTTTAACTAAAGTTGACTTATCTACAGTCCCATCTTTATCAAGATTTATATTAGAAAACAAATATTCAATAGGAGTCACATCAATCACTTTAAGATCTTCATCATTATTTAAAGATTCTGGCTTCGCGGCCATTTTATTGACTAAGGTAGCTTGTTTATCAGAAATTTGGCCGACTAAATTTTCAAGATGAGCAAACTGAGATTTCAAACCATAAAATTCCTTAGACATATCATCAAGTTCTTTATTCATGTATTCCAACATAGCCTTTTGTTCTTTAAGCTCGTTTCTAAAGAAATTATTATGGTCAAATTGGAGTGACATGAAACTTTTAGCATTATTCTCAATATCTTCCAACTTCCTAAGATAAGGATCAAAGCTTTTGGGTTGAGCCATAAAGACGAGCAAACGATCTAACACACAAGCAAACGAAAAGACGAACGGAAGAAGGGCAAATAAAAAGGCAAATCTTTTTGGGTTTTTTTTTCTAAAATTCGTTTTAGAAGTGGGGGAGAGGAAAACGAGAGGCAAAAGGCAAATAATGTAAATGCAAGAGATGAGTTTGTGATGGGTACTTGGTAGGCTTGATGTAGATCTCCCCGGCAACGGCGCCAGAAATTGGCAAGTTGACGGGAGAGTTCTTGTCTTCACTTGCTATGTATCCTCCCCGGCAATGGCGCCAGAAATTGGCAAGTTGATAGGAGAATTCTTGTCTTGACTTGCTATGTATCCTCCCCGGCAACGGCGCCAGAAATCCTTCTTGCTACTTCTTGAGCTTGCATTGGTTTTTCCCTTGAAGAGGAAAGGGTGATGTAGCAAAGTAGAGATAAGTATTTCCCTTAGTTTTGAGAACCAAGGTATCAATCCAGTAGGAGGTACAAGCAAGTCCCCAATAGATGCACCTACACAAATAATCAAACACTTGCACCCAACGCGGAAAAGGGGTTGTCAATCCCTTCACGGTTACTTGCAAGGATGAGATCCGATAGAGATAGATATAAAAGATTACTAAAGCAAAAATTAAAATAAAAGTAAATAAATTGCAGCAAAGTATTTTTGTGTTTTTTAGTTTATAGATCTGAAAATATAATATGAAAAATAGACCCGGGGGCCATAGGTTTCACTAGAGGCTTCTCTCTTGGAGGAAAATAATACGGTGGGTGAACAAATTACTGTCGAGCAATTTATAGAAAAGCGCATAGTTATGACGATATCCAAGGCAATGATTATGCATATAGGCATCACGTCCGTATCAAGTAGACCGAAACGATTCTGCATCTACTACTATTACTCCACACATCGACCGAGACTCCTGCCTGCATCTAGAGTATTAAGTTCATGAAGAACAGAGTAACACATTAAGTAAGATGACATGATGTAGAGGGATAAACTCAAGCAATATGATGAAAACCCCATCTTTTTATCCTTGATGGCAACAATACAAATACGTGCCTCGCTACCCCTACTTTGTCACTGGGTGAGGACACCGCAAGATTGAAGCCAAAACTAAGCACTTCTCCCGTTGCAAGAATTACCAATCTAGTTGGCCAAACCAAACCAATAACTCGAAGAGACTTACAAAGATATGAAATCATGCATATAAGAATTCAAAGAAGATTCAAATAATATTCATAGATAATCTGATCATAAATCCACAATTCATCGGATCTCGACAAACACACCGCAAAAGAGTATTACATCGGATAGATCTCCATGAAGATCATGGAGAACATGCTATTGAAGAACATCGAGAGAGAAGAAGCCATCTAGCTACTAGCTATGGACCCGAAGGTCTGAGGTGAACTACTCACGCATCATCGGAAGGGCAATGGTGTTGATGTAGAGGCCCTCCGTGATCGAATCCCCCTCCGGCAGATCGCCGGAAAAGGCCCCAAGATGGGATATCACGGGAACAGAGGCTTGCGGCGGCGGAAAAGTATTTTTGTGGCTCCCTTTGGTATTGGGGGAATATTCTGAATTTATAGGCAAAGAGTTAGGGTTGGAGGAGCTACAGGGGGCCCACAAGGCAAGGGGGCGCCCCCCAGGGGCACGTCCTGGTGGCTTGTGGCCCACTCGTAGGTCTTCTGGCCTCTTCTCCAAGCCTCATGGGTTCCTTCTGGTCCAAGAAAAATCAGCGTAGAATTTTATTCCATTTGGACTCCGTTTGATATTCCTTTTCTGCAATACTCAAAAACAAGGAAAAACAGAAACTGGCACTGGGCACTAGGTTAATAGGTTAGTCCCAAAATAATATAAAATAGCATATTAATGCATATAAACATCCAAAATAGATAATATAATAGCATGGAACAATCAAAAATTATAGATACGTTGGAGACGTATCAAGGTGTCGTGCGAGCAGCTGTTTGAGTTGACGGGACACGGGAAACGTGCGAGCTGGCCTACGCTGCGCAGGCTCACCGGGAGGCATGCGAGCAGTACGCTGCAGGCTCACCGGGAAGTGAGCTCTTTGACCTTCTGATACGTCCATTTTGCATCATGATTTCCTACTATGATTTATAATGTTTTTATGCATAATAATGCTTTATGGAGTAATTCTAATGCCTTTTCTCTCATAATATGCAAGGTTTACACAAAGAGGGAGAATGCAGGCAGCTGGAATTCTGGACCTGAAAAAGCATATCAGAGACACCTATTATGCACATCTCCAAATAAGCTGAAACTTCACGGAGAATTATTTTGGAATATATAAAAAATACTGGAGCAAATAACTACCAGAGGGGGGGGGCACTGATACGTCTCTAACGTATCCATAATTTTTGCTTGTTCCATGTTGTTATATTATCATTCTTGGATGTTTTACAATCATTTTATAACAACTTTATATCATTTTTTGGGACTAACCTATTGACATAGTGCCAAAGTGCCAGTTGCTGTTTTTTACTTCGCAGAATATCAATACCAAACAAAGTCCAATCGCGACAAAACTTTTTGGAGATTTTTTCTGGACAAGAAGACAGCCAGTGGGCCAAAGAAGAGCCAGGACGGTGGGATGTGGAGAGCACAACCCACCAGGGCGCGCTAGAGGGCCCCCGGCGCGCCCTGATGGGTTGTGTCCTCCACGGGGCCCCTCCGCACCGCCTCTGATGCCTATAAATTCCCAAATATTCCAACAACCCTAGGGGAGTTGACGAAACACAATTCCAGCCGCCGCAAGTTCCAGAACCTCGAGATCCAATCTAAACACCATCATGGAGGGGTTCATCTTTTTCATAGGTGCCTCTCCGATGATGCGTGAGTAGTCCAACATAGACCTACGGGCCCGCATGCAGTATCTAGATGGATTCGTCTCTCTCTCTCTTATGATTCTCAATACAATTGTCTCTTGGAGATCTATTTGATGTAAACTTTTGCGGTGTGTTTGTTGGGATCTGATGAATTTTGAGTTCATGATCAGTTTCTATCCATGAATATTATTTGAGTCTTCTTTGATCTCTTATATGCATGATTATTTATAGCCTCCTATTTCTTCTTCGAATCTTTGGTTTAGTTAAGCCGACTAGATCGATTTTTCTTGCCATGGGAAGAGGTGCTTTGTGATGGGTTCGATCTTGCGGTGTTGTATCCCAGTGACAGAAGGGGCAGCAAGACACGCATGTATCATTGCCATTAAGGATAATAAGATGGGGTCTATTCCTACATGAATAGGTCTTGTCTACATCATGTCATCGTTCTTATTGCATTACTCCGTTTTTCCATGAACTTAATACACTAGATGCATGCTGGATAGCAGTCGATGTGTGGAGTAATAGTGCTAGATGCAGACAGGAGTCGGTCTACTTATCTTTGACGTGATACCTATATAAAGATCATCGCCTAGGATATCATCATGACTATTCGATTTTCTATCAATTGCCCAACAGTAATTTGTTCACCCACCGTGTGCTATACTCATGAGAGAAGCCACTAGTGAATCCTACGGCCCCCGGGTCTACTTTTCCAACATATTGCTTTCCGATCTATCTTTTTGCCTCTTTGTTTTCAGATCTACAAAACGAAAAACCCAAAAACATATTGCTGCATATTTTATTTGCCCTTTTTATTTTGTGTTCTTGAGAGATCTATCTCTCCTATCTATCACTACCTAATCTATCTTTTTACCGTCGAGAGATTGACAACCTCTCTTTCGCGTCGGGTAGCAAGTATTTGTTGTTTGTGTGCAGGTGCTGCTTATTGGGTGGTGGTGATCCTCTTACTAGTTCGATAACCTTGGTTTCACAACTGAGGGAAATACTTACCGTCGTTGTGCTGCATCATCCCTTCCTCTTTGGGGAAATACCAACGCAGTCTCAAGCCACGTCAGGCACCTCGTGACCACAAGACACCAGGGCGCGCAAGGCCCCCCAGGCGCGCCCTGGTGGGTTGTGGTCAGCCCAGCCCACCTCTGGTGCCCATCTTCTGGTACTTAAGGTCTTTTGAGTTAGAAAAAATAAAGAGGGGACTTTCGGGACAGAACGCCACTGTCTCGAGGTGGAACTTGGGCAGGAGCACTTTTGCCCTCTGGCGGAGCGATTCCGCCGGGGGAACGTCCCTCCCGGAGGGGGAAATCGAAGACATCGTCATCACCAACAACCCTCTCATCTTTTGGAGGCCAATCTTCATCAACATATTCAACAGCACCATCTCCTCTCAAACCCTAGTTCATCTCTTGTGCTCAATCTTTGTACCGGAACCTCGGATTGGTATCTGTGGGTGACTAGTAGTGTTGATTACATCTCGTCATTGATTACTATATGGTTTATTTGGTGGAATATTATATGTTCAGATCCATTATGCTATTTAATACCCCTCTGATATTGAGCATGAATATCATTTGTGAGTAGTTACCTTTGTTCTTGAGGTCACGGGAGAAGTCATGTTGCAAGTAATCATGTGAAGTTGATATGTGTTAGATATTTTGATGATATGAATATTGTGATTCCCTTAGTGGTGTCATGTGAACGTCGACTACATGGCACTTCACCATCTTTGGGCCTAAGGGAATGCATTGTGGAGTAGTTATTAGATAATGGGTTGCTAGAGTGACAGAAGCTTAAACCCTAGTTTATGCGCTATTTCGTAAGGGGCTGATTTGGATCCAAATGTTTAATGCTATGGTTAGATTTTATCTTAATACTTTTTTCGTAGTTGTGGATGCTTGCGAGGGGGTTGATCATAAGTGGGAGATTTGTTCAAGTAAGAACAACACCCAATCACCGGTCCACCCACATATCAAATTATCAAAGTAGTGAATGCAAATCAAACAAACATGATGAAAGTGACTAGATGAAATTCCCGTGTACCCTCAAGAACGCTTGCTTATTATAAGAGACTGTTTTGGCCTGTCCTTTGCCACAAAAGGATTGGGATATCTTGATGCACTTTATTTACCGTTACCGTTACTTGCTCGTTACCAATTATCTTGCTATAAAAGTACCTGTTACCTACAATTTCAGTGCTTGCAGAAATTACCTTGCTTAAAACCTGCTTGTCATTTCCTTCTGCTCCTCGTTGGGTTCGGCACTCTTACTTATCGAAAGGACTAAGATTGACCCCCTATACTTGTGGGTCATCAAGACTCTTTTCTGGTGCCGTTTCCAGGGAGTGAAGCACTTTTGGTAAGTGGAAATCGGGAAAAACTTATACTACGTGCTGAAATTTATTGTCACTTGCTACTATGGAAAACAATCCTTTGAGGGGTTTGTTCGGGGTATCTTCACCTCGACCGGAACCACAATTAGTTGCCCCTCAACCTACTGCACCTACTGAAAATATTGGTTATGAAATTCCTTCGGGTATGATAGAACAACTGCTAGCTCATCCTTATGCACGAGACGGAACTGAACATCCTGATATGCATCTAATACATCTGGATTATTTAAGCTTGCAGGTTTACCCAGAGATGAAGTTAAGAAGAAGGTTTTCCCTTTATCTTTGAAGGGAAAAGCATTGACATGGTATAGGCTATGTGATGATATTGGATCATGGAACTGGAATCGGTCGAAATTAGAATTCCACCAAAAGTTTTATCCTATGCATCTAGTTCATCGTGATCGGAATTATATATATAGTTTTTGGCCTCGTGAAGAAGAAAGCATTACTCTAGCTTGGGGGAGGCTTAAGTCAATGTTATATTCATGCCCCAATCATGAGCTCTCGAGAGAAATTATTATTCAGAATTTTTATGCTCGGCTTTCTCATAATGATCGATCCATGCTCGATACTTCTTGTACTGGTTCTTTTATGAAGAAGACTATTGAATTCAAGTGGGATCTCTTAGAAAGAATTAAAAGCAACTCTGAAGATTGGGAACTCGGCGAAGGTAATGAGTCAGGTATAAAGCTTAAGTTTGATTGTGTTAAATCTTTTATGAACACCGATGCTTTTCACAAGTTTAGCACCAAATATGGACTTGACTCTGAGATAGTAGCCTCTTTTTGTGAATCATTTGCTACTCATGTTGACCTCCCTAAGGAGAAGTGGTTTAAATATCATTCCCCTATTTAAGAATAAATTAAAGAACCGGTCATAGCTAAAGATGAAACTATCATTTACAATGTTGATCCTGTTCTGCCTATTGCTTATATTGAAAAACCACCTTTCCCTGTTAGGATAAAGGAACATGCTAAGGTATCAACTATGGTTCGCAAAAATAATATTAAAGCACCTAATCCCTCTGAACAAATTAAAGTATAACCTAGTGTTGATATGGTTAAACATATCTTGGTAGAAAATATTGATAGGCATGTTATTTACTTCTGTGATGACGCTGCTAGAATTGTCAAACCCGATGAAAAAGATAAACATAGACCCGTAGTTGGCATGCATGTTGTCTCAGTTAAAATAGGAGATCATTGCTATCATGGTTTATGTGATGTGGGTGCTAGTGTGAGTGCTATTCCTTTTACCTTATACCAAGAAATTATGAATGATATAGCACCCGCCGAAATAGAACACATAGATGTTACTATTAAACTTGCTAATAGAGACACCATCACACCACTTGGGATTGTTAGAGATGTTGAAGTCTTGTGTGGGAAAATAAAATATCCTACTGTATTTTCTAGTTCTTGGTTCCCCACAAGATGACTTTTGTCCCATTATCTTTGGTAGACCTTTCTTGAACACTGTTAATGCTAGGATAGATTGTGAAAAACAAACTGTCGGTGTTAGTTTTGGTGATGTGTCTCATGAGTTTAACTTTTCCAAGTTTAGTAGACAACATGTAATAAACAATTATCTAGTAAGGATGAAATAATTGGTCTTGCTTCTATTGCCGTCCCTCCTACCGATCCACTAGAACAATATTTGCTAGACCATGAAAATGATATGCACTTGCATGAAAGAAATGAAATAGATAAAATTTTCTTTGAACAACAACCTCTCCTAAAACACAATTTGCCTATTGAAACTCTAGGAGGTCCTCCTCCACCTAAAGGTGATCCTGTGATTGAATTAAAACAATTGCCTGACACTTTGAAGTATGCTTATCTTGATGACAAAAAGATATATCCTGTTATTATTAGTGCTAACCTTTCAGAACATGAAGAAGAAAGATTATTAAAAATTCTGAGGAAGCACCGGGCTGATATTGGATAAACTCTTGATGATCTTAAGGGCATTAGTCCCACTCTATGTCAACACAAGATCAATATGGAACCTGATGCTAAACCCGTTGTTGATCACCAATGACGTTTGAATCCTAAAATGAAAGAAGTGGTAAGAACTAAAATATTAAAGCTTCCGGAAGTAGGTATAATTTAACCCATAGCTGATAGTAGATGGGTAAGTCCTGTTCATTGTGTCCCTAAGAAGGGAGGTATTACTGTTGTTCCTAATGATAAAAATGAACTTATCCCACAAAGAATTGTCACTGGCTATAGAATGGTAACTGATTTTAGAAAATTAAATAAAGCTACTAGAAAAGATCATTACCCTCTGCCTTTCATTGATAAAATACTAGAAAGATTATCTAAGCACACATACTTTTGTTTTCTGGATGGATATTTTGGTTTCTCTCAAATACCTGTATCACAACTTGATCAAGAGAAAACCACATTTACTTGTCCTTTCGGAACCTATGCTTATAGATGTATGTCTTTTGGTTTATGCAATGCACCTGCTACCTTTCAAAGATGTATGACTGCTATATTCTCTGATTTTTGTGAAAAGATTGTGGAGGTTTTCATGGATGATTTTTCCGTTTACGGAACTTCTTTTGATGATTGCTTAAGCAACCTTGATCGAGTTTTGCAGAGTTGTGAACAAACTAATCTCGTCTTGAATTGGGAGAAGTGCCACTTTATGGTTAATGAAGATATTGTCTTGAGGCGTAAAATATCTGAACGAGGTATTGAGGTGGATAAAGCTAAAGTTGATGCAATTGAGAAAATGCCATGTTCTAAAGATATTAAAGGTATTCGGACTTTCCTTGGTCATGTTGGTTTCTATAGGAAGTTTATTAAAGACTTCTCTAAAATTTCTAGGCCTCTTACTAATCTTTTACAAAAGGATATTCCATTTGTTTTTGATGATGATTGTGTAGAAGCCTTTGAAACACTCAAGAAAGCCTTAACTTCTGCACCTATTATTCAACCACCTGATTGGAACTTGCCTTTTGAAATTATGTGTGATGCTAGTGATTATGTTGTTGGTGCTGTTCTAGGACAAAGAGTTGATAAGAATTAAATGTTATCCATTATGCTAGCAAAACTCTAGACAGTGCCCAAAGAAATTATGCTACTACTGAAAAAGAATTTTTAGCAGTTGTGTTTGCTTGTGATAAATTTAGATCTTACATTGTTGATTCCAAAGTTATTCTTCACACTGATCATGCTGCTATAAAATATCTTATGGAAAAGAAAGATGCTAAATCTAGACTCATTAGGTGGGTTCTCTTGCTTCAAGAATTTGATTTACATATCACTGATAGGAAGGGAGCTGAGAACCCCGTAGCTGATAACTTGTCTAGGTTAGAAAATATTCTTGAGGACCCACTACCTATTGATGATAGTTTTTCTGATGAACGGTTAGCTGCATTAAATGTTTCTCAAAACACTCCTTGGTATGCTGATTATGCTAACTACATTGTTGCTAAATATATACCACCTAGTTTCACATACCAACAAAAGAAAAAATTCTTCTATGATTTAAGACATTACTTTTGGGATGACCCGCATCTTTATAAAGAAGGGGTAGATGGTATTATTAGACGTTGTGTACCTGAGCATGAATAGGAACAAATCCTACGGAAATGTCATTACGAAGCCTATGGAGGACATCATGCGGGAGATAGAACTGCTCACAAGGTATTGCAATCTGGTTTTTATTGGCCTACTCTCTTCAAGGATGGCCGTAAGTTTGTCTTGTATTGTGATGAATGTCAAAGAAATGTTAATATTGGTAAGCATCAGAAAATGCCTATGAATTATTCACTTGTTGTTGAACCATTTGATGTTTGGGGTTTTGACTATATGGGACCTTTCCCGTCCTCTAATGGGTATACTCATATTTTGGTATCTGTTGATTATGTTACTAAGTGGGTAGAAGTTATTCCAACTAGTAGTGTTGATCATAACACCTCCAGTAAAATGCTTAAAGAAGTTATTTTCCCGAGGTTTGGAGTCCCTATATATTTAATGACTGATGGTGGTTCACACTTTATTCATGGTGCTTTCTGTAAAATGCTTGCTAAATATGATGTTAACCATAGAATTGCATCACCCTATCATCTTCAATATAGTGGTCAAGTTGAACTTAGCAATATAGAAATAAAATTAATATTACAAAAAACTGTCAATAGGTCCCGGAAGAATTGGTCTAAGAAACTAGATGATGCACTTTGGGCCTACAGAACAGCTTATAAAAATCATATGTGTATGTCTCCATACAAAATGGTATATGGAAAAGCTTGTCATTTGCCTCTAGAGTTAGAACATAAAGCGTTTTGGGCAATTAAAGAACTCAATTATGATTTCAAACTTCCGGTGAAAAGAGGTTGTTTGATATTAGCTCACTAGATGAATGGAGAACCCAAGCTTATGAAAATGCCAACTGTTCAAAGAAAAATTTAAAAGATGGCATCAAAAGAATCCAAAAGCGGGAATTCAAAGTTGGAGAATATGTTCTTTTGTACAACTCTCGTTTTAGATTTTTTGCAGGAAAGCTTTTTTCCAAATGGGAAGGACCATATATTATCGAAGAGGTTTATCGTTCCGGAGCTATCAAGATTAATAATGCCGAAGGTACTAACCCGAAGGTGGTCAATGGACAAAGAATTAAACACTATATCTCAGGTACGCCTATTATTGTTGAAAGCAATATTATCCAAACCATGACACCGGAGGAACACATAAAAGAAACCTTCCAGAACATTCCAGAATCCTCAAAAAGAGGAGATACCTGATACGACAAGTAAACGGACTCCGAAAAATCCGCAAAAATATTTTTTGTTTGTTTTGGAATATTATAAAAATTAGGAAAATAAGAAATAAACAGGAAAACAACTGAGGTGAGCACGGTACACCAGGGCGCGCCTGCCCCCCTGGAGCGCCCTGGTGGGTTGTGCCCCCCTCGGGCACCTTCCCGGCTCCGTTTTCCTTCCATATTCTTGCTTCCCAAGATAAAAAAATCTTTATATATACCCCCGATTGATTTGATCACCGCATCACAGAAAAATTCTCTGTTCTTGTTTCGTGCAATTTTGTCGTTAGATCTAGATCTCCATGGCTCCACCAAGCTCCTCCAAGGACAAGTTCTTTGAGAAGGTCATCAATTCGTACTTGTCGGAGGTGATGAAGCACCCTCAAGCCATTGAGATGCGTGAGAGGGTGCTCCACATCCGAGATGTTCAGGGGGCCAAGAGGACGGGAAGCATTGAGGCTAGGCTCGAGGTGGTGGAACAAGACATCTTTAAGTGCCAGGGGATGGTGGAGCGTTTACTTAGTGCCAATCACTCCATGATCACGGAATTCATCCATGATCACATGGTGGATGGTCGGTCAATGAAGGACATCGTCTTCACCTTCAACGAGCAAATCAATTTTCTGCAAAGTCAAATATATGATCTTCAAAACCAAGTTTTTGAGTATGAAGCAAGATTTAAAGGTATGAGTTTAGCTGCCAGTTGCAGGACTCGGGAGACTCGTGCATCATCTTTTGATGGTGAGCCCTTTCCTTGCAAGCCGGAGGACAAACCTACCACTTCATCACCACCACCTTCATCATCTCCACCACCAAAGGAGACTTGAGTACACCGGTATCGTATCACCATCACTTTTATTTTCCTTTACCTATTTTAGTTCGATCTTTAGCTCTTTCGTGATCTAGGTGAATAAAAGTTTAGTATAATCTATTTTCGAGTGCTAGTTTCGTGATCTATCTATCTATGTAATTGAGTGAGAGTTATATAATAAAGTTAGTTTGAGCTTTTGCTTCTTTACTTTCTTGTTGCAATCAAAATAAAAAGGAAATAAATGAAAAGGATCATATGCTAATCTTATGGTAAGTAATGACATCACATAAGGAAAAGTATAAGTGGTAAAATTAACTGGAGATTGACAAACATAGCATTGGTCAATGATGCAATTCATGAAAGAATTAATAAGGGAAGAGAAGATTCACATGCAAATACACTATCTTGGACATCTTTTATGATTGTGAGCCCCCATTAAATATTATATGCCAAAATTGTTGGCGTTGGAAAAGGAAGACAGCGTAATGATTTATGTTTGTTCATATTCACATAGAAGTTATATTGTCATAGATCCTTCAACATGTCGTGCTTGCTCAATATCTTTGCTAGCCAAAAATTCCGCACTAAGTAGAGATACTACTTGTGCATCCAAAAACCCTAAACCCAAACTCATGTTTTGAGTGTCCACCATACCTACCTATGGATTGGGTAAGATCCTTCAAGTAAGTTGTCATCGGTGCACTAAGGCGATAAAAATTGCTTCTAAATGTGTTTGATCAATTAGTGTAAGAGAAAATTGAGCGTTGTACGAACTTATGATGGCAAAGTAATAAAAGCGACGGACTGCATAATAAAGGTTGCTATCATAAGGGGAAATATAACGTGACATTCTTTTACATTAAGGGATTTGGCATACAAACCAAAAAGCGCATGAAAACCTCTGCTTCCCTCTGCGAAGGGCCTATATTTTACTTTTATGTATTTACTTTTATGCAAGAGTCAAAGTATTTTTCCATATTCCTTTTTACTTTTTCTTTTTGCAAGCATCACGTGGTGTAAAAATCTAGGCACATATATCCAGTTGGATATGAGTGAGCATGAGTTATTATTGTTGACATCACCCTTGAGGTGAATACGTTGGGAGGCAAAACTATAAGCCCCTATCTTTCTATGTGTCCGGTTGAAACTTTTTGCTCATGGGTATGTTGTGAGTGTTAGCAATCATAGAAGATTAAATGATGGTTGAGTATGTGGACTTGCCAAAAGGCTTCGACACGAGACCCTTCCTGAAAATATGATGAATTGTAGTTGCAAAGTTGACTGAGAACATAGTTTGTTGGTTTTCAATAAGGTTTATGCTTTATACTTCTATGTTGTGATGAATTGTTACTTGTTCATGAGAAGTCATATGATGAAGTTATATAGTAAAAGTTATATGAAAAGGTCCTATGACAAAGTTTGTTGCCGCTATGATAATAATCATGATGCTACTATGTCCGTATTTTTTTTTACCGCACCTCTCTCTCAAACCATGTGGACATGTTTTTCGATATCGGCTTTCGCTTGAGGACAAGTGACATGGCTTGAGACTACGTCGGTATTTCCCCAAAGAGGAAGGGATGATGCAGCACAGCTACGGTAAGTATTTCCCTTAGTTATGAAACCAAGGTTATCGAACTAGTAGGAGAACCACACAACACTATGTAAACAGTACCTGCACACAAAGAACAAATACTTGCAACCCGACGCGTAAGAGAGGTTGTCAATCTCTCCACGGTAAAAAGATAGATTAGATTGTAGTAGATTGGATAAATAGATCACACAAGAACACAAAATAAAAGAAGCAAATAAAAAGTGCAGCAAGGTATTTTTGGGTTTTTGGAATAATAGATCTGAAAACAAAAGCGGCAAAAGATAGATCGGAAAGCAATATGTTGAAAGAGTAGACCCGGGGGCCGTAGGTTTCACTAGTGGCTTCTCTCATGAGTATAGCACACGGTGGGTAAACAAATTACTATTGGGCAATTGATAGAAGATCAAATAATCATGATGATATCCAAGGCGATGATCATTATATAGGCATCACGTCCAAGATTAGTAGACCGAAACGATTCTGCATCTACTACTATTACTCCACACATCGACCGCTATCCATCATGCATCTAGTGTATTAAGTTAATGGAGAAACGGAGTAGTGCAATAAGAACGATGACATGATGTAGACAAGACCTATTCATGTAGGAATAGACCCCATCTTGTTATCCTTAATAGCAACGATACATGCGTGCCTCGCTGCCCCTTCTGTCACTGGGAGGGGACACGGCAAGATCGAACCCATCACAAAGCACCTCTTCCCATGGCAAGAAAAATCAATCTAGTTGGCCTAACTAAACCAAAGATTCGAAGAAGAAATATGAGGCTATAAGTAATCATGCATATAAGAGATCAAAGAAGACTCAAATAATATTCATGGATAGAAACTGATCATGAACTCAAAATTCATTGGATCCCAACAAACACACCGCAAAAAGTCATTACATCAAATAGATCTCCAAGAGACCATTGTATTGAGAATCAAAAGAGAGAGAGAGAAAGCCATCTAGCTACTGCCTACAGACCCATAGGTCTATGGTGGACTACTCATGCATCATCGAAGAGGCACCAATGAGGATGATGAACCCCTCCGTGATAGTGTTACATTGGATCTCGTGGTTCTGGAACTTGCGGCGGCTGGAACTATTTTTCGTCGACTCCTCTAGGGTTTCTGGAATATTTGGGAATTTATAGAGCTCAGAGGCGGTGGAGGGGAGTCCCGAGGCCACCACAACCCACCAGGGCGCGCCGGGGGCCTCTGTCGTGCCCTGGTGTCTTCTAGGCCCCACGGGCCTCCTCCGAGGTACTTCTTTCGCTCCCTGGATGTCTTCTGGTCCAAAAAAATCTCCAAAAAGTTTCATCGAGATTGGACTCCGTTTGGTACTGATATTCTGCAAAGTAAAAAACAAGCAAACACAACAACTGGCACTTGGCGCTATGTCAATAGGTTAGTCCCAAAAAATGATATAAAGTTGCTATAAAATGGTTGTAAAACATCCAAGAATGAAAATATAACAACATGGAACAATAAAAAATTATAGATACGTTGGAGACGTATCAGCATCCCCAAGCTTAATTCCTAGTCGTCCTCGAGTAGGTAAATGATAAAAACAGAATTTTTGATGTGGAATGTTGCCTAACATGTTCATCACATATTCTTTTCTTTTGTAGCATGGACATTTGGACTTTTAGATGGTTCAAAGCAATAGTCTAGTTTTGACATAAAGACTTTAATACTCAAGCATGCCAACAAGCAACCATGTCTTTCAAAATATCAACACTAAAGAAAGTTATCCCTAGCCCATCATGCTCAATCATTGATCCATTCATGAAACACACTCAAATATTAGCCACACCCAATGCACAAGTATGATCATAGTGCCCCCTAGTTGGTGCTTTATAAGATAGGATGGAGACTCAAATTAAAATAATTGCATAAAGTTAATAGATAGGCCCTTCATAGAGGGAAGTAGGGATTTATAGAGGTGCCAGAGCTCAAAGCTTAAATTGAGAGAGAAAAATATTTTGGGTGGCATGCCTTTCCTGTCAACGAAAACGACCGAGTAGTTCTCAATACTTTCCATGCTAGATACATCATAGGCGGTTCCCAAACAGAAAATAAAGTTTATTCCTTTTTCCACCATTCTTTCACAATCCATGGCTAGTTGTATCCACGGTTTCCTTCCATACCAACACTTTCCAAGGAATTTATTATTTGACAACATAAAGTAAATTTCTTTTTCATTTTGGGACTGGGCATCCCTATTACCGCCCTACTCTTGTGCAATGACAAGTGAATAAATAGTCATCTTGAGAACAACACATCTAGCGTGGAAAAATATTGGACACCCCCTACTGTTTCATGAGCGGTACGAGCACACAAAAAGGAAATTCATTTTGAAAATTAGAGATGGCACATACAAATTTGCTTAGAACGGCACGGAAATACCGCATATAGGTAGGTATGGTGGACTCATATGGCAAAACTGGGTTTAAGGATTTTAGATGCACAAATAGTATTTCTACTTAGTACAAGTGGAGGCTAGCAAATAGATTGAGAAGCAACCAACCAAGAAACGAAAATTCACATAAACGGGCATTACACATAACTAACACCGAATAATGCACCATAAGTAGGATGTAATATCATTGCACAACTATTAACTTTCGTGCTTGCATAGGGAATCACAAACCTTAACACCAATATTCATACTAAAGCATAAATACTCACCAACATGACTCACATATTACTATCATCATGTCTCAAAACTATTACAAGGAATCAAGTTTAATTTGTCCAATGATCTCCATGAAAGTTTTTATTATATCCCTCTTGAATATCTATCACTTTGGGACTAGTTTCATATATTGCCATTGCTTTTGACAAGCTCAAATAAATTTAAGTGAAGAACATGAGCATAAAAATTTCATCTCTCAAAATAGTATAAGTGAAGCATGAGAGAATTTCTTCAAAATTTACTAACTCTCAAATTGATCTAAGTGAAGCATGAGAGTATTTCTTCAAAAAATTACCAACTCTAAAATTAATCTAAGTGAAGCATGAGAGTATTTCTTCAAAAATTTAAAGCACACCATGCTCAAAAAGATATAGGTGAAGCACTAGAGCAATTCCATAGCTCAAAAAAATTTAAGTGAAGCATATAGAGCAATTCTAACAAATCATAGCATAATTTTGGCTCTCTCAAATTGGTGTGTCCAGCAAGGATATTTGTGACAAATTAAAAAGAAAATAAAGCAAAGACTCAAATAATACAAGACGCTCCAAGCAAAACTCATGATATTTGACAAATAAAAATATAGCTCCAAGTAAAATGCCGATGGTCGTTAGAAGAAAGAGGGGATGCCACTCGGGGCATCCCCAAGCTTAGTTGCTTGTTTCTCCTTGGATATTATCTTAGGGGTGCTGTAGCATCCCCAAGCTTAGGCTCTTTTCACTCCTTATTCCTTCATCCATCGTGATCTCACCAAAAACTTGGAAACTTCAATCACACAAAACTCAACAAAACATTCGTGAGATCCGTTAGTATAATAAAGCAAATCACCTGTCTAAGTACTATTGCAAACCCATTCATATTTTATTATTTCATTATATTTACTGTATTCTAAATTTACCATGGCTTATACCCTCCAATACAAACCATAGATTCATCAAAACAAGCACACAATGCAACGAAAACAGAATATGTCAAAAACAGAACAGTCTGTAGTAATCTGTACTCTAACCATACTTCTGTAACTCCAAACATTCTGAAAAATTAGAACAACTTAAAGAATTTGTATAGAAATAATGTTTTAAAATTTCAGATCATTATCATGCTCCGGTAAAAAATGAAAATTCCTGCACTGGAGTCAAAGTTTCTGTTTCAGATTCAGCATTGTTTCTACTCATCTTGTAAGCCATCCTAAAGGCTTTACTTGGCACAAACACTAATTAAAACATAAAAAACACAATCATAACAGTAGCATAATTGTGTGAACAGAAAGAAAAAGGTGAAAATAAATTTATTCATTGGGTTGCCTCCCAACAAGCGCTATCGTTTTACGCCCCTAGCTAGGCATAATGCATAGATTCAAGTATTGTCATCTTTAGTTTCCAACTCCTCAATCATACAACTAGATTTCTTCAAGAATCTAGCAAGCACACTTTCAATGACAATACTTCTAGGAATAAGACCGAAAAAATCATTCTTGTAAGTAGGGTCTTTCGCTATTTCAACAAAATTGGGATAAACACTAATCATTTTAAGATCTTCCTTGTGGCTATTAGATGTGGCACCTTTGTTCTTAGTGACTTGTGTAGAATTGCCAATTTTTACAGGAGTTTTTCAATAGTTTTAACAGAAGAAAAGGCCGAGCTCAAGTTACTAAAAATTTCTTCCAACTTATCAATCCGGGAGGGACTTTCTTCTAATCTTTCGTTAACTACGGCTTCCTTTTCTTTCGATAATTTAAAGGCATCCCCTGCTTTTGACCCAATTTTATTAGCAAGATTATGCATTTTCTTATCCAAATTTTCAAGATGTTCTTTGGTAATCATCTTCTTTTCAATAGCATCTAGCCTTTCCATAACATGTTCGAGAGTTAAGGTTGTTTATTAATCATGAGAGATGGTGAACCCACTAAATTTCCCATAGCATTAAAAGCGTCCAAAGATGGACACATCAAGAAATTCCCACCGGTAATCGTATCAAGGATGAATCTATACCAAGTGGTGATGCCGCCATAAAAACTGCGAAGAAGAACAACGGTAGATTGCTTATGAACAGATCTATTATGAGCATTGCAAATCCTATACCAAGCATCTTTTAGGTTCTCCCCTCCCCTTTGCTAAAAATTTAGAACTTCATTCTTGGGAGTACATGCAATAGAGGAGGAACTAGCCATAACAACAAGGTAGGCAAACAAGAGATCTGACGAGAAAAAGGCAAACGAAAAAGAGCGCGACTAAAACGGCAAAATTTTGTGAAGCGGGGGAGAGGAAAACGAGAGGCAAATGGCAAATAATGTAAATTGCAAGGAGATGAGATTTGTGATTAGGAACCTGATAAGCGTTGATGATGTCTCCCCGGCAACGGCGCCAGAAATTCCTTTGACGTGGCTTGAGACTGTGTCGGTATTTCCCCAAAGAGGAAGGGATGATGCAGCATAGCTACGGTAAGTATTTCCCTCAGTTATGAAACCAAGGTTATCGACCTAGTAGGAGAACCACGCAACACTATGTAAATGGTACCTGCACACAAAGAACAAATACTTGCAACCCGACGTGTAAGAGAGGTTGTCAATCTCTCCACGGTAAAAAGATAGATTAGATTGTAGTGGATTGGATAAATAGATCACACAAGAACACAAAATAAAAGAAGCAAATAAAAAGTGTAGCAAGGTATTTTTGGGTTTTTGGAATAATAGATCTGAAAACAAAAGCGGCAAAAGATAGATCGGAAAGCAATATGTTGAAAGAGGAGACCCAGGGGCCGTAGGTTTCACTAGTGGCTTCTCTCATGAGTATAGCACACGGTGGGTAAACAAATTACTGTTGGGCAATTGATAGAAGATCAAATAATCATGACGATATCCAAGGCAATGATTATTATATAGGCATCACGTCCAAGATTAGTAGACCGAAACGATTCTGCATCTACTACTATTACTCCACACATCGACCGTTATCCAGCATGCATCTAGTGTATTAAGTTCATCGAGAAATGAAGTAATGCAATAAGAATGATGACATGATGTAGACAAGATCTATTCATGTAGGAATAGACCCCATCTTGTTATCCTTAATAGCAACGATACATGCATGCCTCGCTGCCCCTTCTGTCACTGGGAGAGTACACCGCAAGATCGAACCCATCACAAAGCACCTCCTCCCATGGCAAGAAAAATCGATCTAGTTGGCCTAACTAAACCAAAGATTCGAAGATGAAATACAAGGCTATAAGTAATCATGCATATAAGAGATCAAAGAAGACTCAAATAATATTCATGGATAGAAACTGATCATGAACTCAAAATTCATCGGATCCCAACAAACACACCGCAAAAGTTTACATCAAATAGATCTCCAAGAGACCATTGTATTGAGAATCAAAAGAGAGAGAGGAAGTCATCTAGCTACTGCCTACGGACCCGTAGGTCTATGGTGGAGTACTCACACATCATCGTAGAGGCACCAATGAGGATGATAAACCCCTCCATGATGGTGTTAGATTGGATCTCGCGGTTCTGGAACTTGCGGCGGCTGGAAGTATTTTTCGTCGACTCCTCAAGAGTTTCTGGAATATTTGGGTATTTATAGAGCTCAGAGGCGGTGGAGGGGAGTCCTGAGGCCACCACAACCCACCAGGGCGCGCCGGGGGCCTCTGGCGCTCCCTGGTGTCTTCTGGGCCCCACGGGCCTCCTCCCAGGTACTTCTTTTGCTCCCTGGATGTCTTCTGGTCCAAAAAAATATCCAAAAAGTTTCATCGTGATTGGACTCCGTTTGGTACTGATATTTTGTGAAGTAAAAAAACAAGCAAAAACATCAACTGCCACTTGGCACTATGTCAATAGGTTAGTCCCAAAAAAATGATATAAAGTTGCTATAAAGTGATTGTAAAACATCCAAGAATGATAATATAATAGCATGGAACGATCAAAAATTATAGATGCGTTGGAGACGTATCAACAAGCGAGGTCTACGCTTGGGGGAGTTGATACGTCCATTTTGCATCATGATTTCCTACTGTTATTTATAATGTTTTTATGCATAATAATGCTTTATGGAGTAATTCTAGTGCCTTTTCTCTCATAATATGCAAGGTTTACACAAAGAGGGAGAATGCCGGCAGCTGGAATTTTGGACCTGAAAAAGCATATCAGAGACACCTATTCTGCACATCTCCAAATAAGCTCTTCACAGAGAATTATTTTGGAATATATAAAAAATACTGGAGCAAATAACTACGGGAGGGAGGGCCACCTGGTGACCACAAGACACCAGGGCGCGCCAGGCCCCCCAGGCGCGCCCTGGTGGGTTGTGGTCAGCCCAGCCCACCTCCGGTGCCCATCTTCTGGTACTTAAGGTCTTTTGACCTATAAAAAATCAAGAGGGGACTTTCGGGACGGAACGCCGCCGTCTCGAGGCTGAACTTGGGCAGGAGCACTTTTGCCCTCTGGTGGAGCGATTCCGCTGGGGGAACTTCCCTCCCAGAGGGGGAAATCGAAGCCATCGTCATCACAAACAACCCTCTCATCTTTGGGAGGCCAATCTTCATCAACATATTCAACATCACCATCTCCTCTCAAACCCTAGTTCATCTCTTGTGCTCAATCTTTGTACCGGAACCTCAGATTGGTACCTGTGGGTGACTAGTAGTGTTGATTACCTTGTGTAGTTGATTACTATATGGTTTATTTGGTGGAAGATTATACATTCTGATCCATTATGCCATTCAATACTCCTCTGATCTTGAGCATGATTATTATTTGTGAGTAGTTACCTTTGTTCTTGAGGTCACGGGAGAAGTCATGTTGCGAGTAATCATGTGAAGTTGATATGTGTTTGATATTTTGATGATATGAATGTTGTGATTCCCTTAGTGGTGTCATGTGAACGTCGACTACATGGCACTTCACCATCTTTGGGCCTAAGGGAATGCATTGTGGAGTAGTTATTAGATGATGGGTTGCTAGAGTGACAGAAGCTTAAACCCTAGTTTATGCGCTATTTCGTAATGGGCTGATTTGGATCCAAATGTTTAATGCTATGGTTAGATTTTATCTTAATACTTTTCTCGTAGTTGCAGATGCTTGCGAAGGGGTTAATCATAAGTGGGAGGTTTGTTCAAGTAAGAACAGCACCCAAGCACCGGTCCACCCACATATCAAATTATCAAAGTAGCGAACGCAAATCAAACCAACATGATGAAAGTGACTTGATGGAATTCCCGTGTACCCTCAAGAACGCTTGCTTATTATAAGAGACCATTTTGGCCTGTCCTTTGGCACAAAAGGATTGGGCCATCTTGCTGCACTTTATTTACCGTTACCGTTACTTGCTCGTTACCAATTATCTTGCTGTCAAACTACCTGTTACCTACAATTTCAGTGCTTGCAAAAATTACCTTGCTGAAAACCGCTTGTCATTTCTTTCTGCTCCTCGTTGGGTTCGACACTCTTACTTATCGAAAGGACTACGATTGACCCCCTATACTTGTGGGTTATGACCTTCATATCCGCCCGGATTGCTTCCAACCTATCCATCGATGGCGCCCGAGCTGCTGTTTAATAGGCGGTTTTACTGCCCACTCACTCACAATCCTCTCTATTCTCCTCTCATTCCCCTCCATCATTCAGAGCTCCACGCACCTACGCCATGGCGCATAAGGATCATATGACACTAGTCTTCCGGTTTGGCGAAGTCGACACCGAGCCGGAGGAGATAGAACATAAAGACGAATGGGATGCCATGGACATGGCCCTGGAAGAGCTGCATGCCGCAACGGATGCTGCCCCAGCGCACTCGCCGACAACCATCCCCGTGCCCGCGCCAACAACCATCCCCGTGGCATTGATGGGCTAGTCTGATACGTCTCCAACGTATCGATAATTCATGAAGTATTCATGCCATATTTACCTATGTTTACAATACTTTTATTTGGTTTTGATGCACTTTATATGATTTATTTAGAACTAACCCGGACTGACTTTGTTTTCAGCAGAATTACTGTGGTTTTGTTTTGTGCAAAAAATGAAAGTCCTTGGAATCGCCCGAAACTTTTTTATATTTTTTCTGGAGGAAATAAGAAATACTGGGGCGAAGAACCACCGAAGGGGAGCCACTTGTGGGCCAGTACCCATCAGGCCACGACCACCCCCCTGGCCGCGCCCTGGTGGGTACTGGGGCCCCCGTGGCTCCGTTTGACGTGATTCCTACGCTGAAAAATCCTATAAATATAGAAACCCTCGAAAGTTAATAGAAAACTTCCGCTCCGCCGCCGCAACTCTTTGTATCGATGAAAAACCCATCTGGAGTCTCTCCAATACCCTGCCGAAGAGGGGAAATCATCTCCGGTGGCCATCTTCATCATCCCGGTGGAGGCCATGACGAGGAGGGAGTAGTTCAACCTCGGGGCTGAGGGTATGTACCAGTAGCTATGTGTTCAATCTCTCTCTCTCTCTCTTGTGTTCTTGAGATGGCACGATCTTGATGTATCACGGGCTTTGTTAATATAGTTGGATCATATGGTGTTCTTTCCTTGCCATCTTGTTGTGATGAATTGAACCTTTCCCTTTGAGATCTCGTTATGTTGGATTGAATATTTGATTTGAGAACACTTGATGTATGTCTTGCATGCGGATACCCATGGTGACAATGGGTGACGGAGTCTGGGACTAAGGGGTCCTCGGGCCGTTGGTTCACCCCCGGTGGGCCAACACGATGGGTCATACAGAGGCAATTACTAGAAGACCGAGTTGCCAGACAATCCCGTGTTCGGAAGGAGGAGTCCCGAAGACTTGGTGTGTTCTCCAAGAAAGAATGGGCATATCTGTGCCCGGATAGAAACCGACCATATGTAACCCTAGGTACTCCTGGTGTCTATATAAACCAGGGGGCTTAGTTCGTCGAGGGACGAGTCGACGAATCTAGGTTTTAGCTCTTTTGATCTCAAGGTAGATCAACTCTGTAACCATCACATTCATCAATACAATCAAGCAGGACGTAGGGTTTTACCTCCTCACGAGGGCCCGAACCTGGGTAAACACCGTCTCCTTCGTCCCATGTTACCAGCGATCCTAGATTCATAGTTTGGGACCCCCTACCCGAGATCCGCCGGTTTTGACACCGACATTGGTGCTTTCATTGAGAGTTCCGCTACGAATCGCCAAAGGATCGATGGCTCGCTTAATCATCGGCGAAGAGGTCTGTAACAAGGACGTCTTCGTTCCTAGACAGATCTTCGCTTTCGGAAGCGTCGTGCTTCATGCCGATCCCTTTGGCCGCCTTGGCCAGATCGGAAACTTTGCCCCTGGTTCAGAAGTCAGGTTTGGGAACCTAGAGTTCGCCGCCGATTCCCGGGGAGATCTTGTTTTGACAAAGACCTCTGCCCTTCTTAAAGGATACGCGGCCCCCGACCCCTCGACGTCGGAGGTAGGAAACCCCTCCGCTGGGATAAACTCGATCCCCAGCTCGGTCTCTAAACCTATCTTGGCCGATGCATCCGAGTCAGCCACGGCCACATATGCCCCGAAAACACCGTCGAGTAACCCCGGGATGGCGACGCCGTGGACCGACCCCAGTCGCGTTCTTAGAGCCGACCCAATCGAGGCCCCACTGCCAGGCGAGCTACTCGGTCGGATTCAAGCCTTGAGCATGACCGATTGTTGGTTTACGACCAGATCGGGTTGAGGCCTGATATTAGGGAAATTCACGTCCCTCCGATAACGCATTTAGTCGCCATTGTCGAGTGCTCGGCTGAAGGCACTTCCCACGAGCCGGCTAAGTTGAAAACAGTGTACATCCCGATCCCTGATCACTCGGGATCCGAACTCCCCCAGGACACTGACTTGAGGCCGAGGGCCAGCCTAACGCACAACCTGGAGCCCGCTCAACAGAACACTATTGATGCTGCATCCCCCGAGCCCGCCGAGGCAGAGTCCGGAGGTTTTACACCTAATCCCGTAACGGTACAAAGCACGGCCGTTAGTGCACCGAACACACACCTTGCCGGGGCGTGAAATTTTTTCCCACCCACCACTCAGATCGAGCGCTTTAAAAGCGCAAGAGAACCCGGTTCAATGAGCTTACAGGAGGTAACACAACAACCAGGGGAATCGGTCCATCATTTTTGGGCCAGATTCCTCCTCAGCAAAAACAGGATGCAGGGCGTCAACGACCCGGAAATGATTGCAACCTTCCAGCGGAATTGTCATGATAAAGGAATCCTCAATACCCTTACCCGTCGCCACGTCTAAAACTTCTCCGAGCTAACATACTTGATAGAAAAGTACTGCGCTATGGAAAGTACGTGGAAGGAACAAAAAAATTATACACAGCCGGTCCACACCGAATAACCTAGAGGAGTTCGGAAAAGACTCGAGCCACCACAATACCTGGCCAGGCACAAATACCCCATGAAGGATAAAACAGTCCTTGATGGATTACTGGACAATCCATGCCCCATACATCACGCCTCGCTAAACGCAAGCCCGACTCACAGCCTTCGAGCATGCTGGGTCGTCAGGCAGGTCGCAAAGAGCGGAGAGGCCATTCTCACGACCTCACCCCCAGCAGACGTACGGTAACACCACCCAAAATTCACGCCGAGGTCCTAACGATCTACGAGACGTTCTCCTCAAAAGGTCAGAGGAAGAGAGCTCTTCGAGAGCTCGATCAGATACACCAGGTGGAATCAAGGAAATCATGGGCAGACACACCAATAACTTTTGGCGAAAATGACCAACCGATGACCCGCACAGAGCGGGAACCGGCCGCCCTAGTCCTCAACCCAATAATAGACGGCTTTCGGGTGGACAAGGTGCTAATGGACGACGGCAGTGGTCTAAACCTCATCTATGAGGGAACTTTGGATAAAATGCAGTTCGATAGGTCTCGAATTGAGCGAAGCAGCACAACCTTTCGAGGAATCATCCCCGGAAGAGAGGCACGCTGTACGGGACGAGTAACCCTTGATGTAGTATTCGGTACCCCCGATAACTACAGATTAGAGGAACTTCTTTTTCATATCGTACCCTTTCACAGCGGTTATCATGCCCTCTTAGGGTGCGATGCCTTCACAAGATTTCAGGCCATACCACATTATGGTTACATAAAACTTAAAATGCCGGGACCCAACGGTGTGATCACGGTTGCAAGCGACCCGGATAGAGCCCTCCGAGCCGAGAAAAAAATAGCATCTCTTGCCCTCGAGGCACTAGCTGAGACACTAGCCGCAAAGGAACTGACCACGCTCCGTTCTATCGTAGATAAGGATGACGTGATCCTCAGCAAAAGGCCAAAGTCCACATCGTTCAAACCTGCGGACGAAATCATAAAATTTCAGGTGCACCAAATGGACCCCAACAAAATGGCGTCCATCAGAGCTCAGCTGGACCCCATGGTCGCTGAAGCACTACACACGTTCTTGTGCGAAAACTGGGATATATTCGCTTGGCACCCATCAGATATGCCCGGAATCCCCCGAAGGCTGGCCGAACACAGTCTGAATATAATCGCAGGCTTCAAGCTGGTTAAACAGACCCTACGTCGATTCTCCGAACCCAAGCATCAAGCTATGGGCGAAGAACTCGCCAAATTACTTGAAGCCGGGTTCATCAGAGAAATCAAACACCCCGAATGGTTGGCAAACCTGGTTGTGGTGCCAAAGAAAGACAAATCCTGGCGGCTTTGCGTCGACTTCAAAGACCTTAACAAGGCCTGCCCTAAAGATCCTTTCCCTTTACCCCGCATTGACCAGATCATTGACGCCACTGCCGGACATGATTCACTTTGCTTCCTCGACGCTTATTCCGGCTATCATCGGATCAAAATGAAGGAGTTTGATCAAGCCGCAACCGCCTTCATCACCTCCTACGGGCCATTCTGCTTCAATACATGCCTTTCCGGCTAAAAACGCAGGTGCCACGTACCAGTGCATGATTCAAACATGTCTGGAAAAACAAATCGGCAAAACAGTCGAGGCATACGTCGACGACGTGGTCATCAAGACCAAACACGTCAGTGACGTGGCTTGAGACCACGTCGGTATTTCCACAAAGAGGAAGGGTGATGCAGCACAGCGACGGTAAGTATTTCCCTCAGTTATGAAACCAAGGTTATCGAACCAGTAGGAGGATCACCACCACCCAATAAGCAGCACCTGCACACAAACAACAAATACTTGCAACCCGACGCGAAAGAGAGGTTGTCAATCTCTCTACGGTAAAAAGATAGATTAGGTAGTCATAGATAGGAGAGATAGATCTCTCAAGATCACAAAATAAAAAGAGCAAATAAAATATGCAGCAATATATTTTTGGGTTTTTGGGTTTTGTAGATCTAAAAACAAAGATGCAAAAAGATAGATCTGAAAGCAATATGTTGGAAAAGTAGACCCAGGGGCCGTGGGGTTCACTAGTGGCTTCTCTCATGAGTATAGCGCACGATGGGTGAACAAATTACGGTTGGGCAATTGATAGAAAATCGAATAGTCATGACGATATCCAAGGCGATGATCATTATATAGGCATCACGTCCAAGATAAGTAGACCGACTCCTGCCTGCATCTATCACTATTACTCCACACATCGACCGCTATCCAGCATGCATCTAGTGTATTAAGTTCATGGAAAAACAGAGTAATGCAATAAGAACGATGACATGATGTAGACAATATCTATTCATGTAGGAATAAACCCAATCTTGTTATCCTTAATAGCAACGATACATGCGTGTTTTGCTGCCCCTTCTGTCACTTGGAAAGAACACCGCAAGATCGAACCCATCACAAAGCACCTCTTCCCATGGCAAGAAATATCGATCTAGTTGGCCTAACTAAACCAAAGATTCGAAGAAGAAATACGAGGCTATAAGTAATCATGCATATAAGAGATCAAAGAAGACTCAAATAATATTCATGGATAGAAACTGATCATGAACTCAAAATTCATCGGATCCCAACAAACACACCACAAAAGTTTACATCAAATAGATCTCCAAGAGACCATTGTATTCAGAATCATAAGAGAGAGAGAGAGAGAGAGAGAGAGAGAGAGAGAGAGAGAGAGGAAGCCATCTAGCTACTGCCTACGGACCCGTAGGTCAATGGTGGACTACTCACGCATCAGCGGAGAGGAACCTATGAAGAAGATGAACCCCTCCGTGATGGTGTTTAGATTCGATCTCGAGGTTCTGGAACTTGCGGCGTTGGAATTGTGTTTTGTTGACTCCCCTAGGGTTTTTGGAATATTTGGGAATTTATAGGCATCAGAGGCGGTGGAGAGGGGCCCCTAGGAGGGCACAACCCATCAGGGCGCGCCCTGGTGGGTTGTGGTCTCCACGGACCACCTCTCCAGCACTTCTTTGGCCCACTGGGTGTCTTCTGGTCCCGAAAAAATCTCCAAAAAGTTTCATCGCGATTGGACTCCGTTTTGTATTGATATTCTGCGAAGGAAAAAACAAGCAAAAATAGCAACTGGCACTTTGGCACTATCTCAATAGGTTAGTCCCAAAAAATGATATAAAGTTGCTATAAAATGATTGTAAAACATCCAAGAATGATAATATAACAGCATGGAACAAGCAAAAATTATAGATACGTTGGAGACGTATTGATACGTCCATTTTGCATCATGATTTCCTACTGTTATTTACTTTGTTTTGTTGAATGATAATGCTTTGGGGAGTTATTCTAATGCCTTTTCTCTCATAATATGCGAGGTTTACACAAAGAGGGAGAATACCGGCAGCTGGAATTCTGGACCTAAGAAAAGCACGTTAGACATATCTATTCTGCACAACTCCAATGAAGCTGAAATTTTACGGAGATTATTTTTTGCATTTAATAAAAAATACTGGAGCAGAAAATTACCGGAGGGGGCCTCCCAGGTGGGCACAACCCACCAGGGCGCGCCAGGCCCCCCTGGGCGTGCCCTGATGGGTTGTGGCCACCTCGGCCCACCTCCGGTGCCCATCTTCTGGTGTATTGTCACACTTGACCTAGAAAAAATCAGAGGAGGACTTTCGGGACGAAGCGCCGTCGCCTCGAGGTGGAACTTGGGTAGGAGCACTTTTGCCCTCCGACGGAGCGATTCCGTCGGGGGAACTTCCCTCCCGAAGGGGGAAATCGAAGCTATCGTCATCACCAACACCCCTCTCATCTTTGGGAGGCCAATCTTCATCAACATCTTCAATAGCACCATCTCCTCTCAAACCCTAGTTCATCTCTTGTGTTCAATCTTTGTACCGGAACCTCAGATTGGTACCTGTGGGTGACTAGTAGTGTTGATTACCTTGTGTAGTTGATTACTATATGGTTTATTTGGTGGAAGATTATATGTTCAGATCCTTTATGCCATTCAATACTCCTCTAATCTTGAGCATGATTATTATTTGTGAGTAGTTACCTTTGTTCTTGAGGTCACGGGAGAAGTCATGTTGCGAGTAATCATGTGAATTTGATATGTGTTCGATATTTTGATGACATGTATGTTGTGATTCCCTTAGTGGTGTCATGTGAACGTCGACTACATGACACTTCACCATTCATGGGCCTAAGGGGATGCATTGTGGAGTAGTTATTATATGATGGGTTGCTAGAGTGACAGAAGCTTAAACCCTAGTTTATGTGTTGCTTCGTAAGGGGCTGATTTGGATCCAAACATTTAATGCTATGGTTAGATTTTATCTTAATACTTTTCTCGTAGTTGCGGATGCTTGTGAGGGGGTTAATCATAAGTGGGAGGTTGTTCAAGTAAATACAGCACCCAAGCACCGGTCCACACACATATCAAATTATCAAAGTAGCGAACACGAATCAAACCAACATGATAAAAGTGACTAGACGAAATTCCCGTGTACCCTCAAGAACACTTTGCCTATTACTAGTGATTGTTTTGGCTTGTCCTTTGCCTCAAAAGGATTGGGCTACCTTGCTGCTCCTTGTTTACTGTTACCGTTACTGGCTTGTTACCATTATCTTGCTATCAAACTATCTGTTACCTACAATTTCAGCGCTTGCAAAAATTACCTTGCTGAAAACCGCTTGTTATTTCCTTCTGCTCCTCGTTGGGTTCGACACTCTTACTTATCGAAAGGACTATGATTCATCCCCTATACTTGTGGGTCATCAAGATTCTTTTCTGGCACCGTTGCCGGGGAGTGAAGTGCTCTTGGTAAGTGGAAATCGGTAAGGAAAAACTTATACTACGTGCTGAAATTTATCGCTACTTGCTACTATGGAAAATAATCCTTTGAGGGGTTTGTTCGGGGTATCTTCACCTCGACCGGAACCACAATTAGTTGCACCTGAACCTACAGCACCTACTGAAAATGTTACTTATGAAATTCCTTCGGGTATGTTAGAACAACTGCTTGCTAAACCTTATGCAGGAGATGGAACTGAACATCCTGATATGCACCTCTTATATGTGAACAAAATTTGTGGATTATTTAAGCTTGCAGGTTTACCCGGAGATGAAGTTAAGAAGAAGGCTTTCCCTTTATCTTTGGAGGGAAAAGCATTGACATGGTATAGCCTATGTGATGATCTTGGATCGTGGAACTGGAATCGTTTGCAATTGGAATTTCACCAAAAGTTTTATCCCATGCATCTAGTTCATCGTGATCGGAATTATATATCTAATTTTTGGCCTCGTGAAGGAGAAAGTATCGCTCTAGCTTGGAGGATTCTTAAGTCAATGTTATATTCATGCCCCAATCATGACATTCCGTGAGAAGTTATCTTTCAGAATTTTTATGCTCGGCTTTCTCATAATGATCAATCCATGCTCCATACTTCTTGTGTTGGTTCTTATATGAAGAAGACTATTGAATTCAAGTGGGATCTCTTAGAAAGAATTAAACACAACTCTGAAGATTGGGAACTCGACGAAGGTAATGAGTCAGGTATAAAGCTTGAATTTGATTGTGTTAAATCTTTTATGAATACTAATACTTTTCACAAGTTTAGCACTAAATATGGACTTGACTCTGAGATAGTAACCTCTTTCTGCGAAGCATTTGCTACTCACGTTGATCTTCCTTAGGAGAAGTGGTTTAAATATCATCCCCCTATTAAATAAGAAATTAAAGAACCGGTCATAGCTAAAGAAGAAACCATCATTTACAATGTTCATCCAGTTGTGCCTACTGCTTATATTGAAAAACCACCTTTCCGTGTTAGGATAAAGGAACACGTTAAGGTATCAACTGTGGTTCGTAAGAGAAATATAAGAGCACCTAAACCCCCTGAGCAAATTAAAGTAGAACCTAGTGTTGCTATGGTTAAAGATCTCTTGGTAGAAATTATTGATGGGCATGTTATCTACTTTTGTGATGAATCTGCTAGAATTGCTAAACCCGATGAAAAAGATAAACACATACCCATAGAAGGCATGCATGTTGTCTTAGTCAAAATAGGAGATCATTGCTATCATGGTTTATGTGATTTGGGTGCTAGTGTGAGTGCTATCCCTTTTACCTTATACCAAGAAATTATGGATGAAATAGCACCTGCCGAAATGGAAGACATTGATGTTACTATTAAACTTGCTAATAGAGACACTATCACACCACTTGGGATTGTTAGAGATGTTGAAGTCTTGTGCGGGAAGGTAAAATACCCTACTGATTTTCTAGTCCTTGGTTCCCCACATGATGACTTTTGTCCCATTATCATTGGTAGATCTTTCTTCAGCACCGTCAATGCTAAGATAGATTGTGAAAAACAAACTGTCGGTGTCAGTTTTGGTAATGTGTCTCATGAGTTTAATTTTTCCAAGTTTAGTAGAAAACCTCACGATAAAGCGTTATCTAGTAAGGATGAAATAATTGGTCTTTCTTCTATTGTTGTGCCTCCTACTGATCCATTAGAACAATATTTGCTCGACCATGAAAATGATATGCATTTGCGTGAAAGAAATGAAATAGATAAAAATTTCTTCGAACAACAACCTCTCTTGAAACACAATTTGCATATTGAAACTCTTGGATGCCCTCATCCACCAAAAGGTGATCCTGTGTTTGAATTGAAACAATTGCTGACACTCTGAAGTATGCTTATCTTGATGAGAAAAATATATATCCTGTTATTATTAGTGCTAACCTTTCAGAACATGAAGAAGAAAGATTATTAAAAGTTCTAAGGAAGCACCGGGCTGCTATTGGATATACTATTGATGATCTTAAGGGCATTAGTCCCACTCTATGTCAGCACAAGATTAATATGGAACCTGATGCTAAACCCATTGTTGATCACCAACGGCGATTGAATCCTAAGATGAAAGAAGTGGTAAGAACCGAAATATTAAAGCTTCTGGAAGCAGGTATAATCTATCCCATAGCTGATAGTAGATGGGTAAGTCATGTTCATTGTGTCCCTAAGAAAGGAGCTATTACCGTTGTTCCCAATGATAAGAATGAATTCATTGCACAAAGAATTGTCAGTGGTTATAGAATGGTAGTTGATTTTAGAAAATTAAATAAGGCTACTAGGAAAGATCATTACCCTCTACCGTTCATTGATCAAATGCTTGAAAGACTATCTAAGCACACACACTTCTGTTTCTTAGATGGATATTCTGGTTTCTCTCAAATACCTGTGTCACAATCCGATCAAGAGAAAACTACCTTTACTTGCCCTTTTGGAACCAATGCTTATAGACGTATGCCTTTTGGTTTATGCAACGCACCTGCTACCTTTCAAAGATGTATGACTTCTATATTCTCTGATTTTTGTGAAAAGATTGTGGAGGTTTTCATGGATGATTTTTCCGTTTACGGAACTTCTTTTGATGATTGCTTAAGCAACCGTGATCGAGTTTTGCAGAGATGTGAACAAACTAATATCGTCTTGAATTGAGAGAAGTGCCACTTTATGGTTAATGAAGGCATTGTCTTGGGGCATGAAATATCTGAACGAGGTATTGAGGTGGATAAAGCCAAGGTTGATGCAATTGAGAAAATGCCATGTCCTAAGGATATTAAAGGTATTTGAAGTTTCCTTGGTCATGCTAGTTTTTATAGGAGATTCATTAAAGACTTCTCTAAAATTTCTAGGCCTCTTACTAATCTTTTGCAAAAGGATATTCCTTTTGTTTTTTATGATGATTGTGTGGAAGCCTTTGAAACACTCAAGAAAGCCTTAACCTCTGCACCTATCGTTCAACCACCTGATTGGAACTTGCCTTTTGAAATTATGTGTGATGCTAGTGATTATGCTGTTGGTGTTGTCCTAGGACAGAGAGTTGATAAGAAATTGAATGTTATCCATTATGCTAGTAAAACTCTGGACAGTGCCCAACGAAACTATGCTACCACTAAAAAAGAATTTTTAGCAATTGTGTTTGCTTGTGATAAATTTAGATCCTATATTGTTGACTCCAAAGTTATTGTTCACACCGATCATGCTGCTATAAAATACCTTATGGAAAAGAAAGATGCTAAACCTAGACTCATTAGGTGGGTTCTCTTGCTTCAAGAATTTGACTTACACGTCGTTGATAGGAAGGGAGCTGAGAACCCCGTAGCTGATAACTTGTCTAGGTTAGAAAATATTCTTTGATGACCCACTACCTATTGATGATAGTTTCCCTGACGAACAGTTAGCTTCAATAAGTATTTCTCAGAACACACCTTGGTATGCTGATTATGCTAACTACATTCACTACTGCAGGATGCTGCTAACATGACACATCAATCAGAGACCCTTCGACAAAACTGTGTGCGATGACGAAATCGCAAACGGTATAGTTATAGCTCCGTTGCTAATGACGTTAACTGTGTGCGATGGCGTATCCATCAAATACGATCTAAACAATAGTTGCGTGTGCGATGTTTGGCAAACAGTTGGCCTAGATAAACTGTTTGCGATCGGGTAATATAACACAAACGCTTATAAAAATACAAGTGTGTGCGATGTACGGCATACAGTTCACCCCGATAAACTGTTTACGCTGATCAAGCAGAACACAAATGATTGTCCAGATGATCACGTGTGCGATAGACATCATACAGGTCACTCGGATGAACTGTTTGTGATGAGGTAAAATAACATAAACGGTTACATAGATCAAGATGTGTGTGATAGACCGCATACATGCCACTGGGATGAACTGTGTGCGATAAGCAAAAATAAATGGTTTCTTAGATCAAGATGTGTGTGATGTACATAGGCCACTCGCATGTGTTGTGGGCAAACGGTTCCGGATAAAGAACTGTCAGGGACTGATGAAATCATCACCGACGGTTGGTTGTTTATTCCGTATGCGATGTGATTTGCTCAATCTGCCCACAAACATCTATGCTCTATTTAGAAGAACATGATTGCATAACCAAATTAAGCATCCAATACACACATAACATTGGCGCACACCTTAATAAACTATTACATGCATAATAAACTTATCCCTCTAAAACTACGAATATTTATGCATAGAGGGAGTATGAGAATTGAGAAACGATCATCAAATCATCTACTTCTTGTGACGCTTGCCGCCAGCGCTCTGCTTGTGGCTCGATCCCTCGTTGTCTTCATGTAGGAGGCACTTCCTCATGTCAATGATCCGCCTGAACATCTCGTAGCATGTGTACGTTTGCTTGGCCGCGGTCTGGAGGTGATATTCATCCAGTTTCTTCACCCAGCCCCTGTGCCAGACAGGCTTGTTCTTGTCGCACTCAGCCTTCATGTCAGCGTAGTAGGGGTCGATGATGGCCTCGGCCAGGTCAACATGGGAGTCCATGTGCTTCTTGCTGCCCAGACCCTGTAGTGGCTGCGGATGTCGACGAGCTTCTGGCAGGCCAAGCCCGAAGTCTTGAGCACCTTTGGATTGTCGGTGGTGTCCACCGTAGCGAATCTGTAGTTGGGGCTGTTGACAAACCTGGTGAAACGCTCGCAAGGCACTGTGGCCAGGCAGTAGTGGTAGAGGAGGACATGATGGCCGATGCACAACTGGGCGACGACAACCTTCTGATCATGCCCGGCACGACCGCCGGTGTAAGAGAGGTCGAAGCCGACCACTTTGTACTTGTCATCCTCATCAAGCAGCCGCTCCATGGTGTCGATGGAGTCCTCCACCATGCTCGGGTCGTTGGTGTACACCACCGTGAGGTCCGTCTTCCTCATGTGGGTCTCCACATGATGCACGCCGAACTCCATTGGAGCGCCGCTGGACATCCTCTTTGTATGCATTGTCCAGGGTGCGCTTATTGTGTTGTGGGGCGCGATTGAAAGCGTGAAGAGACTATGGTTAATGTCCGTGGGTATAAATGGGGGCCGGACATCCTGGAAAACCGGCATGTCCGGATGGCAGTTTTTGTAGCACGTGATTCAGTCGTGGAGCACGTAACTGCATGGGGCGACGCGCGTGGCGCAACCGCATGCATATGCAGCCCCGAACGTGATCGTGGGCCGGCCCCAACAACTGACAGAGCGCGCGTGGAGAAGCGCGAGAGCAGAGCACGCGCAGGGGCACGAGAGCAGAGCACGCGCAGGGACGCGAGAACAGAGCACGCGGTGGGACGCGAGGTCGAACCAGACCACTCTGTACTTGTCCTCGTCAAGTAACAGGTCCATGAAGTTGGAGTTCTCCATCCAGATCGGATGTTTGGTGTACACCACGAACGGACAGGGCATGTCTATGACATGCATGGTCCAAACACAACACAACAATCAGAGACCCTTCGACGAAACTGTGTGCGCTGATACAGCAGAACACAAACGATTCGGCATAATAAGATGTGTGCGATATACAGCAAACAGGTGAGTAATGAGAATCGTGTGCGAACACCAGATATAACACAGACGATTGGTGCTAATAACCTGTCTGTGTTGTGGGGAAACGTTTGCTGGTATACAAATGTCAACGATTGATGAAATCATCACCGACGGGTTTCGTAGTTTAGTCCGTGTGTACTGTGATTTGCTCGGTTTGCACAACATCAATGATGTGCCTACAGAACAACAACATATGTACTTATAAGAACATGATTGCATAAACAAAAAAGAACACAATGCAATTTCAAATATTGTATGACAAATACCAGCAATATTACAAGGTTCAAATTCCAGCATAACGAGGCCCAAATTCAAAGATTACAAGGTACAAAATGACATTAGAAATCAAAATCAATCTTCAGGATCCATGGGATGAAATATTTCTATGAAGGGATCATCCACCGAGAAGTCATATATCGGCTCGATAGAATCACTTCCGAATAATCTGTCATATGAACTTCCAAAGTAAAAATCAGCTTCTGCAGAGCCTTTTCCATTCCGCTGTAGACGCCTCCGCTGGTCAGTACACCATCCATCATGGCGCACTAAATACAGTGCAAACCTCATTACCTTGAGCACCCTTGCTTTCTGAACAAAGAAACTGGCAAATTGAATCTCTGGATTGGTGCCTCGGTACTCGTTCAAAGTAATTTTCCTGAGATGGAATTCAAGGCATTCGATGGGATTGTTATATTGGGCCACCTTTTCAGCTGCAACTCCTGCTTGTATCTACAAACGAAGACAACATATCAGTGCTTAGATGCAGTACCGAAAACTACGGGCCTCTTTGATTTGCATGATATAATATACACTAATAGATTGACATGCCATCTTCGATCGTTCATGATTAACATCTCAAAAAAAATGTATAGTACACATTTCATTGTAATCATGGGTAAAAGTACCAACAAATTGAACTTCGGTGTGGTTAAGAATTAACAGGAAAGGAACATCACCTCGACGTATAGCTTCTCCGTGCACGGAAAGCATATAAGGAACTTAACAACTTCATCCAGATTGGGGCCGATAGATTGTAGTGCCAAGATCTTCACTGTGCGCAGAGACAATGCGAGGCTTGTGGGAATCATTTTCTGGATGATAGCCGAACATAGATCAACAAAAACTAGATAAAATGTGATGTACAATAATAAGAATGAGAAGAAGATTGTTGTACCTGAACGGGTATGGATCCAGCTGTAACAAGTTCAAAGAATTCAGCACACGAATACCCCAACACTGTCAATTTCGGTGCGCCAATGACCCTGATTCTTGTTCGATCTTCTTTATCAAGTACAAACAATCTCTCTAGTAAAGGCGCATTCTCAATGACCACATCATGAAACTCCCCAACTAACAGCGTGTTGCGGCACCAGGCATGCACATAAATCGTACGGAGATTCGTCGTAGCGATGTGGAGGCTACTGAACCCAAACATCATCTGAAGATGAAGGTACTCAAGCGTTGTACAGCCGCCGAGCAGGCGCTCCAAATCCGACTTCGAGATGCTGACGCCAATGAGCTCGAGGTGCTTCAGTTTAGGGAGATGAAGAGCGTGCGCGGCATTAATCTTGGGGAAAAGGCACCGCACGAACGTAGCGCGGCACAGCGTGGGCGCGAGGCGGAGGACGGACGAAGGCAGTGAGCGCCCATGTCCAGCATCAAAGTTGAGCTCCTCGAGCTGATCTAGGGCGGGTGATAAGAACCAGTCGTGAAACTTGGGTTTGGCCTTGCAGTTTGAACGGAAAGTGCCGATGGCAAGGCATCTGACGGGTGCAGTGTGCGTGGTGAGGATGTGGGACAATGCGTCCAAGCGTTTGCGATACCCGCTGTAGAGCTTGTCATCGTTGAGGAGGTCAATGGGGGTGGAGTGCCATAGGGGGCGCCACCGCCTGGAGAGGATGGTAGTCTGCACGGCAGATTTGATGGGGAGAAGGGACATGATGGTTACCAACATCTCGTCGGGGATGCTGCTGATGAAGTCCACGCTCGCCAGAGGCTCGTGTGGTTCAGCCTCCACCCGCCCCCGCTTGTTGGCCGCCTCGTCGTACATCAAAAAAGGAGGCGATCCGCGGCGGCGGCCCAAATAGATAAGACCGGAGGAGAAGGTGTAGCACTAATGGAGAACTTGGGAGAGAATAGGGCTATAGGTGGTAGTCTGAGGTCAAAGGGCTTGATTCCCGGTGAGCCAGCTTTGCCTACGCGGCGGACTACTCGCACGCATCCCTATGAGCCTACGCGGCGGACTCCTCGCACGCATTCCGTCTAATCAAACCTGCACCCACAGCACTGGCAGGGCCCACCTCTCATAGAGGCAGGGCCACGCGTCTGCTCGATGAGCCCGTTCCCAAACGGTTTCTAAAAACCATAAAGCATTATGTGCTTGGGAACTAAAACCATCAATGAATATTGAGCTTGTTTCCTTTCACATTCCAAATTACCACGTGCTAATTTTTTCGCAAATCAGTTCATACCTACCAAACCTAAACGTGTTCTCACTTAGCAGCTGTTTACTGTAGTAGGCTATAAAAACACAAACTCATACTCGAAAATTACCGCACATTCTTCACCCCCGCCACCAAAAAACAGGCCTTTCTTTGTTAGTCCTTCATTCCGTCTGCCATGGCCGGTGGGGGGGTTTCTGGGTCGAGATATAACCAGGGAAGAAAGACCAAAGCCGCGGAAGCAACCGAGAGGTCCCGCCGCCGCGCCGCGGAAGCGCGAGAGAGCTCCAGCCACACCGCTTTGGCCGCAGCAGAGATGTCCGGTGGCGCCATGGACGCCCGGGAGGATCTTTCGTGGAGAGGCGATGGCTCTCACAGTCACAAGTGCATTCGCCTCGGAGGCGAACTGGACGATTTGGCAGTCTTTGATTCCTCAGCCAGCGATGACATGCGCGCTGAGCTCGATAGGAAGGACTCCATGATCGATGACCTGGTGAAGCTGCTGGAGAAGAGCGACGCCTCGGTTGACAAGGCGACCGGCCTCATGGAGAAACTTATGGAGGAGAACGACGCCTGGAAGAAACTCCTCGAGAAGAAAAGTGCCTTGGAGGGGATGCTGAAAGAACTCTCCGAGGCCAGTGACGACATGCGCGCTGAGCTCGATAGGAAGGACGCCATGATTGATGACCTGGTGAAGCTGCTGGAGAAGAGCGACGCCTCGGTTGACAGGGGGACCGGCCTCGTGGAGAAACTTATGGAGGAGAACGACGCCTGGAAGAAACTCCTCGGGAAGAAAAGTGCCTCTTAGGGGAGGCTGAAAGAACTCTCCGAGGAACTTTTGAAAGACTTTGCGAAGCTCTACATCGATCGAGAGGGGCTGTTGAAGGAATCCATGGAGCGTGTGAAGGAACTTCATGCGTACGTGACGCAGGCCATCAACGCTTTTGAGCAAAGAGCCCGCGCCATGGCCGCAATGCGGAAGATGTCGGATGAGAGGCGACAGGAGATGGAGGTCGTGGAGGCGATGAAGAAGGAGATTGAGGAACTCCGCGCCCAGCAATCCATGAAGAATTAGATAGCAGCGGGCCAGATTGTTTTCTTTGTCTTCCTTCTTCAACCTCTTCCTTCTTCTTTTGCCCCTGTGTATTTGGGGAGTTGCCACATGTGGCATTTTTTATTATCATGCATATGTAAGAAAATTATTATCTTTGCCGGTGCTAATTTGTTGTTATATTATTTCGTTCGTTTGTACATGTATACGAGTCAAAAACAGATGAAACGTCAAAGTTCTCGGCTAGGCACGAATATAACAGTGATCACAAGCAAACTAGTCCCTCCGTCCAGGCGATTAACCACATGATAAAACAGCGGGTAGGACGCCATTAATTCAGAAGTTGGGAGCGAGGCGAGTGGGGGGGGGGGTGGAGGTCAAAGTATCGCTTCCCGATGAGCATGCGCAGTAGACTCTCATGCGTCCCGTCAAGCATGCATGGCAGACAGCTCTCATGCATCTTGTCAAGCCTGCGCGGCGGACAGCTCGCACGCATCCCATCGAGCCTGCGCGGCGGAAAGCTCACATGCGTCCTATCATCAACCTGCAGCTACACGCACGGCTCCCCCATATCAAGTACTCCCTCCATTTCTTTTTAGTTAGCATATAAAATTTGGTCAAATTCAAAAAGAAACGGAGGGAGTAAAAAGTTGACGCGTGGCACCAAATGCTTATCATACAAGTTTTGTATGTACATGAATTCAATAAACCAATATTATCAATGATTGCGGCCAAGCTATCATGCCTAAATGTTTCTAATTCATTCACATTCGTATGAAAAGGGCCCTAGAAAACTCAATTGATGTATAGAAAGGGCCGAATTGGTGCACTAGAGGAGACGTTGAATGTAGTTTCGTCACAAAAGGTGTCATGTTTCCTATCGAAACCACAAGGTCAGAGCATGTGACTCTAGTTCAAAATTTGAACTACACATATTAAATCCCTAGAAAACTCAATTAAAGTATAAAAGCGGCCGAATCGGTGGACTAACGACTCATTGAATGTAGTTTCACCAACAAAGGTGACATGTTCCCTATCGAAATCACAAGGCTTCTTGAATAAGCTTTGGCTTGTAAGATGCATGCCCCAATATTTGTCCCAAATTCGTCAGAAAACAAAATGCACACCGTAGATGTGCCGTGGCATGACACTGTGTAAGTTTCGTGAATTCATGGCGAGCTTTGGGTTCTCTTGGACTTTGAAACCAAGATTATCAATGTTTGCGGTCTAGTCACGACACCGAGATGTTTGTAATTCAGTGACCATCCGTGCATGGGATCTAAACATGGGCCCAATGACACAAAATGGTTTTTAATCCATTTTGGTGGGCTTGAGCCCATGCTTGTAATTCAAACTTAAGTTCTTCACATTAAGTGCATGCCTAGAAAACTCATATGTTGTTTTGACCACAAAGGTGACATGTTCCATATCGAAACCACCATGCTTGTCGTGGGAAGCTCCAATTTGTAAGAGGTTTGTCCCAAAACTTATATACCATGTCCTATAAGTGTCGTGTCGAGACACCAGTTTCAATAATTTCACATTTTAGCATTGCACTTGTATTAGCCTATGTTGCATGTCGAAAAAATATCAACGCAAGAAGAGACATCGAATGACGTTCCCTCCACAGAGGTGACATGTTCCGTATCGAAACCACGATGGTTCTTGAGAGAAGTTTTGGTGTGCAAGAGACTTGTCCCACATTGGACAAAAAATTATCATGTCGTATAAGTGTTGTGTCATGACACCGGGGTAAGTTTCAAGAATTTTTGACTAGTTGTGGATTTATGATGATTTAATAGCCAAGTTTCTCAATGTTTGTGGCCTCGTCATGACTTCGAGATGTTTGCAATCCATTCACGTTCATTTGCATGGGACCTAAACAAGGAACCCAAGGACACAAATACCTGTTTTCAACCCATTTTGGAGACACGAAGCATGTTCCTTTAGTTCAAATTTGAATTATGCACATTAAATGTCTACAAACTTGATTAGTGTAGTATACAAAAAGCTAAATGAACCATGAATAATTTAAAGCAGTTCTATACGCCCGTCTGAAGCTCGTGCATGTGTAAGCATGGTGTGTGCGTGTCGTGCTACCTCGAGCTTCCTTCTTTCAGAAGTTATCCAATTTGTATTACAATGATGTTCTATCCAAACACGCTTCTCCCGCCACTTCCCCAATCGGTTTCCCGCCGAAGCGCCGGCCCCATCATCAACCTACTGGACGAGGAGGACGAGACGGAGCAGGCCGGAGAGCAGGCAAAAGCGGCATCACGCCATCGAGCATCGGCAAGATGTCATCATCAGCCCCCATGCCACCATCGCACACGGTTTCCAGTACTACCAGAAACGTCTGCGATGCGTGTATGGTCCCACCAGGTGCCCATCGGGGCATGCCTTGTATATGATAGGAGGCAACCGTTACCAGCAAGACGCGGCTTTCCAGCCCGTAACCCATTCGAATGGAACTCGGAAGTTAAGCGTGCTTTCGGTGTAGTAGTCAAGGATGGGTGACCGGTTGGGAAGTTGCTAGATTTCAAGGTTCATTTAGGCGGTGTGATATGATCACTATAGGCATAAATAAAAATGCATGTAGTGATATGTCATTCCGGGTAAATAAATCTTGAGATCCTTGTTTTGAAAATATCCATGATTTTTTTGCTTCTTTTGCTGTTTTGAAAATGTCAAGGATCGAGTGTGTGTGTGTGTGTGTGTGTGTGTGTGTGTGTGTGTGTGATATGCCATTCCCGCTAAATAAATCTGATCCTTGTTTCGAAATATCCATGATTTTCTTTTGCTTCTGTTGCTGTTTTGAAAATGTCAAGGATCGAGTGTGTGTGTGTGTGTGTGTGTGTGTGTGTGTACCAATGCATGTGTGTGGACCATGTGCCTACATTGTGCGGTTTCTGATGACAAACCTATCGGTGGGCCCTTAGGATCTACCATGCCTTTTACTGACAACGCTGGAAGGCCAACGATGGGTGACGATGTGTGTGTGTGTGTGTGTGTGTGTGTGTGTGTGTGTGTGTGTGTGCGTGTGTGTGTGTGTAAACCCATATGCTTGCGTGTGGACCATGTGTACATTGTGCGGTTTCCGACGACAAACCTATTAGTTTGCCCTCAGGGTGTGTCATGCCTTTTATTAACAATGCTGGAAGGCAAAGGATGGGTGACGGTGTGTGCATGTGTGTGAGGGGGTGCGCGCGTGCGCGTGTGTGAACCCATGCCTGTGTGTGGACCATGTGCCTACATTGTTCGGTTTCCGACGACAAACCTATCGGCGGGCCCTAAGGGTTTGTCATGCCTTTTACTGACAATGCTGGAAGGCCAAGGATGGGTGACGGTGTGTGTGTGTGTGTGTGTGTGTGTGTGTGTGTGTGTGTGTGTGTGTGTGTGTGTGTGTGCGTCTCTCTCTCTCTCTCTCTCTCTCTCTCTCTCTCTCTCTCTCTCTGTGTGTGTGGACCATGCATGCGTCCATTGGATAAATGTGTGACAAAGTTTGAACCAGGTCATGTGTTCATAGGACCCCATATATCCCCCGGCACATAGTGTAGGGGGCAACACCCTATATTATGTTTGTCATGAAACCCTTTGGTGTCACATTGGACACTTTTAGGCATGCACATATGTAGCATGTGCCACACATTAAAGTTGCGCATTGCGAATTTAAACATGACACACCATGTTTGTACATATATATACTTCATCTGAACCTAATTACAAGTCTTTTTTACAGATTTCACTACGAACTACATATATATTTAGGAATAGAGGGAGTATATATTTGGGTCACTAGCGGGTGTGGTTGTGTTTTGACCCTCTCTTGCGTTTTTTTTCTCGTTTATCTCAAAGATGCTAGTATTATGTAAAATAGCAAACGAAACTGACGAAACAACCGTATGCGATTGTACCCGAGCAGACACGAGTGTGCTACCCTAACCGTGTGCGATGCCCGTACACAGCAAAATCGGCCTTGCCTAGTGGTGCCAACCGCAAGCGTCAGCCAGTGCAAAGGGGTAATGTGCATAGTACAAACCCAAACCCGACAGCGACCTATAAAAGATCTCGCCGGCGGCGGCTAACAGCTAATTTTTCCGCCGATAGCTTGCCACCACCACCACACACACCAAATGGAACCGTTGCTCAACCATGGGGATGTGCATGGCGCCGTCCTGATAGTGTTGGACGACGACGTGATAGAGGATTCCGACGCGTTGGCCGCCATGGCGGGCAACGGCAAACAGCCAGCTGCCGCGGCCGACGACGATGGGATAGAGGATTCTGACGCGATGTCCTCCATGTCGATCAACGGTCAACCGTCATCTGCCGCGGCCGCCGACGACGACGACCCCGAGTTTCAGCGTCGGGTGCAGATGGCCATTGCTCTGTCCGTCCAGGAATCGGGCCTTGATGCCTTCCTGCGCGACGAGGACGAGCGCCGTCTTAGTGTCGGTGTGGAATAATCTATCGCATCTGCGGATGCCATCCGCAATGCGGCTAGGGATCTGAAGCGGCAGAAACGGCGGGAGAGTGCGAAGAGGGAGCGGAACTCAGATGCAGTGGGAAAAAAGAGGCGGGAGAAGGACCAGAAGGCGGCAAAGCAGGCCGCCGCATGCCTCTCAGCCGCGTTGGAGGCCAGTGCAGGCCTTGCAGCTGCGGCGGCAGCCCTGGCAACAGCGGCCACGGCGACCAGGGAAGCAGCTCTAGCGAGATCGGCGCCCGTCTGTATCCCGATGGCTCACCTGGACGCCACGACATCTTCGTCGACAGCGGCAGACCTGGCGAGAGGCGCCGCGGTCGCTCCGGCCGAGGTAGCCCCGTCTCCGCCGTGGAACCAGTGGAGCTCATCGACTTGACGAGCTCCTCTGAATACTCGTTCTGAGGCAAGGAAGGTCATGACGACGGTGGAGGCGCGGCGTTTGTATGCATCCATGGCGTAGTGAATATTTTGTGCAGTTCATCTTCATGTAAATTGACGAACTGTTTGTAAATTACTGAGCGTATGAACTAATGTCAACTAATCCGCTGCAAAATAAGGCATTTTGTGTTGAAAATTTGCCAAATGTTTGTGTCATCTGTTTGTGGGCATGTGGAAATTTAGGATGAATTTGACGTTTGCGACTGAAATTGAGGATGAACCGTGTGAGATGAACCCGCCTTGAGAAATCTCAGAAAGAGCTACCCGCCTCGAGCGATGCAAAAATTCATGGTTTCGCAGCACGGCATTTCGTTACAGCATAGAGCGTACACACTTTATTATGTTTGGACCGTGTGCGATCTTGGTTGCTCCCGCCCTGTTCGTTTGCCAAAATTTAATTGGAAGCGGTATTTCAACTGCATGCCGCCTTTCCTCGTCCACCGCACCGACCCTATAGTAAAATTTCAGCTGCCGAGGCATTTGAACCGTCGCCATCCCTCGTCCATCACCATCTCCACCCACACCATTACTACTAAAATTTTCAGCAGCAGCGGCACATCCGCAAACACCCCCCCGTCCACACAACACCCCCTTCCTCCCCCGATTGAACGCTAGCTCGCCCCCGCCGCCGCCTCCCACCACCAACCTCAGCCGGTCTGCCCATGCCTCATGGCTAAACAAGTTCAGGGTCCCCACCGATCCACATACACCATCGCCGCCCTGAGTTTTTAGATGAGGCCGACGGTGTCCCTTTCCCCCAGATCCCCATCCCGTACTCCAGAGAGTCGCAGCCTAATCAGCTCGACCACATCTCCCATGGACCTCGAGGAGTGTACGAGCAAAAGGAGGTCTATCATGGCCTCTCCGCCATACGCTGGCGAGGTGGGCGCCGTTCGCGCCGACCCTACGATCCCGGACGAACACCTCACCGCGGGAGCCGGTGAGGACGCTGCCTACAGTGCCATGCTGAAGGCTTCAAGTCTGCGGGAAAGTGTGTTCCTGTATCTCAGGAGATCCGGCTACGACATCAAGCTCGTCAACATCACCGGCTTCACCCGGGCCATGTCACAAGTTAAGTGGTCCACCGGCAACGCCCCTGGTTCAACCACCGTCAATCTCTCCAAAGGCCCCGCCGCTGATCTCCTCTGCCTCGCGGTCATGGATTTGCGATCCTTCTACGCCATCGAGCCCCTTTTGTCATTTCTGAAGGAAACGTTCTACGGCGGTGGCTTGGGATCCTTAGCTTCAAAGTCAGATCTCATCCACCAAGATAATGGCACACACTACGGCTGTTACAAGGGGAAACATGCCATCTGCGACATCAGGGAGTGCACCCTGGGCACCTCATATCCCAAGTGGAAGGAGCCCATCCATGATAAGTGAGGCAACATCCTGTGAGCAAATCATACCTTTTGTAGCTAGCCGTCTCTTACCCATTGTGCAGTTCAATTTCATCAATACCACCTGTTATGCCTGGTGTTGTTAACATGTGCCCTTAACTCCCGCTTTAAACATTTATGCCTTGTTTCTCTGAATTTGGTTGCCAGGTTGGTTGAAGTGAGCATTTGTCTAGTTTTCAAGCAGATGCCTTGCTTTTCTGTATCTGGTTGTTAGGTTGATTGCAGTGAGCATTTGTCTAGTTTTCAAGCAGACGCCTTGCTTTTCATTATCTGGTTGTTAGGTTGGTTCCATTGAGCATTTGTCTAGTATCAAATGGCTATATTTGGTTATTATAGTGAGCATATATGCCTTGTTTATTTCAAGCAGATACCTCGTATACTTGGTTGATGTTAAGCCTGATGTACTTATCATGACTTTACATGTACTTGCACAGGACAACAATGGGAGTGGCCAACGTTTTCCACCGAGGTTCTTTTCATCCCTCCGCTTATACTCCATCCGTTCCATCATGTAGTGCATATAGATTTTTGTGATGTATCTACATATACCATCTAAAATGTATACAATATAAAATTTTGTGATGTATCTAATGAAATGGAATTGCAATTCTAGATGTAAATGTTTTTCTCTACAAACTTGGTCAAAGTAAGTAAATGTTGACTTCTCAAAATGTTTATATGCAACACATTGTGGAACTGATGAAGTAATATATTACACCATTCTGCAACTGCATTTTAGCTTCTAATATTGGCTTCTTGCTTGTAGGTACATATGTCTTAGGTAAAGATCCATTCCTGGACCCTTTTTGCGTGTGGGGTAATGAAATATTCATGAACCAGCATCAAGCGAGGAAACTGAAAATGATTGTTATGGAAAAGAGACGAACAATGCCAATTAGGCTATTTGTTTACACTCTATCCAACACAACAGTGAGCTGTAGGATGGTAACTACGAACTACGTAGGCTTCTATTACTACTGCCATAATGAGTTGTCACACAACAATGTCTGAATCTTTTTCTTTTGCAGTGGTTCCCAAAGCAGTTTACTCAAGATTACCTTGCAAAGTACATGATTGTTGGACATGCATTGAAGGTTAAAATATATCATCGAGACTACAATGAGCATCGAGAAGTCATAATGAAGACAGTGAAGGATGCGCAGGCGGCCATCACTAGGGGCTGGCCTAGAGTCGTTCGTGCGTTAGGCATGGAGGAGGGCACAATATGGGCATTCCACTTCACCTTCTCCAGCATACAAAATGTCTTTCGGCTCTCTCTCTTTACCGTCTTTAGTACTACCGTGCTTCCATCATTCTTTATTTGTCCCTTCTGTACTTTCCTTTTTTTGAGAATTGATGCTTATGTAGTTCTTGAGTATATGTACATGTTAAACGAATTATGCATTCGTTCTTAAACCTAAACATGTTTCGATATGAAATACATGAATTCCTACTTTCAAATTTAAATTATGTGAATTATGAACAAAGGTATTTAATTAGGGGCAAATCCTGCTCTGCAGGCCATTACAATGCACACATTTTGAGAAAGCAAAACGTCTGCGATCAACTCCAACATCACACACGTTTCTCCATTCGAGGCGTGTGCGATGAATCTCGTCTTCGCGCACGGTCAGAAGAGAAAGAACGTGTGAGATTAACAACACCAGCGTTTGTGCTAGTCTCCTTATCACACATGATTTCGTATTTTGAACTGTGTACCATCATAAACGTTGGTCAAAGAAGAACGCGTGCGATAGGCCTTCATCCGACACAGTTATTCTGGATGACACGTTTGGGAAGTATGGATCACACATTTGGGACGGTTTAAAAATCACAAACATTTATCAAAAACCCCGCGTGTGGGATATATTCAACCTTTGCATACGGTTTTACAATGATAAACGTATGCACTCTTATATCATATCACAGACGGTCAAAGTGGAACTAACTGTGTGTGATTGTCTCCTTATCGAAAACGCTTTATAATCGTGAACTGTTTGCAGTTCGGTGCACATCGTAAACGGCGCTTCACAGAATAGTGTGTGCGATGTTGTGTGATCTCACACGAGTTGCAAGGATGAACCGTATGGGAAATACACATATCTCAAACGATTATCCCGTGACCCTCGTTTGTGATAGATGCGGACATCCCATACGCTTAGTTTTGCCAAAAGTTTGCGTTCGTTGGCCACCATCACCGACGGGTTTGCCGTGTCATGTGGGATGGACCCCTCCCCCCTATCGCCCACACATGCAAGGCGACAGTTTCAAAGTACATCGCGGAAAGGGGTTAAAAACCATTTGTATAGCACGTCGCTGCACCAGTGATTGTCGCTAAATATATACCACCTAGCTTCACTTACCAACAAAAGAGAAAAAAATTCTATGATTTAAGACATTACTTTTGGGATGACCCACATCTTTATAAAGAAGGAGTAGATGGTATTATTAGACGTTGTGTACCTGAGCATGAACAGGAACAAATCCTACGGAAATGTCATTCCGAAGCTTATGGAGGACATCATGCGGGAGATAGAACTGCTCATAAGGTATTACAATCCGGTTTTTATTGGCCTACTCTCTTCAAGGATGCCCATAAGTTTGTCTTGTCATGTGATGAATGTCAAAGAATTGGTAATATGGGTAAGTGTCAGGAAATGCCTATAAATTATTCACTTGTTGTTGAACCATTTGACGTTTGGGGTTTTGATTATATGGGGCCTTTTACTTCCTCCAATGGATACTCTCATATTTTGGTTGCGGTTGATTATGTCACAAAGTGGGTAGAAGCTATTCCAACTAGTAGTGCTGATCACCACACCTCCATTAAAATGCTTAAAGAGGTTATCTTCTCGAGGTTTGGAGTCCCTAGATATTTAATGACCGATGGTGGTTCGCATTTTATTCATGGTGCTTTCAGTAAGATGCTTGCTAAATATGATGTTAACCATAGGATTGCATCACCCTATCATCCTCAATCTTGTGGTCAAGTTGAACTTAGCAATAGAGAAATAAAATTAATATTACAAAAAACTATCAATAGGTCTCGTAAGAATTGGTCTAAGAAATTAGATGATGCAATTTGGGCCTATAGAACAGCTTATAAAAACCCTATGGGTATGTCTCCATATAAAATGGTATATGGGAAAGCTTGTCATTTGCCTCTAGAATTACAACACAAAGCATTTTGGGCAATTCAAGAACTCAACTATGATTTCAAACTTGCCGGTGAGAAGAGGTTATTCGATATTAGCTCACTTGATGAATGGAGAACCCAAGCGTATGAAAATGCTAGGCTAGTCAAACAAAAAGTAAAAAGATGGCATGACAAAAGAATCCAAAAGCGGGAATTCAAAATAGGAGATTGTGTTCTTTTGTTCAACTCTCGTTTAAGATTTTTTGCAGGAAAGCTTCTCTCCAAATGGGAAGGACCATATATTATCGAAGAGGTTTATCATTCTGGAGCTATCAAGACTAATAACGCTGAAGGTACTAACCCGAAGGTGGTCAATGGACAAAGAATTAAGCATTATATCTCAGGTACGCCTATTAACGTCGAAAGCAATGTTATCCAAACCATGACACCGGAGGAACACATAAAAGAAACTTTCTGGAACACTCCAGAATGTCTAAAAATAGGAGGTACGTGATACGGTAAGTAAACGGACTCCGAATAATCCGCAAAAATATTTTTTGTTAGTTTTGGAATATTTTAAAATTTTGGAAATAAAGAAATAAACCGAAAGGTGATCGAGGCGAGCACGATATACCAGGGCGCGCCCTGGTGGGTTGTGCCCACCTCGGATGCCTTCCCGACTCCGTTTTCCTTCCATATACTTGTTTACCAAGAATGAAAATTCTCTATATATACCCCCGACTATTTTGATGACCACATCGCAGAAAAATCCTCTGTTCTTGTTTCTTGCTGTTTTCCTATCAGGTATGTCAAGTCAGGCATCATGTCTTCTCCCTCTCCTAACAACGTGGAAGAAGATGCCTGGCTAATGAAGATAGAGTTGAAGAGGGAGGAGCCAGAAGAAGCCAACAAGGAAGAGAAGGGCAAGGAGGCTATGGTGGATCATCCCCCAGAAGGAGATCAGTCCATGCCAGCAAAGGAGGGGGAGGAAGAAGATATCCTTCAACCTTACTATAGTCATCCCACCCCTATTGAAATCGAAGCCTTTAGAACTTTCGAAGCGGTCCGTGTTCAGAATAAATTTCTCATCCGTGAAAATATTTCGCTAGATAAGCACATCAATAACCTTAGGAGGGTCATCCGCAAATTGGAGCATCTTTTGAAGCTAAAGTGTGACATCATATTACCACCACCTTCTTCATCACCACCACCAAAGGAGACTTAAGCACACGGGTATGGGCACTCCCCTTGGCTTGAGCCAAGCTTGGGGGAGGTGCCCCGGTATCGTATCACCACCATTTTTATTCACCTTTACCTATTTTAGTCCGATCCTTAGTTTCCCTTTGCTTTAGTTTAATAAAAGTTTAGCATGATCTATTTTCGTGTGTTAGTTTCGTGGCCTATCTATCTATGTAATCGAGTGAGAGTTATATAATAAAGTTTAGTTTGAGTTTTTGCCTCTCTACTTTCATGTTGCAATCAAAATAAAGAAAAGAAGAAACAAATAAAAAGAATCATATGCTAATTTTATGATGAGTAATGACATCACATAAAGAGAAGTACAAGTAGTAAAATTTGTTGGAGATTGACAAACATAGCATTGGTCAATGATGCAATTCATGAAAGAATTAATAACGGAAGCCTCGACCCACCTCGGCCCTGGGCGTGCCCTGATGGGTTGTGGCCACCTCGACCCACCTCCGGTGCCCATCTTCTGGTATATGGTCACACTTGACCTAGAAAAAATCAGAGGAGGACTTTCGGGACGAAGCGCCGCCACCTCGAGGCGGAACTTGGGTAGGAGCACTTTTGCCCTCCCGCGGAGCGATTCCGCCGGGGGAACTTCCCTCCCCGAGGGGGAAATCGAAGCTATCGTCATCACCAACACCCCTCTCATCTTTGGGAGGCCAATCTTCATCAACATCGTCAACAGCACCATCTCCTCTCAAACCCTAGTTCATCTCTTGTGTTCAATCTTTGTACCAGAACCTCAGATTGGTACCTGTGGATGACTAGTAGTGTTGATTACCTTGCGTAGTTGATTACTATATGGTTTATTTGGTGAAAGATTATATGTTCAGATCCATTATGCCAGTCAATACTCCTCTGATCTTGAGCAGGATTATTATTTGTGAGTAGTTACCTTTGTTCTTGAGGTCACGGGAGAAGTCATGTTGCGAGTAATCATGTGAATTTAATATGTGTTCGATATTTTGATGACATGTATATTGTGATTCCCTTAGTGGTGTCATGTGAACGTTGACTACATGACACTTCACCATTCATGGGCCTAAGGGGATGCATTGTGGAGTAGTTATTAGATGATGGGTTGCTAGAGTGACAGAAGCTTAAACCCTAGTTTATGCACTGCTTCGTAACGGGTTGATTTGGATCCAAACGTTTAATGCTATGCTTAGATTTTATCTTAATACTTTTCTCGTAGTTGCGGATGCTTGCGAGGGGGTTAATCATAAGTGGGAGGTTGTTCAAGTAAGAACAACACCCAAGCACTGGTCCACCCACATATCAAATTATCAAAGTAGCGAATACGAATCAAACCAACATGATAAAAGTGACTAGATGAAATTCCCGTGTACCCTCAAGAACACTTTGCCTATTACTAGTGATTGTTTTGGCCTGTCCTTTGCCTCAAAAGGATTGGTCTACCTTGCTGCACCTTGTTTACCGTTACCGTTACTGGCTTGTTACCAATTATCTTGCTATCAAACTATCTGTTACCTACAATTTCAGTGCTTGTGGAAATTACCTTGCTGAAAACCGCTTGTCGTTTCCTTCTGCTCCTCGTTGGGTTCAACACTCTTAATTATCGAAAGGACTACGATTGATCCCCTATACTTGTGGGTCATCACGTATCAGCATCCCCAAGCTTAATTCCTACTCGTCCTCGAGTAGGTAAATGATAAAAACAGAATTTTTGATGTGGAATGCTGCCTAACATGTTCATCATATTCTTTTCTTTTGTATAGCATGGACATTTGGACTTGTAAATGATTCAAAGCAATAGTCTAGTTTTAACATAATGACTTCAATACTCAAGCATGTCAACAAGCAACCATGTCTTTCAAAATATCAACACTAAAGAAAGTTATCACTAGCCCATCATGCTCAATCATTGATCCATTCATGAAACACATTCAAATATTAGCTATGACCAATGCTCAAGTACGATCATAGTGCCCCCTAGTTGGTGCTTTATAAGAGAAGATGGAGACTCAAAGTAAAAATAAAAATTGCATAAAGTAAATAGATAGGCCCTTCACGGAGGGAAGTAGGGCTTTCTAGAGGTGCCAGATCTCAAGATTTAAATTGAGAGAGAAAAATATTTTGGGTGGCATGCTTTTCCTGTCAACGAAAACGACAAAGTAGCTCACAATACTTTCCATGCTAGATATATCATAGGCGGTTCCCAAACAGAAAATAAAGTTTATTCCTTTTTCCACCAAACTTTCACTTTCCATGGCGGGTCGTATCCACGGTTGCCTTCCATACCAACACTTTCCAAGGAATTTATTATTTGACAACATAAAGTAAATATTTTTTTTCTTTTTCATTTCGGGAATGGGCATCCCTATTACCGCCGCACTCTCGTGCAATGACAAGTGAATAAACACTCATCTTTAGAATAACACATCTAGCATGGAAAAATATTGGACACTCCCCACCGTTTCATGAGCGGTACGAGCACACAAAAGAGAAAATTTATTTTGAAAATTTAGAGATGGCACATACAAATTTGCTTGGAGCGGCATGGAAATACCGCATATAGGTAGGTATAGTGGACTCATAAGGCAAAACTTGGTTTAAGGATTTTGGATGCACAAGTAGTATTTCTACTTAGTACAAATGGAGGCTAGCAAATAGATTGGGAAGCAACCAAACCAAGGAACGAAAATTCACATAAGCGAGCATTGAGCATAACTAACAGTGAATAATGCACCATAAGTAGGATGTAACTTCACTGCATAACTATTGACTTTCGTGCATGCATAGGGAATCACAAACCTTAACACCAATATTCCTACTAAGCATAATTACTCACTAACATGACTCACATATTACTATCATCATGTTTCAAAACTATTACAAAGAATCAAGTTTAATTTGTCCAATGATCTTCATGAAAGTTTTTATTATATCCTCCTTGGATATCTATCAATTTGAGACTAGTTTCATATATTGCCATTGCGTTTTGGCAAGCTCAAACAAATTTAAGTGAAGCACATGAGCATAAAGATTTCATCTCAAAAAAAGGTATAAGTGAAGCATGAGAGGATTTCTTCAAAATTTACCTACTCTCAAATTAATCTAAGTGAAGCATGAGAGTATTTCTACAAAAAATTCCAAGCACACCGTGCTCAAAAAGATATAAGTGAAGCACCAGAGCAATTCTATAGCTCAAAAAGTTTAAGTGAAGCACATAGAACAATTCTAACAAATCATAGCATAATTTTGGCTCTCTCAAATAGGTGTGTCCAGCAAGGATACAAGTGGGAAACTAACAAACAAAGCAAGGAAAGATACAAGACACTCCAAGCAAAACTCATGATATGTGACGAATAAAAATATAGCTCCAAGTAAAATACCGATGGTTGTTAGAAGAAAGAGGGGATGCCACTCGGGGGCATCCCCAAGCTTAGTTGCTTGTTTCTCTTTGGATATATCTTGGGGGTGCGGTAGCATCCCCAAGCTTAGGATCTTTTCACTCCTTATTCCTTCATCCATCGTGATCTCACCCAAAACTTCAAAACTTCAATCACAGAAAACTCAACAAAATCTTCGTGAGATCCGTTAGTATAATAAAGCAAATCACTACTTTAGGTGCTGTTGAAAACCCATTCATATTTTATTTGCATTATACCTACTTTATTTTAACTTTACCATGGCTCATACCCTTCAATATAACCCATAGATTCATCAAAACAAGCAGACAATGCAACGAAAACAGAATATGTCTTAAACAGAACAGTCTGTAGTAATCTATACTCTAACCATACTTCTGTAACTCTAAAAATTCTGAAAAATTAGGAAAACTTAGGGAATATGTATATCAACACTGTGTTAAAATTTCAGCTCAAGATCACGTTCCAGACAAAAATGAAAATTCATATACTGGACGCAAAGTTTCTTTTTCAGATTCAGCATCGCTTCTACTCATCGCATGAATCATCCTAAAGGCTTTACTTGGCACAAACACTAAATAAACCATAAAAACACAATCATAATAGAGGCATAATTGTGTCAACACTCAAAAACAGAAAGTAAAAAAGCAAAAATAAATTTATTCATTGGGTTGCCTCCCAACTAGCTCTATGGTTTTACGCCCCTAGCTAGGCATGATGATTTCAATGATGCTCACATAAAAAGTAGTGATTGAAATATGCAAAAGAGCATCATGAATCTCATGAAAAACGCATTTAAGTCTAACCCACTTCCTATGCATAGGGATTTTTTGAGCAAACAATTCATGGGAACAAGAATCAACTAACATAGGAAGGCAAAACAAGCATAACTTCAAAACTTTGAACACATAGAGAGGAAACTTGATATTATTGCAAATTCCTACAAGCATATGTTCCTCCCTCATAATAAATTTCAGTAGCATCATGAAGGAATTCAACAATATAACTATCACATAAATCATTCTTTTCATGATGCACAAGCATAGAATTTTCATTACTCTCCACATAAGCAAATTCCTTATCATCCATGGTAGTGGGAGCAAACTCAACAAAATAACTATCACGAGACACTTGATTGTCATAACCACATTGCAAATTAAAACCATCATGATAAGTTTCATGGTTATCATTACTTATTATAGCATATGTGTCATCACCATCACCATAAATAGGAGGCATGCAATCATCATAATAAATTTGCTCATCAAAACTTAGGGGACTAAAAATATCATCTTCATCAAACATAGCATCCCCAAGCTTGTGGCCTTGCATATCATTAGCATAATGGATATTTAGAGAATTCATACTAGCAACATTGCAATCATGCTCATCATTCAAGGAACTACCATGAATCACCTTATAAATTTTTTCTTTCAACACTTCATCAAAATTTTCAGATTCATGATTTTCAAACAAAACTTCATAGAGATAATCGCGTGCACTCAACTCGCTAGCAATTGGTTCATCATAATTTAGCCTTTTGAAAAGATTAGCAAGTGGATGAGGATCCATATCAATAGATTTTTAGCAAGCGAAGATGCAAGCAAATAGAAAGCACATGGCAACACAAGCAAATATAGCAAACAAGCAAAAAGGCAAACGGAAAAGAGGGCGAATAAAACGGCAAATTTGTGAAGTGGGGGAGAGGAAAATGAGAGGCAAATGGCAAATAATGTAATTGCAAGGAGTTGAGATTTGTGATTAGGAACCTGGCAGATGATGATGGTGTCTCCTCGACGCTAGAGATTGGCACGTAGAAGAGACCGCTTCCTCCCCGGCAACGGCGCCAGAAATTCCTTTGACGTGGCTTGAGACTGTGTCGGTATTTCCCCAAAGAGGAAGGGATGATGCAGCACAGCGACGGTAAGTATTTCCCTCAGTTATGAAACCAAGGTTATCGAACCAGTAGGAGGATCACCAACACCTCGTAAATAGCACCTGCACACAAAGAACAAATACTTGCAACCCGACGCGAAAGAGAGGTTGTCAATCTCTCTACGGTAAAAAGATAGATTAGGATATGATAGATTGGATAGATAGATCTCTCAAGAACACAAAATAAAAGAGGCAAATAAAAATTGCAGCAAGGTATTTTTGGTTTTTTGGAATAATAGATCTGAAAACAAAAGCAGCAAAAAGATAGATCGGAAAGCGATGTGTTGGAAAAGTAGACCCGGGGGCCGTAGGTTTCACTAGTGGCTTCTCTCATCAGTATAGCACATGGTGTGTGAACAAATTACTGTTGGGCAATTGATAGAAGATCAAATAATCATGATGATATCCAAGGCGATGATCATTATATAGGCATCACGTCCAAGATTAGTAGACCGAAACGATTCTGCATCTACTACTATTACTCCACACATCGACCGCTATCCAGCATGCATCTAGTGTATTAAGTTCATGGGAAAACGGAGTAATGCAATAAGAATGGTGACATGATGTAGACAAGATCTATTCATGTAGGAATGGACCCCATCTTGTTATCCTTAATAGCAATGATACATGCGTGCCTCGCTGCCCCTTCTGTCACTGGGAGAGGACACCGCAAGATCGAACCCATCACAAAGCACCTCTTCCCATGGCAAGAAAAATCGATCTAGTTGGCCTAACTAAACGAAAGATTCGAAGAAGAAATACGAGGCTATAAGTAATCATGCATATAAGAGATCAAAGAAGACTGAAATAATATTCATGGATAGAAACTGATCATGAACTCAAAATTCATCGGGTCCCAACAAACACACCGCAAAAGTTTACATCAAATAGATCTCCAAGAGACCATTGTATTGAGAATCAAAAGAGAGAGAGGAAGCTACTGCCTACGAACACGTAGGTCTATGGTGGACTGCTCACGCATCATTGGAGAGTCACCAATGAGGATGATGAACCCCTCCGTGATGGTGTTAGATTGGATCTCGCGGTTCTGGAACTTGCGGCGGCTGGAGTGTTTTTTGTCGACTCCCCTAGGGTTTCTGGAATATTTGGGAATTTATAGGCATCAGAGGCGTTGGAGGGGACTCCCAAGGCGGCCACAACCCACCAGGGCGCGCCCGGGGCCCCTGGCGTGCCCTGGTGGGTTGTGGGCGGCCTGGGCTCCCTCCTGGTGACTTCTTTGGCCCACTGGCCTTCTTCTGGTCCAAAAAAATCTCCAAAAAGTTTCGTCATGATTGGACTCCGTTTGGTACTGATATTCTACGAAGTAAAAAAAACAAGCAAAAACAGCAACTGGCACTTTGGCACTATGTCAATAGGTTAGTCCCAAAAATTGATATAAAGTTGCTATAAAATGATTGTAAAACATCCAAGAATGATAATATAATAGCATGGAACAAGCAAAAATTATAGATACGTTGGAGACGTATCATGGTGGAACAATCTCAGCAGGGCTTCGCCAAGCGCTGACGTAGATGGGATCGAAGGAGGAAAACGATCTAGGGAGAGAGGGAGGGTTGCACATATGGCTTGGGGTACGGCTGCCCTCCCTATCCCTCCCTATTTATAGGAGGAAGGGGTAGGTAGGGCATAGCCCTAGCCCCTCCTCTAAGGGAGGGCTGTCCGGCCAAGTGGGGAGGAGTCCACCTCCCACAAGGGAGGTGGGCGCCCTAGGGGAGGAGTCCCTCCTCCCCAAGGCACCTCCCCTACCTACCACCAGGCGCATGGGCCTTAAGGGGTGGGGCGCCCAGCCCACCAGTGGCTGGTGCGCCTCCCTGTACAGCCCATGTGGCCCCCCGGGGTGGGTGGACGCCCCCGATGGACCCCCGGAACCCTTTCGGCACTCCCGGTAAAATACCGAAAAACCCGAAACTTTTCCGGAACCCGAATACCACTTTCCTATATATAAATATTTACCTCCAGACCATTCCGAAACTCCTCGTGATGTCCAGGATCTCATCCGGGACTCCGAACAGCATTCGTTCACCAACATATATAACTCAACAATACTATACTATCACCGAACGTTAAGTGTGCAGACCCTACGGGTTCGAGAATCATGTAGACATGACCGAGACACCTCTCTGGTCAATAACCAATAGCGGGACATGGATTTCCATATTGGCTCCTACATATTCCATGAAGATATTTGTCGGTCAAACCATGATGTCAAGGATTCAATCAATCCCGTATGCAGTTCCCTTTGTCCATCGGTATGTTACTTGCCCGAGATTCGATCGTCGGTATCTCCATACCTAGTTCAATCTCGTTATCGGCAAGTCTCTTTACTCGTTCTGTAATACATGATCCCGTGACTAACTCCTTAGTCACATTGCTTGCAAGCTTCTTGTGATGTTGTATTACCAAGAGGGCCCAGAGATACCTCCCCGTCATACAGAGTGACAAATCGTAGTCTCGATCCATGCCAACCCAACAGTCACCCTTGGAGATACTTGTAGAGTACCTTTATATTCACCCAATTACGAAGTGACGTTTCATACACACAAGGCATTCCTCCGGTGTCAGGGATTTGCATGATCTCATGGTCTTAGGAACAGATACTTGACATGAAGAAAGTAGTAGCAATAAACTAATACGATCAAATGATATGCTTACGATTGGGTCTTATCCATCACATCATTCTCCTAACGATGTGACCCCATTATCAAATGACAACTCATGTCTATGGTTAGGAAACCTTAACCATCTTTGATCGACAAGCTAGTCTAGTAGAGGCTCACTAGGGACACAGTGTTCTCTATGTATCCACACATGTATCTGAGTTTCTGATCAATACAATTCTAGCATGGATAATAGACATTTATCATGAAAAGGGTAATATGATAATAACCAATTAATTATTGCCTCTAGGGCATATTTCCAAGAGTCTCCCACTTGCACTAGAGTCAATAATCTAGTTCACATCGCCATGTGATTGACACCCAATGAGTTCTGGGGTTTGATCATGTTTTGCTTGTGAGAGAGGTTTTAGTCAACGGATCTGCAACATTCAGATCCGTGTGTACTTTGCAAATCTATATGTCATACTATAGATGCTACTACTGTGCTCCACTTGGAGCTATTCAAATGACCGCTCCACTATACGTATCCGGTTGACAACTCAGGGTCATCCGGATCGGTGTCAAAGCTTGCATCGACGTAACCCTTTACGATGAACTATTTATCACCTCCATAAACGAGAAAATATTTCCTTAGTACTCTTTAGGTACCTAAGGATAATTTTGACCGTTGTCCAGTGATCCACTCCTGGATCACTCTTGTACCCCTTGCCAAACTTATGGCAAGGCACACATCACATGAAGTACACAGCATGGCATACAGTATAGAGCCTATGGCTGAGGCATAGGGGACGACCTTCGTCCTTTCTCTTTCTTCTGTCGTGGTCGAGCTTTGAGTCTTACTCAACTTCACACCTTACAATACTTGCAAGAACTCCTTCTTTGAATGATCCATTTTGAACTCCTTCAAAATCTTGTCAAGGTGTGTGCTCTGTGAAAGTATTATCAAGCGTCTTGATCTATATCTATAGATTTTGATGCTCAATATGTAAGCAGCTTTACCCAGGTCTTCCTTTGAAAAACTCCTTTCAAACAACCCTTTATTCTTTCCAGAAATTCTACATAGTTTCCGATCAACAATATGTCATCCACATATACTTATCAGAAATGCTATAGTGCTCCCACTCACTTTCTTGTAAATACAAGTTTCTTCATAAACTTGTATAAACCCAAAAGCTTTGATCACCTCATCAAAGCGTATATTCCAACTCTAAGATGCTTGCACTAGTCCATAGAAGGATCATTGGAGCTTGCATGCCTTTTAGCATCCTTAGGATCGACAAAACCTTCCAGTTGTATCACATACAGCCTTTCCTCACGGAAACCGAAACTCTGTTTTGACATCCATCTGCCAGATTTCGTAATCAAAAAATGCAGCAACTGCTAACATAATCCCAACAGACTTTAGCATCGCTACGGATGAGAAAGTCACATCGTAGTCAACTCCTTGAACTTGTCGGAAACCTCTTTGTGACAAGTCGAGCTCTATAAATGGTGACATTACCATCAACATCTGTTAAAGATCCATTTGTACTTAATGGCCTGTCGATCATCGGGCAAGTCTACCAAAGTCCATATTTGGTTTTCATACATGGATCCTATCTCGGATTTCATGGCTCCTAGCCATTTGTTGGAATCCGGGCCCACCATCGCTTCTTCATAGCTCGTAGGTTCACTGTTGTCTAACAACATGACCTCCAAGATAGGATTGCCGTACCACTCAGGGGCGGTACGAGTCCTTGTCGACCTACGAGGCTTGATAGTAACTTGATCCGAAGTTTCATGAGCATCATCATTAGCTTCCTATTCAATTGGTGTACGCATCACATGAACACTTTTCTGCGTTGCGCTACTTTCCAATTCAAGTGAAGGTTCGATAACCTTATCAAGTTCTACCTTCCTCCCACTCACTTATTTCGAGAGAACCTCCTTCTCTGGAAAGGTTCCATTCTTGGAAACAAAGACCTTCCTTCGGATCTGAGATAGAAGGTGTACCCAATTGTTTCCTTAGGGTATCCTATGTAGACGCACTTTTTCGCTTTGGGTTTGAGCATATCAGGCTGAAGCCTTTTCACATAAGCGTCGCAACCCCAAACCTTAAGAAACGACTCCTTAGGTTTCTTGCCAAACCATAATTCATACGGTGTCGTCTCAACGGATTTAGATGGTGCCCTATTTAAAGTTAATGTACTTGTCTCTAATGCATAACCCCAAAACGATAGTGGCAAAACGATAAGAGACATCATAGAACGCACCATATCCAATAAAGTGCAGTTACGATGTTCGGACACACCATTACACTGTGGTGTTCCAGGTGGCGTGAGCTGTGAAACAATTCCACACTGTCTTAAATGCATACCAAACTCGTAACTCGGATATTCATCTCCACGATCACATCACGGACATTTTATCCTCTTGTCACGATGATCTTCAACTTCACTCTGAAATTTGCTTTGAACTATTCAAAAGTTTCAGACTTGTATCTCATTAAGTAAATATCCCAATATCTACTCAAGTCATCCATGAAGGTAAGAAAATAACAATATCCACCACACGCTTCAACACTCATTGGACCACACACATCAGTATGTATGATTTACAACAAGTCACTTGCCCGCTCCGTTGTTTCGAAAAACAGGGTCTTAGTCATCTTGCCCATGAGGCATGGTCCGCATGTCTCAAGCGATTCGAAATCGAGTGAGTCCAAAGATCCATCAGCATGGAGTTTCTGCATGCGCTTTACACCAATATGACCTTAGCGACAGTGCCACAAGAAAGTGGTACTATCATTATTAACTTTGCATATTTTTGGCACCAATGCTATGAACATGTGTATCACTACGATCGAGATTCAATAAACCATTCACATTGGGTGCATGACCATAGAAGGTATTATTCATGTAAACAGAACAACCATTATTCTCTGACTTAAATGAATAACCGTATTGCAATAAACACGATTTAATCATGTTCATGCTCAACGTAAACACCAAATAACATTTTTTAAGGTTCAACACTAATCCTGAAGGTAGAGGGAGCGTGCGATGGTGATCACATCAACCTTGAAGACACTTCCAACATACATCGTCACCTCGCCCTTAGCTAGTCTCCGTTTATTCCGTAGCTTTTGTTTCGAGTTACCAATATTAGCAACTGAACTGGTATCTAATACCCAGGTGCTACTAGCAGTACTAGTAAGGTACACATCAATAATACGTATACCAAATATACTTTTGTTGATGTTGTCAGCCTTCTTATCTACCAAGTATTTGGGGTAGTTGTGGGATCACTAGAAGAGTGTCTAGAGGGGGGTGAATAGACTACTAGCAGGAATTTAAAACCTAACCTTTTCCCAAGTTAATTGGTTGGCAGATTTTAGCACATATAGCAAGATAGTAAGTCTAGCACACCCTACACATGCACGTCTACGAATATGGCAGCGAAAAGTAAAGACATTGCATATGAAGTAAAGAGATGAGATAGGAAGATCAAACACAATTGGAGACGCAAAGATTTTTCCCGTGGTTCCGATAGGTGGTGCTATCGTACGTCCACGTTTATGGAGTCTTCAACCCACGGAGGGTAACGGTCGCGAGAGTCCACGGTGGGCTCCACCCATAAGGGTCCACGAAGTAGCAACCTTGAATATTTCATAACGGCTTCCGTCCACGAAGGACTAGCCTCACTATGGGTAGATCTTCATGAAGTAGGCGATCTCCTTGCCCGTACAAACTTCTTGGTTCAACTCCACAACACGAAGTAGGAGTCTCCCAAGCGACACCTAACCAATCTAGGAGGCACCACCCTCCAAAAGGTAATAGGCTCGGTAATGTCGATGAACTCCTTCCTCTTGTGCTTCAAGATGATAGACTCCTCAACACACAATCACTCTCTCACAGATTTGGCTTGGTAGAAGAGATGGGATTGGTGGAAAGCAACTTGGGGAGGCTAGAGATCAAGATTCATATGGTTGGAATGGAATGGCATGATCTCAACACATGAGTAGGTGGCTCTCTCTCAGAAGTATGGAATAGTTCTGAGTGCTTCTCTTTCGAGTAGGTGGTGGTGAAGGGGTATATATAGGCATCTCCAAAAATCCAACCGATACACCTAATAAGTCAGACTCGGTGACACCGATGTGTTAATCTCGGTGGTACCGAGTTGCCTCAAAGGTAGCAACTTTTGAATCTCGGTGAGACCGATATATGAAACTCGGTTGCACCGATAAGGTGACCAACGGTCAGATTGCCCAATCTCGGTGACGCCGATTCAACAAACTCGGTGGTACCGATTTTGTGAATTTGCGTAATAGAAAGTTGGCAACCTAAACTCGGTGGCACCGGGATGGAATCGGTTGCACCGAAGTGGCTAGGGTTTGGCTGAGTCTGTCTAGGGTTGATAATCGGTGGCACCGAGTGGAAAGTGTTGGTTGCACCGATTTTGGATATTTGGCTTTCGACAGACTTTTGTGGAAGAGCTTGTGGGTGTTTTTGGTGACTATCACTTGTGCATGTATGAGCATTTTGTTCACCAACAATACCTTACCCCCTTTTAATAGTATTGGCTTTCCTATGGACTCAAAGTGATTTCTCACAAAGTAAAATGTAGAGTCCTCTTCCTTGAAGCTTGCCCAATGCTATTCCTTCTTCTTCTTCTCCTTGGGGTTACTCTTCACACTCCTTTTGCCAACCCATCTCCATGGACCTTATCTGAAATACACTAGGTAAAGGTATTAGTCCAAGAGACAATGTATGTTGTCATGAATTATCAAAACCACCAAGGGAGCATTTGTGCTTTCAATCTCCCCCTTTTTGGTAATTGATGAAAACATACAATCAAAGCTTCAAATAAAGATATACATGGATATAATGAAGACTTAGAGAGACACATGACTTAGACTTGCTCCCCCTAAATGTGTGCAATCCCTTTAAAGGATAGTTGCTTTGGAATGCATGGACACATATATAGTTGAAGGGACATAATAAGTCATGTGTATCTTGGCTATATGCATCAAATATATATGAATGAGATGTATCCTTGTTCAAGACTTCACTCTTGCAAACAATATGTGCAAGAAGCAAGAGATCATCTTGATCAAAGATGTGATGCATATACTTACCTTGAGTTCTTGAGCATTCTAGTAGTAGAAACACACTTGAGAAAACAATGTTAGGAAACACAAGAGTATTCTACTAGTCAAAAGGCAATAGAACTCAAAAGTACCAAGACATGGAGAACATATAGATGATAGTAATCTTTAGAATTGATATGTCTCCAAGAACATCTAGAGCTTTCTCCCCTTGGATATGAAAATAGTAGATCATCCTCTCCCCCTGAATCTTAGCATGTAGATATTGGGATTGGATAGGGTGAGAAAACAATATACGTTAGACTTTTCTCCTTAGACTTTTCTCCCCCTACTTTGGTGTTCTCCCCTTGTCTAAATAAGTATAGGCTTTGATATTTTCCTCTCCTCCTTGATTATATCTCCCCCTTTGCGTAAGCATGTATCTCCCTTTAGCATGAAGCTTTGTTTATCTCCCCCTTTGGCATTAATTTCCAAAAAGGTCCATTCAGAGGGATAGATACAGGGATCATTGATTAAGAAGGGATCCTTGAGAACAAGGGTCAATGAATGTAGGGTTCATAGAATAAAATATCTTCCCCTTTGTCAAACCGAGAAATAATTTCTCTCCCTTTGTTTAAGCTGATGGCTGGTAAGACTTCTCCTCCTTTGAGTTAGGGATCCTTGAATAATGTTTCTCCCCCTAGTTTTTTTTAAAAGAAGGGATCATCGAAGAAACAATGTCTGCAAATATGAACAAGAAAAAGAGAGATGAAATAAATCGGTGACTCCGAGACAAACAAATCGGTGGTACCGGGTTTTTGTACTGCGGCTCATCTGCTGATTCGGTAGAACCGAGTTATTTGCATCGGTGACTCCGAGACTGAAACAGAAACTTGGCAGTGGGATTTTGAAATCGAGATTTCTCAAACTTTGCCAATAACACAGTGTGAAAAGAAATTTTCAAGGAAAATGCAAAAGTTTTTACAAAAAGATATCAACTAGAGAAGATTTGAGTGGTTCCAAGAAGTCTTGCAAATAGAGAGTGAACCAACAAAAATACTTAACTAGATGATGGGCGGTGACTAGGTCACCTATATTAGAGTATATTGACTTAGGAGCCAAGCAAGAATACTTGATCATAGGTCATACTCAACGTTAAGCTCAAAATGGGGTTACCATTTTTCGATTAAGCATTTTAATGTCTTCATATCTATTGAGTTGCTTTAGCTCATGTCTTGGAGTAAAGCCTTTTCAAGGATATGAGTACATACCTTTGAGTGATGTTGATGACGTGGCTTGTAGATGAACTTGTTGAGGATGCTCAAGGTTGATGAAGATCATCTTGAGTTGGGAGCAATCCTTCTCGTTTTAGTACACTTGTCACCTACATAGGTTAGTCATGCAAGGAAGAACATGATATGACACAATTCCAATTGATACCAATTATGAAATTCAAATGTGTATCAAGGATATGTTTTTGTTATCTTCTTCCTTCCATCATCAAGAGGGCTTATGGATACTTGGTCATGACAAGATTGCTTATGATTCGAGTTGCTGGCAATCTTGTGGAATGAAGTTCTTCCAAGTACCTACATAAGGTTAGATGCAATACAAGGGAGCATAGAATTCCATGGTATAAGATAACATGTTAGGAGTATCATGGAAATATCAAGAAAGCTCATGCCCTTGCATGCATCCGAGTGAGTCTAGCTCAAGTTTGAAGCATCAATGATGTTCAACTCACTCCTCAAGTGACAAAACGTTTTCTCATCAAGTGGCTTAGTAAAGATATAGGCCAATTGCTTGTTAGTGCGAACATGCTTAAGATTAATATCACCCTTGGCAACATGATCACGAATGAAATGATGTCGAACTTGAATATGCTTAGTTCGAGAATGTTGCACAGGATTATAACCAATCTTAATAGCACTTTCATTATCACAAAGTAATGGAACATTTTTAACATGGATTCCATAATCCTTAAGCGTTTGTGTCATCCATAGTAATTGTGCACAACACGATCCTGCAGCAATATACTCAGCTTCGGCAGTAGATAGAGATACCGAATTTTGTTTCTTGGAGGACCAAGACACAAGAGATCTACCCAAAAATTGACAAGTACCTGAGGTGGATTTTCTATCAACCCTATCACCGGCATAGTCCGAATCAGAATAGCCAACAAGGTCAAAAGAAGATCCCTTGGGATACCAAATGCCAAAGTTTGGTGTTTGTATCAAATATCTCACAATATGTTTCACGGCCAAAAGATGACACTCTTTAGGTGCAGCTTGATATCTAGCACACATGCAAACACTAAGCATAATATCGGGACGGGAGGCACATAGATATAGCAATGAACCAATCATAGATCGATAAACCTTTTGATCAACCGGTTCGTCCTCCTTGGTAAGATCAACATGTCCACTAGTAGGCATAGGGGTTTTCATACCTTTGCACTCTTGCATGTTGAACTTCTTGATCAAGTCCTTGGTATACTTAGTTTGAGATATGAAATTTCCTTCTCTTGTTTGCTTGATTTGCAAGCCAAGAAAGAATTTCAGCTCACACAACATCGACATCTCATACTTCTCGGACATCAATCTTCCAAATCTTTCACTAAATTGTGGGTTAGTAGATCCAAAGATAATATCATCCACATATATTTGGCACACAAATAATTCACCATTAACTCTCTTAGTCAATATGGTTGCGTCAATTTTACCAATTTCAAAACCTTTTTCAATGAGAAACTTCGTTAAGCATTTGTACCAAGCACGAGGGGCTTGCTTAAGTCCATAAAGGGCTTTACGAAGCTTGTAAACATGATTAGGTTTCTTAGGATACACAAAAACAGGTGGTTGCTTAACATAAACCTCTTCTTCAATTTCACCATTTAAAAAGGCACTTTTAATGTCCATTTGATAAAGCGTGATATCATGGTGATTAGCATAAGCAAGAAGAATACGAATAGCTTCAAGTCTAGCGACGGGGGCATAAATCTCACCGTAGTCCATACCTTTGACTTGCGTATATCCTTGGGCTACGAGACGTGCCTTGTTCCGTATGACTTGACTGTCTTCATCTTGCTTGTTCCGAAACATCCATTTCGTTCCAATGATGTTTTGCTCGTCCTTGGGCTTCTCCACGAGTGTCCACACTTCATTCCTCTCGAAGTTGTGAAGCTCTTCATGCATTGCGTTCACCCAATTCGCGTCTTCAAGAGCTTGTTCTACCTTCAAGGGTTCAATACTAGAGATGAAAGAATAATGCTCACAAAAATTAGCCAAGCGAGTTTTAGAGCGAGTGATTCTCCCGGTTTGTATGTCACCAAAGATTTGGTTTAGGGGATGGTTCTTGGTCACTTGTGCTCGAACTTGGGTCAGCTTCCGACTGTTGGATGGTGGAGCTTCTTCATCATCATCTCCTTCGTCTTCGTTGTTGTTGAAGGTGTCGTTCCCTTGAGGTGGTGGTGAAGGAGGTTGTGGTGGATCTTCATGATGTACTTCCTCCTCTTCATCATCTTGTCGTGTACCGCTTGTGGATGCCTCCATGTCGTGTTGTCGGTAGGCTTGATCCGAGGTAGGAGCTTCCACTTGGGTTGATGAAGTGCTTTCCTTCACCTCCATGGGACGAATCTTGCCGATGGGCAAATCTTGGATAGCTTCCGAAGGGTCCTTATCACCTACATCATTCGGCAATTGTTCGACTTGCGAACCATTAGATTCATCGAACTTCACATCTACCGTCTCTTCAACTTTTCAAGTGAAGTTGTTGTAGACACGGTAAGTGTGAGAGTTCGATCCGTAACCAAGTAGGAATCCTTCATGAGATTTAGGAGCAAATTTAGTACGACGATGCTTATCAAGAATGTAGCACTTTGAGCCGAATACCCGAAAGTATCCAACTTGGGGTTTGTTACCGTTGAGTAGCTCGTATGTCGTTTTACCAAGAAGCTTATGCAAGTATAGTCGGTTTGTGGCATGACATGCTATTTCCACGGCTTCTGCCCAAAAGTGTATTGGCGTCTTGTATTCGTCCAGCATCGTTCTTGCCATCTCAATGAGCGTCCGGTTCTTCCTCTCAACAACTCCATTTTGTTGAGGTGTGTACGTAGCCGAGAACTCATGTGAAACACCTTCTTCGTCAAGAAAGGTATCCACATGGGTGTTCTTGAACTCCGATCCGTTATCGCTCCGAACCTTCTTGATCTTCACTCCAAACTGATTTTGCGCTTTGCGGGCGAAGTTCTTGAAGATCTTTTGTACCTGCGACTTATCATCAAGAAAGAATACCCACGTAAATCTGGAAAAATCATCAACTATAACTAGACCATAGGAATTTCCACCGAGGCTCTTGTAAGCATTGGGACCAAAAAGATCCATGTGAAGTAACTCGAGTGGTCTCCTAGTAGTCATGATATTCTTAACGGGATGACTTCCACCTACTTGCTTTCCAGCTTGACAAGCACTACAAAGTCTATCTTTGTCAAAGATAACATCTTTAACACCAAGTATATGATCACCTTTGATAAGTTTGTCTAGATTACACATGCCAACATGTCCTAGTCTTCTATGCCAAAGCCAACCTTTAGAAGATTTTGCAATTAAACAAGTGCGAGGTTTGGATCTCTTAGTGAAATCGACAATGTATAGATCATCTCTACGAAAACCGGTAAAGACCATTTTATGATTATCTTGGCGAAACACTTGGCAATCTACTTTCGTGAATACCACATTAAAACCAAAGTCGGCAAGTCTAGATACGGAAAGAAGATTGTAGCCAAGAGATTCAACAAGCATCACATTTTGAATAGAGCTATCATGGGATATGGCCACCTTACCAAGACCAAGTACCTTACCCTTGGAGTTGTCTCCAAACGTTACGTACCTTCGCGGTCCATGGTTTGGTGTGATTTCTTCAAACATTTCTCTATCTCTGGTCATATGATCGGTACATCCGCTATTGAGAATCCACTCTTTTCCTCCGGACATGTAATCCTTGAAGTTTGCCATGAGACTTAGATTCTTCATGATCTTCTCATACTCGATGTCAAACAACTCATCTTCATCATAGTAGTCATGTTCCACATTGTCATCATCAAGTGGGAAATCCTCGTCATAAAGAACAAGAAATTCGTTAGGATTGTGATCATGACAATGTTCAAATTTATGAATTCGAATGGCTTCTACAATGATGTTGCTAATGGTTATGACATCTCCTTTAGCACGCACGAGGTCTCTAAGCTCAAATAGACAATCATCAAACTTGGGATCACTAGGCGTCATTTTGTGGAAGGCAACAGTTTTGTGAAGAATTTCATCAAGATTACTCAATGAATAACTTGGATATCGTTTCTCCAAGTCATTCCACAAAGTATAAGCACATTCAAAATTCTTCATTTGATTAAGCACATTTCTAGGCAATGCTCTAACAATGAGATTAACAGTTCTAAGATTGCATAGCATATCAATCTCCTCTTCATGTGTGGGATGCAATTGATCAATGGGAGGTACATAAGGGCTCTTAATATACTTGCTCAATTGAAATTCATTAAATAGTTCAAGCATCAAAGTTTTCCATTGACTATAGTACTCTCCATCAAGAATGGGCACTCTACAACTCAAACTCCCTATACTAGACACATCCATCTTCCTCCATGGTGATTAAACCGAAGCAATGGAGACCAATGCTCTGATACCAATTGTGGGATCACTAGAAGAGTGTCTAGAGGGGGGGTGAATAGACTACTAGCAAGAATTTAAAACCTAACATTTTCCCAAGTTAATTGGTTGGCAGATTTTAGCACATATAGCAAGATAGTAAGTCTAGCACACCCTACACATGCACGTCTACGAATATGGCAGCGGAAAGTAAAGACATTGCATATGAAGTAAAGAGATGAGATAGGAAGATCAAACGCAATTGGAGACGCAAAGATTTTTCCCGTGGTTCCGATAGGTGGTGCTATCGTACGTCCACGTTTATGGAGTCTTCAACCCACGGAGGGTAACGGTCACGAGAGTCCACGGAGGGCTCCACCCATAAGGGTCCACGAAGTAGCAACCTTGACTATTCCATAACGGCTTCCGTCCTCGAAGGACTAGCCTCACTATGGGTAGATCTTCACGAAGTAGGCGATCTCCTTGCCCGTACAAACTTCTTGGTTCAACTCCACAACACGAAGTAGGAGTCTCCCAAGCGACACCTAACCAATCTAGGAGGCACCACCCTCCAAAAGGTAATAGGCTCGGTAATGTCGATGAACTCCTTACTCTTGTGCTTCAAGATGATAGACTCCTCAACACACAATCACTCTCTCACAGATTTGGCTTGGTAGAAGAGATGGGATTGGTGGAAAGCAACTTGGGGAGGCTAGAGATCAAGATTCATATGGTTGGAATGGAATGGCATGATCTCAACACATGAGTAGGTGGCTCTCTCTCAGAAAATATGATGGGGCAAGTATGGAATAGTTCTGAGTGCTTCTCTTTCGAGTAGGTGGTGGTGAAGGGGTATATATAGGCATCTCCAAAAATCCAACCGGTACACCTAATAAGTCAGACTCGGTGACACCGATGTGTTAATCTCGGTGGTACCGAGTTGCCTCAAAGGTAGCAACTTTTGAATCTCGGTGAGACCGATATATGAAACTCGGTTGCACCGATAAGGTGACCAACGGTCAGATTGCCCAATCTCGGTGACGCCGATTCAACAAACTCGGTGGTACCGATTTTGTAAATTTGCGTAACAGAAAGTTGGCAACCTAAACTCGGTGGCACCGGGATGGAATCGGTTACACCGAAGTGGCTAGGGTTTGGCTGAGTCTGTCTAGGGTTGATAATCGGTGGCATCGAGTGGAAAGTGTTGGTTGCACCGATTTTGGATATTTGGCTTTCGACAGACTTTTGTGGAAGAGCTTGTGGGTGTTTTTGGTGACTATCACTTGTGCACGTATGAGCATTTTGTTCACCAACAATACCTTACCCCCTTTTAATAGTATTGGCTTTCCTATGGACTCAAAGTGATTTCTCACAAAGTAAAATGTAGAGTCCTCTTCCTTGAAGCTTGCCCAATGCTATTCCTTCTTCTTCTTCTCCTTGGGGTTACTCTTCACACTCCTTTTGCCAACCCATCTCCATGGACTTTATTTGAAATACACTAGGTAAAGGTATTAGTCCAAGAGACAATGTATGTTGTCATGAATTATCAAAACCACCAAGGGAGCATTTGTGCTTTCAGTAGTTCCGCTATCAGTGACCGTTCCCCTTACAATAGAAGCACTTAGTCTAGGGTTTGGGTTCAACCTTGGATTTCTTCACTGGAGCGACAACAGGCTTGCCATTCTTGAAGTTTCCCTTCTTCCCTTGTCCTTCGTGAAACTAGTGGTCTTATTAACCATCAACAATAGATGATCCTTCTTGATTTCTACCTTCGCGACCTTAAGCATCGCGAATAGCTCAGGGATCATCCTCTCCATCCCTTTCATGTTATAGTTCATCACAAAGCTCTAGTAGCTTGGTGATAGTGACTAGAGAACTCTGTCAATCACTATCTTATCTGGAAGATTAACTTCCACTTGATTCAAGCGACTGTAGCATCCAGACATTCTGAGTACATGCTTACTGACTGAGCTGTTCTCCTACATCTTGTCGGCAAAGAACTTGTCAGAGGTCTTGTTGTGGTTTTGTCACGGTAGATGCCCTAGTGAAAGGACTTAGGGGTGAGGCCATCACTACGGTGACTAGCTCCAAGGGGTTGGTCGGGACGAAAGACACGAGTTTACCTAGGTTCGGCCCCTCACGAAGGAGGTAAAAGCCTACGTCCTGCTTTGTGTTGTATTGATTGGGTATCGATTACAAGGGAGCGGATTCACTTGACCTAGCTCTCGATCAATTGTTTCTTACCCTAAGCTGCCGCAGGGACTCACCTTTATATACACAGGTCGAGGCCCTGGGCTTACAAGAGTCCGGACCGGGTTATACTTCGTAACCGATCTTGTCTCTAAGTCACCTTGCCTTCTCCAGCAAGCCACCTCTAGACGGCTTACGCCTCCAGGTCACACACCGTCTTCTGGCTCTAGGCCTCCGTCCGGCCCGCTTGGCCAGTAGTTATTGGCTCAGAGAAGACCGGAACGCCCCGTATTCCAGCCCAGAGACAAGTCTTCTGGAATACGGCACTGCTGGCATAGAACAAATCAGCTTTTTATTACAATGGATGTGGCTACAAGGGTACAAGGAGTACATCGGCACGGCGACACTACGCCTGCCCAGGGTAGCCCTATGCTAGCAGCGGAACAACCTGAGGAAGCGGAGTAACTCTCGGCAGCGGAACAGCGACGGCGGTGATGGACTGCACTCCGCAGGGACTCTGGCTAGGACGCGTATCCTAGCTCGCAAACTCGGGATCCTCGACAAGCAAGCAATCATGGCATGACCTGCAAACTGGCATGACATGCCAGGTGAGTACTTTGAATGTACTCGCAAGCTCACAACAAACACCAGCATTAAGGCAAGACAACATCATAGCAGTCAAGATTAGGTCAAGATTTATAGTTATCGAAGGGATGGTTGAAAACAACAATAACAGACTATTCTCCCTATACTCTGGTGACCAACTCGTGAGCACTCCAAGGGCACCCAACGATTATCCTCGGGATTGTTACCAAGACTTGTCAATGGCATGATGCCCAACTGCTACCATATTCAGACGAGTTCTTCCATCATTATGGTCACTGATGTGGTTGACCACCTAGTGAGGCCTGGACGGACTGTCCAATACCGTGGACATGACTATTCGAATAGATTTTTCACTCTGCAGAGGTTGCGCACTTTACCCACACCATGAAGCACATGGCCTCGTGATCCCATTCGGGTGGACCAGCGTTGCTCCAACGAAACCCGCCTAACCCGTGACTCTCCCATCGTACCACCGGCATTCATCCTCCCCCGGAGTCCTGCCCTGGGTGGCCCATGTGTCACCTCGTGACACCTGCCACCGTCGTGGCCAAACTAAACTGTCCCAAACAGGGACTTGAGCTCAATAACCAAACTGGGCTCACAAGGTTATCGTCGCCTACCGGGCCAGGGTAGCGCGCATGCATAACCTTCCCTGTCTGGAGGTACCGGTGAAAGAGCACGGAGCCAGACCAAGTCAAGGCCGTCCCATACCGGCAAATGTGGTTGCACGGATAAGCCCAGACAGGTGACTCTCGATCAACCATGAAGTATCTTATCTCCGAATAATATTTCCGCCATAGCTGACACTCCGATATCATAGTAATCCAATAACCAATATGCTCAAGCCACTGCTATTGATTCATATCCACAAATTGTCAGATGAAACCCAAAATAATCATAGACAATAATCTTTTAATCCAACCACGTCATGGCATCATCAAGCGGGTAAACTACTAGCCACTAACAATCCAGTCCTTAACATGGTAGTCACCTATTCAAGAATTTACTCAAGCGTTGCATAGTTTAACCCATTTTACAAATAATCATACTTGCTACTAAATTAATTAGTTTAACTATGATATTGCAATGCAATTATGCAAATGAGTGTTGTGGCTTGCCTGGGAACGAAGGAACCATCGGGAGGAAGTGCGGAGAGTCCGTGGAAATGATTGCCGGAAACAATTCTCTCCCGGAGGGGGCTGTTTACGGGCAAGGGAAAAATGGTCATTTTCATAGTGTCAAAACATTATGAAAATGATACCATCGGAACGGGCTCGACGAGACGAAGAAGTGGGCATTGGTTTCACCTGAATCGGAGTTGCGAGCAGAAAGATATGAGTGATTGAAGTGGGAGGGACCTTTCTGCAATATAAATTATTTACTTACGGGTCCCTGGCTGGTTTTCTCAGGAAAAGAATAAATGGCACTGTGCATTTGGGCTGCACAGGCCGAATATACGGCTGATCTGTTGTTCCTCTGGGCCGGAACTGCTGTTGTGCCACTGGGTCGGCCCACCTTGCGCTACCTCCCACTTAAATGACGTGGCCGGCTCCTGGTCGCTGACGAGTGGGGTCGGGGAGAGGAGTGAGGCCCGCCTGGCCGGTCGTCATCCTCCTTCTGCTCCTCGTGCGCGACCGAGGTAGAGGAACTCCGGCGACGGCTGCCGGCTACTCCGGCCATCTCCGGGAGCGCTTCGGCCACTGGCGTGCTCAGGGCGATACGGCGCATCCATCCCTGCAGGGCACAGCCGCTGGACAGGACCGAGACGAGGGGGACCCCGACACCGGTGGATGGCGGCTCGGTTGGAGATCGGCGCGGCGACACAGTGCACCGGAGAGGGAAGGAAAATGCGGAGGGAGGTCGCCGGACCCTGGTGACGCTCATGGTTGTGAAATGGGGGTGAGGGGAGGCCGACGTCGCGCTAATTTAGCCGGCGGAGGGCGGCGGCCATGGCGGCGAATTGCGGTGGGCAGGAGCTCTGGGGCTCGGGCAGGTAGCTAGGGAGGGGTAGGGAAGTGAGGGGAGGCTGGTGGTGAGCTAGAGGGGCTCGTGGCTGGGCTATATATAGGCGGCCGGGAGAGCAGATAGCCACGGTCGCCGTGGCGTACTTATCAGCTTACTGGAGCTCAGGGGGGAGGCGTGGCTGGCCGTTTCTGGCGTCGGGAGGCTTCGGGGAGAGGTGGAGAGGTCTCGGGAGCGCTCGAGAGAGCTCGAGGGAGAAGAAGACAGCGAGGAAGGCGACGACCGAGCGGTCACGGGCGGCACAGTACCGCGGTGGCGATCGCCGTGGCGCGAGGAGGAAGGGAGAGAAGGAGGAAGCTACGGGAGAGGATGCACGCAGCTGTTGCGGAGCCACTGGACATGCCCAGACGAGCCAGGGCTGGCCGGAGGCTAGCTGGCCGAAACGACAAAAGCACAAAGCGCCGTTTGGACGCGCTCACTGCGTGGTCACCACTAGCACCACGTGTCCATGGCACTGGATGGCTCTAGGACCTTGTCAAACATGTTGCTCACTTGTCCTAGAGATGACTTGAGAGGGTTTGGAGGGGAGTGGGGGCAGGAGATGACAGATGTGAGCTTGGAGACTAGGCAACAGCAATGTGTTTGATGCTTGCTGAGGAAGACTTGCCTGGTGATTGACTCTGATCTTTGGCTGAGAGCTATCACACACTAGGGTGATCATCTCTGCAAATTTGCAGATCAATTGGATGAAGATAAATAGCACTTGCAGTTCAAACGGCTCTACTGGACAGAAGTGCTAATCTGGATGTGGCACTCACATAACAAATGAGATGGAGCTGAATATTGGAGGAGATGAGTGATTTGATCATATGGAGACACTGTATAAGTTTCATACCATTTGGATAAACCATAATGGTACTTCCTTCACACAGCATTCCACTGGACAGAATCTTAAGAAAATTATAGGGAATTATTGGGTAGATGAAATGAGCCCAAATTTTATGGAGAGGTGTTATATAGGTAGAAGAATGTCCTGGTAAAATTTTAGAAATTATGGAGCAACATAAAATATAGTTGCTTCACAACCCAAAATAATGACTAGAAACAAAGATTTGATGTTGTGGTCACATAGTTGAAGGGATGATGCTCAAATTTTGTGTAGAGTGTTAATTTGAGCATATTGAGATCATGGAAAATTTTCAACTCATTTGGATCAACCTAGCTAGCACTTGCTTCACAAAGCTTCCAGTTGATCAGAAACTTTGGAAATTTGCCAAGGAAGATTTACTAGCCAAATGACGTTGAATTTTGGCATGTGGCAATGATATGGATAGTAAAGAGTGCACAAAAAGTTTGGGAGCAAGAAAGCAAATATAAAGGGTACTTGCTTCTCAACTTGACAGCTAGGGCAGAATCAGAAAGGAAATATTTGTGAAATATTTTTGAATATGGCAAGGAAGAATTTTGACATATCTGAGGTAGATATGTCCCAAAGGATTTATGAGAATTATTGGGGAATTTTTGGAATGATGGAAATGTGGGTTGCTTCACAACCCAGGGCAAACAGGGTTATTCCTTTAATAGAAAAAGGAATATTCCCAAGAAAAAGAATTTTGGGATTGGTCCAAGATGGAAATGGCAAGGTCTTGGGAAGATTTTGATAATGGCAAGCCACTGGGGAGAGGGAATCGAGGGGGATCCCTCCAGGTTTCAAGACTACTAAGCCACAAACAAGCAAATCCAAACCAAAATCAAAAGAAAAAGAAATGGGCAAAATCCAGGGTGTTACAAACCTACCCCCCTTAAAGAAATCTCGTCCTCGAGATTTGGTTGCTCAGGGGTCAAACATGAATATCCCCACTTGAGGAAACCGTTTCCAACTCGGGTTTCCTTTTTGCCTTTGTACAATGCTCCCGCTGGATTTTATCTGATGCACTGCCTGGCTTCAGTGTGGTTTGCTTTACTGGATCCCTTTTCGGGCAAATCTTAACTCATATGTTACTCCGACTTCACTCCTTTTATGTCGGTTGACTTATCTGGGTCCAATGGCTTATCCTGACTGAAATATTTGTCCTTCTCGCAAGTCCGGGAGTTGTTCCTCATGGACGGGTTGTGATGAAGTCCAATACGGACGACCGTCCATTGAGTTGTGAACATATTCTTTCGGTGGACACAAAAATCTTTTACTCATTGCATTGGGTTGCTTCAAAAAGGGGTATGTGTTCCCCAGGTTTTAAACAGTACTGTGAATCATACCGTTTTCCTGGCGGAATATGACTTCTCGCACGGTTTGCTGAGTCATCTTGGATATCTCCACTGTCTTGGGTATAAAATTCCTACCGAATATTTGACTGTCACCTGTCATGATCTGTGTAAAGGTGTATGACCTTATAATGGTATTTTTTTGCAGACTTGACTGACGGCGGTTCTGGCAGACGAATCTTGTTCACGGCAGGTTGTCCTTTAACTAATTTCCACATGTGAGGACACATGCTCCAAGGTCATTGTCCAACATTCTAATCGTTTCGTCCGTCGGCACCTTTAAGTGAATAGTAGGTCGTGTAATGCTGTAACACAGTTGCTGGAGTCCAACTATCGAATTGGTCTTTTGGCTGGCCTGACAGACTTGGATGCCCTCTTCTGACAATTCTGAGCTTACATAGCTGGCTGAGTGGGGTACCTTGATAGGAGGTCGTTGCAAACGGGATATACCCCGTGGGTGTGCACCCATGGTGATCAGTACCGAACCAGGCTTGTTCGAAGTATCATGTAACCATTACCATACCTGTATGGACGATCTTGCTCTTTCATTATGGTTCTCTTTGCCTGGATCCTTTGCTGAAAGAACTTGGCTTTATGTGCTGTTGATTCTTCGTGTGACCATAGGTGCTGTCAAGTGCACTATTTCGGTAGGCATATCTTATCCTGATCCCCCTGACAGGGTATCTTTGCTCACATGAACAGCTTTCTCATCCTCCACGCTTTATTCGTAGGACAATGATCATCCGAACCCAGGTTCATAGCTCCAGGCTATCGTCAACCATGCAAACACTGACAAAGGTTAATGATATCACTTTGTCGGGAGTGAGGAGACTGGCCTTGATAATCACTGCAAAAATTGTTGTCTCACTTTGTCTGGCTTTTTATCTTGCATCATACTGAGGTGTATGACTGTCTTTCTCTTTCTTGCATAACTCAGGTGATAGACGGATTCTCATCGGGCTGACATCATTGTATGATTGACTCGTATGACCTTGGTAGCATGTCCACCATATCTAGAGTATATGTAGCTGAGCATTTGGTTTTTGAAACGGGCCTGTGTCCTGACTGACTCTTGCATTCAGACCAACTGTTGCGAATCTGACTCTGAGGATGCATGGTCATATGCTACCAACCGTCGGTGGAGTAGCTTGTACTTGTGAGGATGTAATGCCTTACCGGCGAAGGTTGCTTAGCTTGTGTTGGAAGCCAACGAGAGTATCTTGTTGAGGAAGTCTGAATAGCCTACGCTTGAAGCTTCTGCTGGGATATCATGCTGAAAAAGACTGGGTACCGTACCTCAGACGCTTCCCCCTTTAAAGGCTTGCTGGGGAAGACTCGGTACCTTATGCCAGAAGCTTGCTATGATAGCTTACTGGAGAAGCATGGGTGTCTTGTATGGGCAAATATCCGTGTGTCGTATCGAGGAAGACACAGGAACCTTGCATCGTAAGCTTTTCTGGTAGCTTGCGGAGGAAGACTGGGTGGCTTACATCTGAAACCTTCTTTTTGCCATATGTGGACTGAGTGCAGATATATATCCCTTAATGTTTCTGCTGTCGGTCACTGGTTGTATGAAGAAAGTTGTTCGGCTATTCTTCTTGCTGAGCACTAAGTTCATAGCACTTTCTGGCTTGATTCCAGGACATAGCAGGTTTCAAATCATACTCATAGTAGACTCAAACTTTGTATATGAACCATACCTTTGACTCAAAATGTACTGTGGATGATGCACACAATTTGTCGTCTTGCTGATTCGATGATTACTGCTGTGAAGGTTGCACTGGTGTATACTTGATGCTGACAACCAATCCAGCCAAGATATCATTTATTTTCATGCCCGATATTCTGATATAATGCAGTCTGCTGAAAATTCTATATTGCTGAACTGAGCTTCCAAATGACTGTCTCTTCACTGATTTCTTTGAGTCCAGTGTCGGTGAGCAACCTCCATAAGGGGAAAATAAGGTAACACCAAGGGCCCAAAGGAAGAAGCAAAAGAAACGACTAAAGCAAAAGCACACAAGATCACACACAAGCAATATCATAATTTTACAGCTACTCTCAGCAATAATATGCATTCCTACTTAAGCACACAAATCTCGCAAGAACTCCGGTGTTACGGTCTGACATGCTGTGGCGGTGTGCATGAAAGTGAATCAATGTGTGGAAGAAAATTGGTGTAAACAAGGCTACACCAAACACGGGCTTAACACCAGTTCCATCTGGACGGACACGGTGGCGAGGACGAACTTGGTGATCATGGGTCGGAACACGGAGGTCACGACCACATCATCATCAAGCGTACGGGAGGGAAACCGTACTCGTCCAGAGAATGGGTGGCAAGGTGGGATAGCGGCGAAAAGAAGGGCTTGCGGGCATTGCCCTTTTCTGATAACAAGATCAGTAAGGGTTGCCAAAGCGGCTAGAGGAATGGCAAGATTTGGGATAGAAACATGTCTATCACCGAAACAATAGGGGTGGCCGAAGAGAATATATTGGTGTGGTACCTGTGCATCAGTCCTGCAAAGGATCGACACTACCAAGCACCTTGGTATCACTCCGCTGGGACGAAGATGACACCACACCAAGGAACAGGTATGCAAACTGGAGAGCGCAGGTAGTGAATCGAAACCGATGCCACCTACACTCACCAGATCAACTGTTAGTGACACGATAATTAATCTATATGCATGCTTTGCACAAACAAATGCAACAACCAAGTGCAGCAAACCAACTAGACCCTGTACTACCGGTTACTAACGCTCGCGCGGTCTAGGGCGTCTACAGCCAGACCTGCTCTGATACCAACGCTTGTGGCACCCCGGCTCAGAGAAGACCGAAACGCCCCGTATTCCAGCCCGGAGACAAGTCTTCTGGAATACGGCACTGCTGGCATAGAACAAATCAGCTTTTTATTACAATGGATGTGGCTACAAGGGTACAAGGAGTACATCGGCACGGCGACACTACGCCTGCCCAGGGTAGCCCTATGCTAGCAGCGGAACAACCTGAGGAAGCGGAGTAACTCTCGACGGCGGAACAGCGACGGCGGTGATGGACTCCACTCCGCAGGGACTCTGGCTGGGACGCGTATCCTAGCTCGCAAACTCGGGATTCTTGACAAGCAAGCAATCATGGCGCGACCTGTAAACTGGCATGACATGCCAGGTGAGTACTTTGAATGTACTCGCAAGCTCACAACAAACACCAGCATTAAGGCAAGACAACATCATAGCAGTCAAGATTAGGTCAAGGTTTATAGTTATTGAAGGGATGGTTGAAAACAACAATAACAGACTATTCTCCCTGTACACTGGTGACAAACTCATGAGCACTCCAAGGGCACCCAACGATTATCCTCGGGATTGTTACCAAGACTTGTCAATGGCATGATGCCCAACTGCTACCATATTCAGACGAGTTCTTCCATCATTATGGTCACTGATGTGGTTGACCACCTAGTGAGGCCTGGACGGACTGTCCAATACCGTGGACGTGGCTATTCGAATAGATTTTTCACTCTGCAGAGGTTGCGCACTTTACCCACACCATGAAGCACCTGGCCTCGTGATCCCATTCGGGTGGACCAGCGTTGCTCCAACGAAACCCGCCTGGCCCGTGACTCTCCCATCGTAACACCGGCATTCATCCTCCCCCGGAGTCCTGCCCTGGGTGGCCCCTGTGTCACCTCGTGACACCTGCCACCGTCGTGGCCAAACTAAACTGTGCCAAACAGGGACTTGAGCTCAATAACCAAACTGGGCTCACAAGGTTATCGTCGCCTACCGGGCCAGGGTAGCGCGCACGCATAACCTTCCCTGTCTGGAGGTACCGGTGAAAGAGCACGGAGCCAGACCAAGTCAAGGTCATCCCATACCGGCAAATGTGGTTGCACGGATAAGCCCGGACAGGTGACTCTCGATCAACCATGAAGTATCTTATCTCCGAATAATATTTCTGCCATAGCTGACACTCCGATATCATAGTAATCCAATAACCAATATGCTCAAGCCACTGCTACTGATTCATATCCACAAATTGTCAGATGAAACCCAAAATAATCATAGACAGTAATCTATTAATCCAACCACGTCATGGCATCATCAAGCGGGTAAACTACTAGCCACTAACAATCCAGTCCTTAACATGGTAGTCACCTATTCAAGAATTTACTCAAGCGTTGCATAGTTTAACCCATTTTACAAATAATCATACTTGCTATTAAAGTAATTAGTTTAACTATGATATTGCAATGCAATTATGCAAATGAGTGTTGTGGCTTGCCTGGGAACGAAGGAACCATCGGGAGGAAGTGCGGAGAGTCCGCGGAAATGATTACCGGAAACAGTTCTCTCCCGGAGGGGGCTGTTTATGGGAAAGGGCAAAATGGTCATTTTGACAGTGTCAAAACATTATGAAAATGATACCATCGGAACGGGCTCGACGAGACGAGGAAGTGGGCATTGGTTTCACCTGAATCGGAGTTGCGAGCAGAAAGATATGAGTGATTGAAGTGGGAGGGACCTTTTTGTAATATAAATTATTTACTTACGGGTCCCTGGCTGGTTTTCTCTGGAAAAGAATAAATGGCACTGTGCATTTGGGCTGCACAGACCGAAACTGCGGCTGATCTGCTGTTCCTTTGGGTCGGAACTGCTGCTGTGCCACTGGGCCGGCCCACCTCGCGCTGCCTCCCACTTAAATGACGTGGCCGGCTCCTGGTCGCTGACGAGTGGGGTCAGGGAGAGGAGCGAGGCCCGCCTGGCCGGTCGTCGTCGTCCTCCTTCTGCTCCCCGCGCGCGGCCGAGGCAGAGGAACTCCGGCGACGGCTGCCGGCTGCTCCGGCCATCTCCGGGAGCGCTCCGGCCACTGGCGTGCTCAGGGCGATGCGGCGCATCCATCCTTGTAGGGCACAGCTGCTGGAGAGGACCGAGATGAGGGGGACTCCGACATCGCCGGACGGCGGCTCGGTTGGAGATGGGCGCGGTGACACAGTGCACCGAAGTGGGAAGGAAAAGGCGGAGGGAGGTCGCCGGACCCTGGTGACGCTCATGGTTGTGAAATGGGGGTGAGGGGAGGCCGACGCCGCGCCAATTTAGCCGGCGGAGGGCGGCGGCCATGGCGGCGAATTGCGGCGGGGAGGAGCTCTGGGGCTCGGGCAGGTAGCTAGGGAGGGGTAGGGAAGTGAGGGGAGGCTGGTGGTGAGCTAGAGGGGCTTGTGGCTGGGCTATATATAGGCGGCCGGCGAGAGCAGATAGCCACGGCCGCCGTGGCGTACTTATCAGCTTACTGGAGCTCGGGAGGGTGGCATGGCTGGCCGGTTCTGGCGTCGGGAGGCTTCGGGGAGAGGTGGAGAGGTCTTGGGAGCGCTCGAGGGAGAAGAAGACAGCGAGGAAGGCGACGACGGCGCGATCACGGGCGGCATAGTACCGCGGTGGCGATCGCCGTGGCGCGAGGAGGAAGGGAGAGAAGGGGGAAGCTACGGGAGAGGATGCACGCGGCTGTTGCGGAGCCACTGGACATGCCCAGACGAGCCAGGGCTGGCCGGAGGCTAGCTGGCCGAAATGACAGAAGCGCAGAGCGCCGTTTGGACGTGCTCACTGCATGGTCACCACTAGCACCACGCGTCCATGGCACTGGATGGCTCTAGGACCTTGTCAAACATGTTGCTCACTGGTCCTAGAGATGACTTGAGAGGGTTTGGAGGGGAGTGGGGGCAGGAGATGACAGATGTGAGCTTGGAGACCAGGCAACAGCAATGTGTTTGATGCTTGCTAAGGAAGACTTGCCTGGTGATTGACTCTGATCTTTGGCTGAGAGCTATCACACACTAGGGTGATCATCTCTGCAAATTTGCAGATCAATTGGATGAAGATAAATAGCACTTACAATCTACTGGACAGAAGTGCTAATCTGGATGTGGCACTCACATAACAAATGAGATGGAGCTGAATATTGGAGGAGATGAGTGATTTGATCATATGGAGACACTGTATAAGTTTCATACTATTTGGATAAACCATAATGGTACTTCCTTCATATAGCATTCCACTGGACAGAATCTTAGGAAAATTATAGGGAATTATTGGGTAGATGAAATGAGCCCAAATTTGGTGGAGAGGTGTTATATAGGTAGAAGAATGTCCTGGTAAAATTTCAGAAAATATGGAGCAACATAAAATATAGTTGCTTCACAACCCAAAATAATGACTGGAAACAAAGATTTGATGTTGTGGTCACATAGTTGAAGGGATGATGCTCAAATTTTGTGTAGAGTGTTAATTTGAGCATATTGAGATCATGGAAAAATTTCAACTCATTTGGATCAACCTAGCTAGCACTTGCTTCACAAAGCTTCCAGTTGATCAGAAACTTTGGAAATTTGCCAAGGAAGATTTACTAGCCAAATGAGGTTAAATTTTGGCATGTGGCAATGATATGGATAGTAAAGAGTGCACAAAAAGTTTGGGAGCAAGAAGGCAAATATAAAGGGTACTTGCTTCTCAACTTGACAGCTAGGGTAGAATCGGAAAGGAAATATTTGTGAAATATTTTGTACATGGCAAGGAAGAATTTTGACATATCTGAGGAAGATATGTCCCAAAAGATTTATGAGAATTATTGGGGAATTTTTGGAATGATGGAAATGTGGGTTGCTTCACAACCCAGGGCAAACATGGTTATTCCTTTAATAGAAAAAGGAATATTCCCAAGAAAAATAATTTTGGGATTGGTCCAAGATGGAAATGGCAAGGTCTTGGGAAGATTTTGATAATGGTAAGCCACTTGGGAGAGGGAATCGATGGGGATCCCTCCAGGTTTCAAGACTACTAAGCCACAAACAAGCAAATCCAAACCAAAATCAAAAGAAAAAGAAATGGGCAAAATCCAGGGTGTTACAGTAAGTCACCTCCAGGCTTGTCTTGGTCTTCAGGCCCGTTTAAGGCTTTATTGTTAAGTCGCCAACCTCCTAACCCGGCCCCTCCCGGGCGGGTTATACCGCGGGGTTATATCCCCAACATTAGGCCCTAGATTGATTTTAACCTATTCATGTCAATCTTCAATTCTTCTGGTTGGCGAGTCTCGTGTTTCCTTTAATCATTTAATCCAGAATATATCTTCACGACCCACCATATAGAATGGATGACGTCATCTCTGGTAAATCCAGAAAATCTTCATGACATCCCAACAGATCTTTGCATTAACTAATCATTCCAAAAATCGAGGCACTTCTTTGGTCAGTCATTATCCCGTCTCCTCGATTCTCGCACTTGACTGTCATTGTTCCACCTCCTCCCTTCCTTATAAATAGGCATGGGGGGCCATTCTTTTCACTTTCCCCTGTTGCCTTTTCCTCTTCTTCTTCCTCCCAAAGCTTCGTGCGACCGAAACTCCGCCACCCCAGCCGGACCGCGCCGTCCACCTCGCTAAGGCCGATGCATCAACTTGTTGTGACCAGAGCTCATCGACATGCGCCCGCACCCTTTGCATCTTCTCAGGTTCCGTTCTTTGGCTTTCCCAGATCCGCATTAGGTCACTGGAGTTCTTAGAGTTCGTCGCCGTTCATCGGAGTTCATATCTTCACTTGAAGAGAAATCACTTTTTGACTTTGGAAACGCTAGCAAAATCGTGCAGTGCTTAGTTTAGCATCTACTTTGTATCCTGAGTAGATCGCTTCTTGCCCAGAATCAGCACATTGCCTGCTAGTTCTTCCATTACTGTCTTTTAGGGTTAGTAATTATTCCCCATTTATGTTCGTCTGTAGATCCATAAATGTAGCTGTAACTTGTGAAACTTGTTTGCCCACACTTTGCAATATTTTCAGTATTCACTGTGTTATTGACCCGCCACCACGCTGCTGGCTCACCCTGGCAAAATATAACCCGACATATTCATGCTCTAAGGCGTCTCATTCCTGTAGCCAAAAGCGGCTCATAATTTATTGACGACCCGCCAAGTAACGTTGCCGTCTTATAGTCACAACTGGCTTGTCATGTAACACTCCTAACCCGCCATAATCTTATACCTTTCCACAGCTTTTAACCCGGTCAGTCATGACTAAGGCTCCCTCCTCTTGCGATTGGGTAGCCTCCGGAGTTACCGAGCTCATGCTTAATGAATATGTAACCATGGGGTTTTTACCGGATAAAGAAGTCATCCATTGGCGGGTTCCTGGTCCTGAAACTACTCCCAGACCCAAGGAGGGGGAAGTTGTTATCTTTACGGATCATCTTCTCCGTGGATTCTCACCGCCCGGGTCAAGATTTTTCCGGGATGCCTTGCATTTTTACAAACTTCACCCTCAAGACATTGGCCCCAATTCCGTCACCAACCTATGCCAATTTCAAGTATTCTGTGAAGTGTATCTGCAAGAAGAGCCCACTGTTGATCTTTTCAGAGATTTCTTTTATATCAACCGCTAGACTGAGATAGCAGATGGACCAAGTCTTGAACTCGGAGGTGTTTCCATCCAGAGACGGAGAGATGTAACTTTTCCCTCAGCTGCTCTGCCCAGCTGTCGGTGTCAAAACCGGCGGATCTCGGGTAGGGGGTCCCGAACTATGAGACTAGGATCGATGCTAACAGGAGACGAAGGGGACAAGGTTTTACCTAGGTTCGGGCCCTCCTATGGAGGTAATACCCTACGTCCTGCTTGATTATATTGATTATATGGGTGTTACAGAGTTGATCTACCACGAGATCGTATGACTAAAACCCTAGATGAGTTCTCTTGGTCTACAACCTAAAACCCTCCGGCTTATATAGACGCCAGGGGTCCCTAGGGTTTACACATGGTCGGTTACACGTCGAGGGGATAAACATGCCTATTTACTACTTTTAAACGTGGAGGACAAGCCACGATTCTCGAAGCTTCCTTCCTGGAGTCTGGGTCTTCAATCCTTCAGTGTCCGGCAAACGGCCCATACAGTCCGGCCTATGGTAAATAGGTCGGCCTCCCGAGGACCCCTTAAACCAGGACTCCCTCAGTAGTCCCCGAACTAGCCTCCAACGCCAAGGGTCCAAGCTCCAGCTGCTTCGAGTGATCAGAGTCTTCGGCTTGCGAGGTGAGTTCCTTTCTCCAAACAGTAATCGGTCGGGATATAGCTCGGCCCCCGTCGACGTGTAATCTTTCCGATCATAGATCGTCCGTATACCATGAGTAGCTCGGCCTTGAAGGCCAAACGTCATAGAGCCAATAGTGTTCTCTGACAACTTTTCAGATGAAAGGCCACGGCCCACCACAACCAGTCGTAAAGACCCGATTCGTGGTTCGAGGCCGTTTCCACTAGCTCAATCCATCAATGCACAGATCGTGCCCCATTTTACACGGGATATGTTTAGTCATGCGCGTATAACGGCACGCATGCCTCGGGAAGCGGAGAGATTCACGGCGCCGTGAAGGGAGGCTAACCGGAAGCAAGCTTCAATAAAAGGGGAAGAAAACCCCAAGGCTTATCCGCATCTCCCATTCGCATCCCTGCTTCCCCAATCTTGCGAGCTTTCAGAGCCTAGATCTAAGTCTTTCATCCTTCCCCCTCCGAGCTTAGCCATGGCCAGTTCTGGCTCCAACGGAAAGTGGGAGGCGTCCACGGTCACAGACCAGGACATCCGGGACCTCAAGGCCGCCGGATACCTCCCCGCCAATGTCTTCCACCGCGCTGCGGAGGAGGGTCAAGTGATCCCCACCCCCAAACCAGGTGAGAGGGTGGTCTTCATCCCTCACTTCATCAAAGGATTAAGCTTCCCGCTTCACCCCTTCGTGAGGGGCCTCATGTTCTTCTACGGCCTCGACTTCCATGACCTCCCGCCGAACTCTTTTATGCATATATCGGCCTTCATCATCGTCTGCGAGGCTTTCCTACGAGTCGAGCCACACTTCGGACTGTGGCTCAAGATCTTTAACATCAAGCCAAAGTGTGTCGCCGGCGCACACGCGGATTGCGGTGGAGCAGCCATCGGCAAGCTTCCGCATGCAGTGTGGCCATCCGGCACCTTCATAGACACTATCAAGACTTGGCAAAAAGAGTGGTTCTACATCACCGAGCCAAGGGAGGAGGGCGGAACTGTTCCTGCTGAATCCGGAACTATTCCTGCCGAATTCAGATCCGTCCCCCCGACCAGATTGACCTCATGGGTCCGAAAGGGCCTCGACTGGGGGTCGGACACAGAGGTGGAGGATCTGCAGAGGGGCGTCGCCTCCATGATCAGGGAGGGAGTCGGCCTGACCAACGTGGTCCAGGTTATGCTTCGGCGGCGCATCCTCCCCTGCCAGCGCCAAAGTTCTCCTATGTGGAATTACCAGACTGACGACGATCCTACAGTTCGTCAACTCTTCTGTACCACGCGGGAGAAGCTATGGAAGGCGTTGTTCAAGGCGCAGGAGAGCTGGCCGGCCGAGCAGGAGGATAAGGGCCTGGGTGCCGTCAAGCCCCCATCCAAGGTAGAGTACAGCTTTATTTGATCGGTTTCGTCTTCCGACAGAAAGTCTAAGCATTTTCTGATCACTGTTCCAGGAATGGTTGAACAAGGCCAAGGGCATCAAGTGTCCGGCTCCACAGCTCAAAGACACCAGGTCTCCGCTGCTGTTGGAGATGCTCGTCGTGGCGCCTTACAAGGCGCCAGAGAAGAAGGAGAAGAAGAAGCCAGGCCAAACTGGATGCGCAACAGGGACCAGCCAGAGGCTATGTCCGAAGAGACTCACGCCTCCTCGAATCAAGAGGAGGAGCATGAGGGTGAGGAGGGAGGCGATTCCCCCCTCGCCGGAAAGAGGGCGGCGTCATTGGACGCTCCGGAAGACGTAGATCCTCCTGCCCTGAAGAAGACGCGCCGGACGCAGGTAGACCTGTCCGGTGGTAGCACGGACTCGGATACTGAGTCCGAGGATTTCGAGAGGGTTCCGCAAAGGAACCTCAGGGTTAAGCCCCCACCTCGAAGGTAAGGATCCGAAGACCCCTGAGCTATTAGCGCTAAGTTTTTTAATGTTACTGACGTGTGAGTGCCTTCTGACTTGCAGCCCACCGCGCGTTCTCCCCACCGATCAAGTTTCGAACGGGGAGACCCCGCCCGCCGAGCTGGCGGAGAGCGGAACCGCGTCGCACCCCACTCCTCCGGGCGCCACGAAGGACACCGCAGAGGTGTCATCCTAGCAGGCTCCTTTGGAGCCGGACACTGGAGGCGGGGGCGATGACGTCATGGTCGAGGCTAACACCTCGGCCGCCGAAGACCAGGGGGAGAAACTCCTCCCGGATACTGAGGAGACCAGGCAAGGAGTTGTCCAGTCGCCTCCAAAGCTGTCTCCGGAGCGCACTATGCCTCCGGAAGCAGAGGTTCAATCCCCGGTTGGGGACCAGGTTAACCGATCCCCACCGGCGCCACCGACCAATGGGTGGCCGGCCATGGGGGAGGCTTTATCCAACGCCTCCCTCTCCGAGGAGCACTGCACCCTTATGGGTGCGGTATTGCAGAGCATTCAGTCCGTAGGCCACGGACTGAAGGAGGCTTTCAATGGTCTCCTGACAGGCTTCCAGGTAAGCCATGTAATGCTCTATTTTGTAAGATATTATTTTCATTAAGTCGCTTTATTAAGATATCATTGTACACATGGTAGCCCCCGAGCCCCAGGTGAGTTTGAAAAAACTTACTTGGGGGTCAAACATAGATCCGCGTCCGAACTGTGCATGGAACAATATTCGGATCGTTCGGACAGCCCTTAAGAGGACCGGATATAGTATCATTTTAGTGATAGTTCGGAGGTTGTAAACTCATGTAACGTTATATGTTGTTATTTGTTACAGGCTTCGTCGACGGCAACGGCTAATAACGCTGCCGAGCTAGATGAGCTAAATCGGAAGCTCAAGAGCTCCGAAGACGAGCTTGACGCTCTAAACAAGAGATTCGACGAGGCGCAAGGTAAGCCAGATTTAGAGTATCAAAACTCTTCTTTACCGTACTATCAACACGGTTTCTTGATATAAATCAATGCTTATGCAGCCTCGGCGAAAGAGATTGAGAAGCTTAAGGCCTTGCTTGAGAAAGCGAAGCAAGAAGCTTCGATTGAGAAGGCGGCGGCCCAAGAAGTGGCTACCGCACTGTCCGCCCTGAGAGCCACTAGCGATAAGCATGAGGCTCGGGTGGAAGAAATCCAACAGGAGCTCAAGGACGCAGGCCAAAAGTGCGAGGTCCTTGAGCAGAAAAGCAAGGAACAGGCCGCCGAACTATCCACCCTTAAGACCGATCTCCAAAAGGAGCGGGTGGATAGGCGGTCCTATGAAGAGGAAGTCAGCCAGGCCAAGGCTATCCTGGATGGTAAGCCATATTTATTGCAGTGTATCTTCGGGGATAGCAAGTTCGAGTTGCTTACCCAAGTATGGCGTTCCTCAGGCGCCTACTCGGACCTCCAGAAGAGCACGGCGGACGCGAAGCAGTTCTATGCTTCGCGGGGAGAAGGAGATGAAGCTCGGCTATTCTGGGCACAGTTCGAAGCCCCCGAGCGTTCTCCTCTCCTTGCCGAGCAGCTGAAGCAACTAATGGAGCTACACCGGATGGCGGAGCCGGCCATGAAGGATCTCTGTATCCGGCTGTGGCCCAACGAGCCACTGCCGGCCAGCTACTTCGGCCTGGTGTAGAAGCTGAGCGACGCCACTCCTCGGATCGACGCATTGAGGCGGTCTTCCTGCATCAAGGGAGCTAGGATGACCTTCGCGAGGCCAAGGTGCACTGGCCGGGGCTGGATCCGATGAAGGTAGCCACAGCTCCTCCGCCTCCTGGAAAGGGGCATAGGCGCCCCGAGCTGTACTTCTCCAGAGTTATGGAGGGTGCTCGGGTCATAGAATCACAATGTTCGAGAGAGAATGAATATGAATAGATTGCTGTACTATGTCCGAAGACTTTTCAGCGTGTATATATTTAAAATGCATGGTTTTATCATGTCTTGTATGTTTTGCATCCTTTATAACTCCTTTGTGGCTGTTAACCCTGAAAGCTGCGAGTCGTCGGCTTCAGCCCCCGTGTAGATACTACACGAGGTGTCTCTTCCAACCGCACTGTAACCCTTAGCCGAACTATCGGCACCCGAAGGCGGTAGTGTGGAGCGGACAAGGCAATCGGACCATAATGCTTTATTGCTTTCACTTAGCCGTAGGGGCACGAGAAAGGAGTGCGGGGGCTGATGACTAGCCCCCAGGCGTTTGTGATGTTCGGATAAACCGTGGCCAAAGCCTATATCACATGGTTTGTACTAACACCAAACCCGTCATATGACACGGAGTAACCTCTGACGAGATTTAGCTAAGCTCGGATTCGCAGACCGGTTCTCGCATACCATGACAGTCAGTTTTCGGCTTTCTCCGCTGAGGCACTTGACTAGACTAGCCGGAAGCACAATCACAGCGGTGCTCCCTTTGCCCTTTTAGCCGAACGAGCGGAACATAAAGGGGCAAGCACAGGAGCCGGGCAACCCAACTATTGACCCAAGACATAGTTCGGAACCAATGCATATAAAGCGGAAGTCCAAGACGCCGAACACTAAGTCAGTTGTGATTAGGGCGATTTTGAAGAGCGAGCCCCCGGTCTATTAGTCGGTTGCATCGTAAAGCATACTAAACAGGTTCGCGAGAAGAGGGAGAAAATAGAGAATGTTCCAAAAGAAAAGGGAACAGCAAAGAAATAATGTATGATAAAGCTGTATTTTACTCAACAACTCTTATTATTCAGATTGCGGAGACAACTGTTTACAAGTATGAAATATAAACTTTACAGGAAGGGCTTGTACCAAGGGTCTTCGATGAATGACCTGACGTCCTCGATGTGCCCTGTCGCTTGTCCGCTCCTGCGTCACCTAAGGAGGTGAATGCCTTTATGGGCTTGGCTGTTCGGCAAACGGACCTTGAAGAAGAAGTCTTGAGAAGTCGCCGAAGTATGGATGAGCTTTACGCTGTAGGAGGTACTTGATGGTACATGTAGTGTGTCCGAAGACATGTTGACGGTGACAGTTCGGTCCAGCCGAACACTTACCCTTTAATACTTTTCCCCACCACCGCCCATGGAATTTTGAGCGCGAAGTTGTGCCTCCTGGGCACGTATTTTGCCGGTGCTAGGGCCGTGCGATGGGGGGCGAGTCCCTATTTATGGGGAGAGGAAGGTTCTGGTACTTCGGATTGAGACCGAGCTCGTTTCCCAGCTTTGGATGCCTTTACGGCAGATGTCGGTATTTGCCGATCATCGGTGTAATGGAATTCGGCCGCCAGGGCCAACGCATGCTCCTCAGTTCGGAGGGAGCGCTCTGTGTTGCCGTTGACTGTAATGACCCCCCTAGGGCCGGGCATCTTGAGCTTGAGGTATGCGTAGTGCGGGACGGCGTTAAAGCGAGCAAACACTGTACGGCCGAGCAGGGCGTGATAGCCGCTGCGGAAGGGTACGATGTCGAAGATCAAGTCCTCGCTTCGGAAGTTATCGGGCGAGCCGAACACAACCTCCAGGCTTGCGGAGCTTGTGCACCGGGCTTCAACGCCTGGGATCACTCCTTTGAAGGTAGTGTTGCTGGGCTTGATCCTTGACGGATCTATGCCCATCTTTTTCACCGTATCTGAGTAAATCAGATTGAGGCTACTTCCACCGTCCATGAGGACTTTAGTGAGGTGGTACCCATCTATGATCGGGTCCAGGACGAGTGCGGCCGAACCCCCGTGACGGATACTGGTCGGATGGTCGCGTCGATCGAAAGTGATCGGGTATGCCGACCATGGGTTATACTTCGGGGCTACAGGCTCTATGGCGTAGACATCTCGAAGGGCGCGCTTCCTCTCCTTTTTGGGTATATGGGTGGCGTAGATCATGTTTACTGTCTTTACCACTGGAGGGAATTTCTTTTGTCCGCCACCGATCGGACCACGAGGCTCATCCTCGTCCGCACTGCGTGGGCTCTTGCCTTGGTCCTCGGTTGCGAGCTTGTCGGCCTGTTTGAAGACCCAACAGTTACGGTTGGTGTGATTGGCGGGCTTCTCTTGAGTGCCGTGGATCTGGCAAGGCCTCTCTAGGATCTTGTCCAGCGGGGTGGGTCCGTCGTGTTTGCCTTTAGGAGGCTTCTTCCGCTGCCCAGACCGGGCATTGCGGAAGCCGGCGTTAACGGCCGTATCATCGGCATCACTATTATTGTGCCGGCGTTTGTTCTTGTTGCGCTTCGGTTTCCCGTTTCCATCCCGAACTTCAGAGGTTCCGGGGTCTTCGGGGTTATGCTACCCCTAGCTAGCCAGTTATCCTCGCCCGCGCAAAAGTGGGTCATGAGTGATGTGAGGGCAGACATTGTCCTTGGTTTATCCTGGCCGAGCTGTCGAGCCAGCCATTCATCCCGAATATTATGCCTGAAGGAGGCTATAGTTTCGGCGTCCGGGCAGTCTATGATCTGGTTCTTCTTGGTCAGGAAACGATTCCAGAATAGCCGTGCGGACTCTCCTGGCTTCTGAACGACGTTGCTTAAATCGGAGGAATCCGGCGGCCGAACATAAGTGCCTTGGAAGTTAGATCGGAATGCCTCTTCTAGGTCCTCCCAACACCCAATAGAGTTTTCGGGGAGGCTATTTAACCAGTGCCGGGCTGGCCCCTTGAGCTTCAGGGGTAAGTATTTGATGGCGTGGAGATCATCTCCTCGTGCCATGTGGATGTGGAGGAGGAAATCCTCGATCCATACGGTTGGGTCAGTTGTCCCATCGTATTGCTCTATGTTTACGGGCTTAAACCCTTCCGGGAACTGATGCCGCATCACCTCGTCCGTGAAGCACAGTGGGTGGGCGGCGCCTCTGACCTGGGCTATGACGCGCCGATGATCGGTGTCTGTCCTAGCTCGGGTTCGTTCCTGATCTTCATTGTGGTCGAACCAAGGCCGGTACCCTTCCCGTCTATCGGGTGAGTATCCTCTGGATCCGTAGATGGATCGCGTACGACCTGCTCTATAGTTTAGGTCGTATCGCAGGTCGAACCTGTCATCGGGCTCTAGTGGCTCCTTTCCCCGTCTATGGGGTATCGTCGGCCTATAGCCAGTATCGTCAGCCGTCCTGTCTCGTCCTCGAGGAGGGCGGTCTGGCTTGTCGTATGGGGTATGCTTGGGAGACGGCGTATCAGTGAGCTCGTCATCGAATTGTGGCAGCAGCCTTCTGCGTGGGTAGCTCTTGGGTTGGTCCGATAAACTAGTGCCGTATCCATCCTCAGCTGAGAGGACTCTCGTCCATCGGTCGTTGAGGTGATCTTGTTCGGCTTTAAGTTGCCGTTCCTTTGCTTTTAGGCTGCGGGCCGTAGATATGAGTTGTTGCCTAAATAGTTCCTGGTCAGCAGGGTTATCGGGGATGGCAAAGTCATCGGCTTCCGCATTATCCTCCCCCTCGATAGAGCGGAGGTAGTCGTCGTCCTCGGGATCATATGGATCATCGGGGTTGCGACGGTCTTCGGGTCTCTCCTGACCCTCTAACGGGTGTTCGGGGACTTCGGGGCCGCCGATGTCTTCCGGGGTATCTCCGTCCCCGGTGCCATCGATAGACTTTCGCCCCTTTTTTCCTTTTGACCGTTTATGCGGCTTTCGGCGTCTTGACGGCGCTTCATCCGATTTATCGCCATTGTTTTTTGGAGTGTCCACCATGTAGACGTCGTATGTAGAGGTGGCAGTCCACTGCCCTGTCTTAGCGGGGGTGAGGGAGTGGTTTTCCTCATCCATGTACTCTGCTTCCTCGGAAGCGTAGTCTAGCATGTCGGTTAAATCCTCGACAGTGGCTATCAAGTGGGTGGTGGGTGGGACGAAAAATCTGTCCTGACCCGTCTGAGGCCCGATCTGAGAATAGATCGGGGTTGGGTCGTCGTTGATCTTCATCGACGAGATCCGATCTAGAGCCTCGTCGAGTATCGAGAGCTCGATCGGGCCGGTCTGCCCAGAGCTTCCGGAGTGAACCTCCGATGCATCCGTGCGGGGAGAGTGTTCGGCAAGAACTGATGTCCGGACGCCGGGCACTATGACCTGATCCGGACTGAAAGTCGGGCCCTCGCCGGGGTAGATCCCATGGGCGGAGCCGAAAGATAGGTCTGAGATTAAGGCCTCAGAGTCTTCGGGCATGGCAGGCGAGACTGCGAGCCCAGTCAGTGATAGATCGCCTCGAGAGTCTACGGAGAACTCTAAGTTCCCAAATATGACCTCTTGATCAGGGGCGAAACTTCCGACGCGGCCTAGATGGCCGGTCGGATCGGCGTGCAGCACTATGCTGCCGAAAGCGAAGATCTGTCCAGGGACAAAAGTGCCCGGATTGCGGACCTCTTCGTTGAGGACTAGGCGAGCCATCGATTCCTTCTGGCGATCACAGCGGAACTCTCAATGAAAGCACCAATGTCGGTGTCAAAACCGGTGGATCTCGGGTAGGGGGTCCCGAACTGTGAGACTAGGATCGATGGTAACAGGAGACGAAGGGGACAAGGTTTTACCCAGGTTCGGGCCCTCCTATGGAGGTAATACCCTACGTCCTGCTTGATTATATTGATTATATGGGTGTTACAGAGTTGATCTACCACGAGATCGTATGACTAAAACCCTAGATGAGTTCTCTTGGTCTACAACCTAAAACCCTCCGGCTTATATAGACGCCAGGGGTCCCTAGGGTTTACACATGGTCGGTTACATGTCGAGGGGATAAACATGCCTATTTACTACTTTTAAACGTGGAGGACAAGCCACGATTCTCGAAGCTTCCTTCCTGGAGTTTGGGTCTTCAATCCTTCAGTGTCCGGCAAACGGCCCATATAGTCCGGCCTATGGTAAATAGGTCGGCCTCCCGAGGACCCCTTAAACCAGGACTCCCTCACCAGCCATCCCAAAGATTGGAACCGCACTTGGTTCTACTGTATAGACACCACTCCGGCTGAAGAGAATCCCTTGCCGGGTTATCGCCCCTACCGGCTCTGCACCACTACTGAGCTTCCAGACCGGTTAACCGCCACAGAGCGCATTCAATATGCTCACACATTTTCAAGGATCAGGGCTTTAATAGCCAATGGGTTGACCGAAGTTGATTTGACCCGCTGCTGGGTTTCCTGGAGGATTTCGCCGCTGATTCAGCGCGGCGGCTTAATGTGTCAATATACTGGCAATGTGGATGATCCTCAGCACTATAACCAGACACCTTTGACGGATAAAGAAGTCAATTTAATTGTCAAATCACTACTTGGAGAACCTCAGGAAGTTTGCAATAAAACGGGATTGAGCCCTTTCTGCGTTCTTAACCCGGCTCCCGTAGTAAGACCCTTTAAGTTAATCTTCGCCTTTTCCTTTTAGATTTTGCACTTCACATATCTTTTAACTTTCTGCAAATGCATTTATGTATGTAGGCCGACTCTCCCTTCTGGAAGAAAATAATAACTGCAACCTCCACTATGAAGAAAAAGATCAAACCGGCTAAACCCCGTGGTCTAGGCCGTCCTAAGAAGCAAACAGTCCAAGAACTACTCGAACAGGATGATTCGGAGGTAGAACTTGACTCCCTTGGCCTTCTTTTCATGCAACTTATTGATGCTGACTCCTCTCAGGGAGAAGCGGAAACAAGCCATGCCGATGCAGCAGAGGTAACTATCATCTCCTTCGACTCAGAACCTTTGCCAAGAGAGAAAATACGGCGGGTCATCCGGAAAGTAAAGTTTTCACATCCTCTTGCTCACTTGGATCCCAGCTTTCTTTTGAAGAAGCAGCAACATGATTCTAGGCGTCAGACCCGGAGCGGCGGCTCTGAAGACCTAGTAACTGGCTTATCCAACACACCAGTTCCTCGGAAACGCCGCAATGAGGTACTTCATAGCTCTGCTTTTATTTCTTCTGCGCGTTAGCCTCATGCAGTGATCTGCTTATACTGTCCAACTCTAATTATCAGGAAACACCTCCGTCATCGGGCGACTCAACCAGCACACAGCTGCCCACCTACGTTGTCAACCCTGGGTAAGGATTTTGCCCTTGTTGGTATCTAAGAATTTGTTTTCGTGTGCTCATAAGCTTGTCCATTCCTGTCACAGGGCCAAGGCAAAGATGGGCAAGAAACAGAAAGTGGGCTACTCTTCCAAGACCTCCAAGGTCTCTGAGCCGGAGAAAGAAGCGCCGAAGCCCCCTGAGGCCCCAATCCAAAGTTCTGAAGACCCTATTCCCCATCAAGACATAGGCTGATGAAGTCTTTTCTGAGGCCATGGACACTGACACTGACCCGGCCAACATTTGTGAACCGCCAAGTCCAACTCCTCTCCAACCAACTAAAGAAATCCCTTTTGAGAAAAACGATACTGACGTTGTCATCACTGGGGCGGGTTATAAAACACCAGGAGCCTCAACTGTATTGGCTAAGCATAAAGAAGAGCCACCTTTGCTGGAGAAAGGCAAGGCCAAACTGGATCTGCCGGATTATGCGGATTTCAGTGCCAGCGAGCCGCATGCCGGTTACCTAAACCACCTTCATACAAGTCGTGATCTGGAAGTCGGCTTAGTAAACATGATGAAGCAGAAGTATGAGGTATGAACCTTAACCCATTTTCGTCTCACAGATATGTACTCATCCAGCCCCCAAGGGTCGGCTTATCTTGAAAGGATGAGCCAGGTCTTCCAATAAATACTTAGAAAAAATCCGCATGTAGCCCCCAAGGACCGGCTTATCCTGAAAGGATGATTGATGTCTACTACGCAACCTTCTTCTTGTAGACTCGTGTTGGGCCTCCAAGCGCAGAGTTTTGTAGGACAGTAGCAAATTTCCCTCAAGTGGATGACCTAAGGTTTATCAATCCGTGGGAGGCGTAGGATGAAGATGGTCTCTCTCGAACAACCCTGCAACCAAATAACAAAGAGTCTCTTGTGTCCCCAATACACCCAATACAATGGTAAATTGTATAGGTGCACTAGTTCGGCGAAGAGATGGTGATACATGTGTGATATGGATGGTAGATATAGGTTTTTGTAATCTGAAAATATAAAAACAGCAAGGTAACTAATGATAAAAGTGAGCACAAACGGTATTGCAATGCTTAGAAACAAGGCCTAGGGTTCATACTTTCACTAGTGCAAGTTCTCTCAACAATACTAACATAGTTGAATCATATGTAAATCCCTCACGTGCGACAAAGAGTTCACTCCAAAGTAACTCATAGCGGAGAACAAACGAAGAAATTATTGTAGGGTACAAAACCACATCAAAGTTATCTTTTCCGATCAATCTTATGAGCTATCCCTATAAGTGTCACAAACAGCCCTAGAGTTCGTACTAAAATAACACCTTAAGATACACATCAACCAAAACCCTAATGTCACCTAGATACTCCAATGTCACCACGAGTACCCATGGGCTTGATTATACGATATGCATCACACAATTTCAGATTCATCATGTTCAATCCAACACAAAGAACTTCAAAGAGTGCCCCAAAGTTTCTACCAGAGAGTCAAGACGAAAACATGTGCCAACCCCTATGCATAGATTCCCAAGGTCACGGAACCCGCAAGTTGATCACCAAAACATACATCAAGTGGATCAATGGAACATCCCATTGTCACCACGGATATCCCATCGCAAGACATACATCAAGTGTTCTCAAATCCTTAAAGACTCAATCCGATAAGTAAACTTCAAAGGGAAAACTCAATTCATCACAAGAAGATAGAGAGGGGAAAACTCCATATGATACATCTATATCAATAAAGCTCGCGGTACATCAAGATCGTGCCATCTCAAGAACACGAGAGAGAGAGAGATCAAACACATAGCTACTAGTACATACCCTCAGCCCCGAGGGTGAACTACTCCCTCCTCGTCATGGAGACCGCCGGGATGATGAAGATGGCCTCCGGTGATGGTTTCCCCCTCCGGTAAGGTGCCGGAACGGGCTCCCGATTGGTTTTTCGTGGCTCTGGAGGCTTGCGGCGGCGGAACTCCTGATCTAGGTTTCTTTTCGGAGGTTTCTGTATTTATAAGAATATTTGGCGTTGGAATCACATCAAGGGAGTGCTCGAGGAGCCCACAAGCCAGGGGGGCGCCCCTGTGGCTTGTGGCTGCCTCGGGACTCCTCTCCGGTATCTTTTTGCTCCAGTATTTTTTATATTTTCCAAAAATATTCTCCGTAAATTTTCAGCCCATTCCGAGAACTTTTATTTCTGCACAAAAACAACACCACGGTAGCTCTGCTGAAAACAGCGTCAGTCCGGGTTAGTTCTAATAAAATCATACCAAAATCATATAAAATTACTGTAAACATGGCATGAATACTTCATAAATTATAGATACGTTGGAGACGTATCAGCATCCCCAAGCTTAATTCCTGCTCGTCCTCGAGTAGGTAAATGATAAAAGAAATAATTTATGAAGTGTGAATGCTAGCAAGTGCACAAGTTTGATCAATGATAATTCCCATCACTTTTTCTAGCATCAATATAAACCATAAACAGTAGCTCATCTCATAAAACTTCTCATGATCAAGTAACAAGCTATTCACATGTTAAAGTATAGACCGGAAAGTTTCTTGAAAACTAACAAACCATATTCCTAGTCATCGAACAATTGCAATTCATCTTATTTTCAGGAAGGGTCTATGTAAGAGCTTTGATTTAGCAAATTCCACATACTCAACTATCATATAGTCTTCCATGATTATTGACACTCAAAGCATATTTTTAGAACAAATAGCATCCATCGAACACAGAGAAAGATAGGGGCTTAATGTTTCGCCTCCCAACTTATTTATCATATAGATAATTGTCAACAATAATAATTCATGATCAAATATATTTGTGTGGATATATATGTCTGGATCATTCCCCACCACATGACGCTTGCCAAAAGAAAAAGGCGAAATATAGGAAGTGGTGAAGATCACCATGACTCTTGCATAAAGGTAAGTACTAGAAAGTAAAAGATAGGCCCTTCGCAGAGGGAAGCAGAGGTTGTCATGCGCTTTTTGTTTTTGGATGTGCAAACCCTTAATGCAAAGGAACGTCACGTTGTATTGCCCTTTGTGATAGCAACCTTTATTATGCAGTCCGTCGCTTTTATTTCTTTACCATCACAAGTTCGTACAACGCTTATTTTCCCTTACAATAAAAGATCATGCATATTTAGGAGCAATTTTTATTGCTTTTTGCACCGATGACAACTTACTTGAAGGATCTTACTCAATCCATAGGTAGGTATAGTGAACTCTCATGGCAAAACTGGTTTAAGGGTGTTTGGATGCACAAGTAGTATTTCTACTTGGAGCGGAAGTTTTGGCTAGTATGAGGTGGAAGCAAGCACCACATGTTGGAGGATCCATAACAATATAACTTCTATACAAATATACCCAAACATAACTCATTAAGTTGTCTTCCTTGTCCAATTTTAACTAATTTGAAAATAATTAATGAGCTCACAATCATAGAATATGTCCAAGATAGTATATTTATATGTGGAATCTCTCTTCCTTCAATATTCTTTCATGAATTGTTCAAGTGACCAATGCGGTGTTTGCTAACTTTCAATAAATTTTACCACCTATACTTATTATGTGTGAAGTCATTACTCCCCATGGGATAAGTATATGAAGCATATTTAATTTCAGATTTATGATATTCAATTCATTCAACCATTTACTCCTAGGATATAAGTGAAGCACGAGAGTGAATGACAAACTACTCCAAAAAGATATAAGTGAAGATCAATGCGTAGTCAATTAGTTAAATAGCCATGTGAAGACTCTCTAATATAATAATTTCAGATCTTAAGTATTTTATTAAACAGCAAGCAAAAGAAAAATAGCACTCCAAGAATAGCACGCAGCATGTGAACGAATAAAAATTTAGGCTCAACATAGGCTAACCGATAGTTGACGAAGAGAGGTGGGATGCATAGCATCCCCAAGCTTAGATGCTTGAGACTTCTTGAAATATTTACTTGGGGTGCCTTGGGTATCCCCAAGCTTGAGCTTTTGTATCTCGTTCAATCCTCTCATATCATGGTTTCACCTATTCTCAAAAAACTTCATCCACACAAAACTCGAAAAGAACTCGTGACATAGGTTAGTACACTAAAGAATAAATCAACTCTTTATGTACTGCCAAGACAAGTTGCATAATAATTTCCAAACATCATCTACTGTTTACTATCGTTTCCACAATTTATATCTACCAATATAGGCTATGGAAACTATAGGATAAGTAGATAACAAAACTATGACAGCAATCTGTCCAAATAGAATAGTCTGTAGCAATCTATTAAACCAGTGTACTTATGTAACTCAAAAAATTATGAAAATTTAGGACAAGCTAAAGAATTTATATGAAAATACTGTGTAAAAAGTTCAGAAACTTTCCACGTTCTAGTAAAATATGAAAATTCAAACACTACAGCAAAAGTTTCTGTTTTTACACAGCACACATCAAACATGTAATTCAAGCATCCTAAGCCAATTCTTGGATCTTTTTATTGAAACACGAGATTATAAATAACACCTAACAGAAAATAACAAAATATAATGACGATCCAAGCAAAGAACATATTATGTGACGAATAAAAATATATCTCTAAGTAAGATATACCGATAATGTTGAAGACGAAAGAGGGGATGCCTTCCGGGGCATCCCCAAGCTTAGATGCTTGAATCTTCCTTGGATAGTACCTTGGGGGTGCCTTGGGCATCCCCAAGCTTAGGTTCTTGTCACTCCTGATTCTCCTCATATCGGTGTCTCACCCAAAACTTGAAAACTTCAATCACACAAAACTTAACGGAACTTCGTGAGATGGGTTAGTATAATAAAGATAGATCATTCACTTAGGTACTGTCAAGACAAGATTAATAATTGTTCCCACATGTTACCTACTGTATTCTACCATTCCCATAATTTATACCACTAAATATATGTTATGGGAACACTAAAACAAGCAAACTATGCATGCAAAACAGAATCTGTCAAAAACAGAACAGTCTGTGAAGATCTGTAGTGTAACCATACTTCCCTATCTCTGAAAATTCTGAAAAATTAGGTCAACCTGAAGAATTTGTATATTAAGACTGTGTAAAAATTTCATATCATTATCATGCTCCAGTAAAACATGAAATTTCCTGTACTGGAGTCAAAAGTTTCTGTTTTGGTTCAGCATCAATTCTACTCATCTTGTGAGTCATCCCAAAGGCTTTACTTGGCACTTTATTGAAATAAAAGACACAAAACATGATTAATACAGTAGCTTAATCATGTGAACACTCAAAAACATAAAGTAAAAGTGTTGGGTTGTCTCCCAAAAAGAGCTTTTCTTTAATGCCTTTTAGCTAGGCATGATGATTTCAATGATGCTCACATAGGAATAGTAATTGAAACATGCAAGAGAGCATCATGAATCTCATGACAAGCACATTTAAGTCTAACCCACTTCCTATGCATAGGGATTTTGTGAGCAAACAATTTATGGGAGCAAGAATCAACTAGCATTGGAAGGCAAAACAAGCATATCTTCAAGATTTTCAACACATAGGGAGGAAACTTGATATTATTGCAATTCCTACAAGCATATGTTCCTCCCTCATAATAATTTTCAGTAGCATCATGAAGGAATCTCACAATATAACTATCACATAAAGCATTCTTTTCATGATCTACAAGCATAGAACATTTATTACTCTCCACATAAGCAATTTTCTTCTCATTCATTGTAGTGGGAGCAAACTCAACAAAATAACTATCATGAGATGCATGATTGACATAACCACATTCAATATTAAAATCATGATGACAAGTTTCATTGTTACTATCACTCTTTATAGCATACATGTCATCATCATAATCATCATAGATAGGAGGCATGCCATCATCATAATAAATTTGCTCATCAAAACTTGGGGGGCTAAAAATATCATTTTCATCAAACATAGCATCCCCAAGCTTGTGGCTTTGCATATCATTAGCATCATGCATATTCAGAGAATTCATACTAGCCACATTGCAATCATGCTCATCATTCAAGGAATTCTCATTAAGTATTTTCATAATTTCTTCCTCTACCAATTGAGCACAATTTTCTGAATCCTTATTTTCACGAAAGACATTATAAAGACGATACAAATGATGCAACCTAAACTCCATTTTTTGTAGTTTTCTTTTATAAACCAAACTAGTGAAAAACAAGAAACTAAAAGATTTAATTGCAAGATCTAAAGATATACCTTCAAGCACTCATCTCCCCGGCAACGGCGCCAGAAAAGAGCTTGATGTCTACTACGCAACCTTCTTCTTGTAGACTCGTGTTGGGCCTCCAAGCGCAGAGTTTTGTAGGACAGTAGCAAATTTCCCTCAAGTGGATGACCTAAGGTTTATCAATTCGTGGGAGGCGTAGGATGAAGATGGCCTCTCTCGAACAACCCTGCAACCAAATAACAAAGAGTCTCTTGTGTCCCCAACACACCCAATACAATGGTAAATTGTATAGGTGCACTAGTTCGGCGAAGAGATGGTGATACAAGTGTAATATGGATGGTAGATATAGGTTTTTGTAATCTGAAAATACAAAAACAGCAAGGTAACTAATGATAAAAGTGAGCACAAACGGTATTGCAATGCTTAGAAACAAGGCCTAGGGTTCATACTTTCACTAGTGCAAGTTCTCTCAACAATACTAACATAGTTGAATCATATGTAAATCCCTCACGTGCGACAAAGAGTTCACTCCAAAGTAACTCATAGCGGAGAACAAACGAAGAAATTATTGTAGGGTACAAAACCACCTCAAAGTTATCTTTTCCGATCAATCTTATGAGCTATCCCTATAAGTGTCACAAACAGCCCTAGAGTTCGTACTAAAATAACACCTTAAGATACACATCAACCAAAACCCTAATGTCACCTAGATACTCCAATGTCACCACGAGTACCCATGGGCTTGATTATACGATATGCATCACACAATTTCAGATTCATCATGTTCAATCCAACACAAAGAACTTCAAAGAGTGCCCCAAAATTTCTACCGGAGAGTCAAGACGAAAACATGTGCAACCCCTATGCATAGATTCCCAAGGTCACGGAACCCGCAAGTTGATCACCAAAACATACATCAAGTGGATCAATGGAACATCCCATTGTCACCACGGATATCCCATCGCAAGACATACATCAAGTGTTCTCAAATCCTTAAAGACTCAATCCGATAAGTAAACTTCAAAGGGAAAACTCAATTCATCACAAGAAGATAGAGAGGGGAAAACTCCATATGATTCATCTATATCAATAAAGCTCGCGATACATCAAGATCGTGCCATCTCAAGAACACGAGAGAGAGAGAGAGATCAAACACATAGCTACTGGTACAACCCTCAGCCCCGAGGGTGAACTACTCCCTCCTCGTCATGGAGACCGCCGGGATGATGAAGATGGCCTCCGGTGATGGTTTCCCCCTCTGGCAGGGTGCCGGAACGGGCTCCCGATTGGTTTTTCGTGGCTCTGGAGGCTTGCGGCGGCGGAACTCCTGATCTAGGTTTCTTTTCGAAGGTTTCTGTATTTATAAGAATATTTGGCGTTGGAATCATGTCAAGGGCGTGCTCGAGGGGCCCACAAGCCAGGAGGGCGCCCTAGGGGGGCGCGCCCCTGTGGCTTGTGGCTGCCTCGGGACTCCTCTCCGGTATCTTTTTGCTCCAGTATTTTTTATATTTTCCAAAAATATTCTCCAAAAATTTTCAGCCCGTTCTGAGAACTTTTATTTCTGCACAAAAACAACACCACGGTAGCTCTGCTGAAAACAGCGTCAGTCCGGGTTAGTTCTAATAAAATCATACCAAAATCATATAAAATTATTGTAAACATGGCATGAATACTTCATAAATTATAGATACGTTGGAGACGTACCAATGATCCGGGTCATGCTATACTTTGAAATGATCTACATTAGCCCCCAAGCACCAAGTGTATTGCTTGCAATGTGCTTGGGACTTGAATAATTGAATCATAACAAACCTGTTGAATAATGATTTGCTAACATACTCTCGAATCCTTTATGTAGGAGGCACTAAATTTGAAGGAGTCGCGTCTTCGTGACTTAAGCGAAAGCGTGGCGGCTCTGGAATCTAAGAACAGCAAGGCCGAGGCAAAGCTGAAATCTGCCTTGGAAGATTTAGAAAAATTGAAACCGACTTCTCTGCTGAGCGGTCCACTCTTGAATTGGAAAAAGGCTCATTGCTGAGGCATGCAGAAGACGCTGAAAAGCAGCTGAAGCTGGTTGCTGAAGAGCTTGCCAGCTTAAAATAGCAGATATCTCGGACGACAGCCGCCATCTTCGGTAAGTGCAAAAAGTTATTCTCCATTGAAACACTTCATCAATTAAGGTAGTCAAAAAACGCTAAATTGAGTTTATGATCTTAATTGCCTGATAGGTGCCAGGAGTGCCAACCTTGGCCAAAATATCTTGCTGAAACTGAAAGCTGTCTACTCATTGACTGAGCAATTATACGCTGGAAGCCTGCGTACGCTTGTAGCCGTATCCTCTGGAAAAAATCCTCCAACACTCATCAAGACAGTGCTGGATCATCTATCAACTGTGCCGTCTCAGATTGGAGAATTGAAACTGTCAGCCGCCCGCTCAGGAGCCATTACTGCCCTAAGCCGGGCAAAGGCATGGCAATCAGATCTAGACTCGGCTGAGATGGCTGGCGGGTATCCGAAGTATAACGATGATGGAACTATCTTCAGCGAGACAGACTTTTCAAGATGTGTCAAAGACATGAGGCTGTTGGCATGCCAACTAGCACAAGGGTTAAACTTGACCAAGTATCAACCAGCTTACGACAGCAGCAATACTCGTATCAAGGCGCCTTCTCATGCGGTTGTCGACTTAACTCCTCAGAGGCGTAAGCATATGTTTGCCACTGACCTTGATCCTTCTCTAATTCTTAATGATGAAGCCACTTTTGAGGCCTTAACCAGCATCGACTGGACTTCGGACGATCCCCAGATGACCGACGATGAAGAGCCGGCACAGGATGATCCGGAGCCTTGCACCTCCAAACGTCAGGATGACACTAATCCTGCTGGTTCTAACCCGGATGGCACTGAAGCCGGCTCAGAATAATGAAACCCTGAAAAACACTTCACCATAAAAATTGAAGGGCCCAGCTACGGCCTTGTAATAGCGTAGTTTTAAAACAGCTGTGATTTTGCCATGCCTTCGTGCATGCTTTTACCAACTTATATCCTGGCGGCTTAACCGCTGCAATCTTTATCAAACATGTGTATGCTTGATGTGATCATATCTCTTAATTCTCCATGAAATTTTGATCAGTAACAATTCATCAACTCCTTGACTGGCGACTTATAGCCACAATCCAGGGCGAGTTAATAACTCAATACCCCATATTCTTGAAAATATGGTAACAAACCCGCTGACAGGTGACGTGGCTTGGACTGCGTCGGTATTTCCCCAAAGAGGAAGGGATGATGCAGCACAGCGATGGTAAGTATTTCCCTCAGTTATGAAACCAAGGTTATCGAACCAGTAGGAGGATCACCAACACCCAATAAGCAGCACCTGCACACAAACAACAAATACTTGCAACCTGACGCGAAAGAGAGGTTGTCAATCTCTCTACGGTAATAAGATAGATTAGGTAGTGATAGATAGGAGAGATAGATCTCTCAAGAACACAAATAAAAAGAGTAAATATGCAGCAAGGTATTTTTGGGTTTTTGGTTTTGTAGATCTGAAAACAAAGATTGCAAAAACCGTAGATCGGAAAGCAATATGATAGAAAAAGTAGACCCGGGGGCCGTAGGGTTCACTAGTGGCTTTTCTCATGAGTATAGCGCATGGTGGGTGAACAAATTACTGTTGGGCAATTGATAGAAAATCAAATAGTCATGATGATATCCAAGGCGATGATCATTATATAGGCTTCACTGTCGGTGTCAAAACCAGTGGATCTCGGGTAGGGGGTCCCGAGCTGTGAGTCTAGAACCGATGGTAACAAGGGGACGAAGGAGACGATGTTTACCCAGGTTCGGGACCTTCTATGGAGGTAAAACCTACATCCTGCTCGATCATATTGATGGTATGAAGGTTACAGAGTTGATCTACCTCGAGGTCAGATAGCTAAAACCCTAGATGAGTTTATCTGCTCTACAATCTAAAACCCCTTGGCTTATATAGACGCCAAGGGTCCCTAGGGTTACACATGGTCGGTTGCGCACCAAAGGGGAAAAAACATGCCTATCGACTATCTCAAACTTGAAAGACACGCCACAGCTCCTGAGGTCTCCTCCCTGGCGATGGGGCCTTCGATCAATCCCATCCTCAGCGAGCAGCCCACGAGTCCGGCCCATGAGAAATAGGCCGGCAGTCCGAGGACCCCTTAATTCCGGACTCCCTTAGTAGCCCCCAGACTAGCCTCCAATGCCGAGGTATGTTATCCAGACAATCCTGCATGTTGAAGTCTTCGGCTTGCGAGGCGAGTCCCTCTACCCCTTTTTGTTCGGCAACCATCCCGTCCTCGATGAATTCTCCAACGTTGAGAACTTGCGGGACCCATTGTAATAACTTTCAGCGCTTCTCGATCCTTGTGCGCCGAGGGGAGACGAGCGGCCCGGCAGCTTTTTACAAGACTGCACTTCCCATAAAGGAGGCACCACCCATTTAAACAAGTTGAATCATGGTCTGGGCCACATCTTCCCCATCAGAAAAAGCCTCAAGCGAGAGATCACCACAAAAACATGGCGAGCGCCCCCAGCTCTTCCTCGCGTCCTTACGGCTCTTGTCCCGGGGATTGGGCAAGTTGCTCTGTATCCCTCCTTCGGCTGCGTGACCTCGAGACCCAAGGGTATCTTCCTTCCTCGGATCTGGCGGCTACCCGCGCCAGTTTGACTTCTTTCGACAATGAAGCCTTCGCGGAGAACTTCCCTAATCCCCATAAGGGAGAGCGGGTATGCTTCGTGCCTTTCCTCTTGCGGGGCCTAGGGTTCCCCCATTCATCCTTTCCTGATGGGATTACTGGAGTTCTATGGGATCCAGCTCCATCATCTTACCCCCGGCTCTATTCTGCATATCTCAGGCTTTGTTGCCCTTTGCGAAATGTTCCTGGGCTGCGAGGCACACTTTGGATTATGGAGGAAGTACTTCTGCCTTGTCCCCCGCACTCGGGGTGAGACAATTCGGGAAGTCGGAGGAGTCGAAGTATGTCGTATAGCCGGGACAGGGTATCCAATGGGGACACCGAAGAAGGAGTCCAAAGAATGGTCTTCGGAATGGTTCTATATTGAGGACGTTCCCCTATTCGATCCAGCTCGGAGGGGTTTGCCCGAATACTCCGACACCCCTTTGAAGAAAAGGTACAATTGGTGACCGAAGAGTTCATCCCAAGAGGACGGTGCTGAAGTTCAACGCTTGGCCGACCGCGTAAGGCTGCTGGCTCATCACAAGTTGACTATGATTGATGTAATGGCTGCCGCCATCACCCGATGCGTTCAACCTCTTCAGCAAAGGGTACATCCTTTGTGGCATTACAACGGAACAAGTGACACCACTCGCTCCCGACGGCTAGGCCCTGCCAATCAAGCGGCATTGGCCGCCGCACTTGCCGACCTGTTCAAAGGAGAAAAAGAAGACTTTGTTCGGCCACCGGTTAAGGAGGGCTACTCGAGTTACAACCCTATCGAATGGGTAAACCTTTCGACTTTGCGACCTGAGTTCGGGTTTTTTATTTGCCCCTTTTGATCGAAGATTTTAATCTGCGCAAACAGGAATGGAGGAGCTTCATCGAGACAATTAACTGTCCGGCCCCCCAACCAGAGAATTACTCTCGTGATGACGATTCGGGATTTCATGACGATCCGAAGCTGTCAATCGAGTACGAAGACGGGGTCTTTTACCAAGAGAGCCTTGATCAATCCAAGGTGGCTATCATAGCCGATCACCCTGGATCACTCCCTTCCCCTACTACAGGCAAGAAGAAAAATTCTTCCCGTAAAAGGCAAACGTCCTCTGTCGACCCAAATGTGCCGGTTTCTGCTCCCAAGCGTCGTCGGTCCTCGCGACGAGCGTCGGCTACAGCAACAATGCCCGGACCGGGCATCAACAGGAATCCTTCATGTGAGCCGGCCGTGGAGACGAAACCGACCACTCATTCAACCAAAAGGTACTTCGTTCGGCCGCTTAATCTATTGTTATTATGATTGATAGGATCTCACAGAAAATCTCATGTCGAAATATTCAGGAAACGAGTACAACCATCTTCTGCCAAGGACGTTGCTGGGATGCCTGGCAACACTCAAGAATCAAGATCTTTTGCTCATGCCGAACCTGCTGCGGAGGCCCCTGTGGTCAATCCGGCCCCTGAAGATTCCGGGGACGCGGTATCAGTCACTAAATCCGAGGTGGAGAGTGAGATGAACCAACGGCGGTGACGAGAAGCCCTGCGCCACCCGGCGTTTTCCGAACAAGAGTTCAATGCTCTATGCTCGGCAGATGCGCACATCGGAGCTGCCCGAGCTGGGCTTGGGGAAGCCGTGAAACTGATATCATCCAGCCTGAAGGTGAGTGATTGATTTTCAGAATCCGGACACACATGTAAACCCAATAACCCCTGAGCCTTGAATTGGTCGGGACGACCGAGTTAAGGATCCGTATATTGTTTTGATGATGCAGGCCTCAAGGCAGCAGAACGAGCAATTGGCCAATGAATTGCAGGCGAGCCGAACAGAGGTGGAAACCGTGAAGGCCGAACTTGAACAAGTGAAATTTTTTACCCGGGAGGCACATGGTGAGCATATCCATTCTGCTGATCTTAGTATATAATCCCATGCTGACGCGAGGGTACTTTGTAGCAGCTGAGTCTATAGGGCAGTTGCAAAAAGATTTAGATGCAGCCCGAGAATCTCAGAGGTACGCCGAGTCCCAGTATGAGGCCGGCTGCCTTTCGTTGCAACGAAACCTGGAGGAGAAGAAACGCCTCCATGCGGAAAACAAGCAGCAGGCCGAACAAATTGAGAGTCTAAAGACTCAATTGGCCCAAACCCAAGAAGAGAACCAAAAATTGCAGAGGGGCATGTTCGGTAAGTGTGATTATAATCGTCGAAGGGTATCTCTCTTACATGAAGTGTAATGGACATGCCTTGTCTCATGTATAGGTCTTCTAACCGGGCGGCCTGAAGAAGAGATCGGATCCTACCGGGGGAGCCTTCTGAAGGAACTGTCCGCCATACATGAGCGGGCTCGGAAGGCTATGAGGAGCATGTTAAAAGCTCTATGGCCTGCCGAGAAGCCTCCGGAGGGGATGACTGAACTAGCTGATTGGTTCAAGGGAGCCCGAAGTCGGTTCGAGCTATGGAAGACATCGGCCTGCCGGGAGGGAGCACGAGAGGCGTGGGCGATGATCAAGACCCGTTATACCGGCCTTAACCCCGAGCATATGGCTCGGGTTGGGCCAGCAGGGCCTGATGGGCAAGAAGTGCCACTTCACTTGGTGTACGACCAAGTGATGCCTGCCGCTCGTCTCTCGCAGGAAGATTGCGCCCTGGACGCCTTAATAGACAATCTTGACCGGCAGCCAGATGTGTGATTTTATGTAACTATGTACTTTAAATCAAAAAATTGCTCCTTCTGTGTTGCATACTTTGTCTTAACCGGCCATCGGCTTCGACCTCCCGCGCTAAGAGCTTGGGAGTGTTCCTTATAAAATATCCATCGATAAGAGGGAATCCTTGCGAGGAACCAGGCAATCCGGCCATTTGGTACGAACAGACAAAAAATGCACAGGGAGATATGTTATATTACTGCTTAGCGTAAGACACATCTTCTAAAGAAAATAGTACCTCTCTCGGTACCTTCCCTTAGGCTGCTACGTAAATCGTAGATAGGAAGGCTGTATACTGCTAGTATGTGACTAATGGCTTTTGTGAGAAAAAGAAGCCCGAGTAATGGTGAGAACAACCATAATTTATTTGTTGCTTCCATCGTAGCCGACCAATTTTGTGCTGAAGATAGCTAGCTTTTGGCTTCACCTGTCTGAGGTACGCATCCGAATGACCCGGTCATAACAATCGCAGAGGTGCTCCCTTTACCCTCTAACCGAACAATCGGGAACGTGGAGGGTAAACACAGGAGCGAGGCAACCCATCTTGGCAAAAATCTTAGCTCGAATTGATGCATATAATGGCTTAAAAATCGACAAGGGAAACATGCATACACAATAAATTTGAATAGATGCTTAAAATATATAATCATCGGCTTCGGGAAGAAGCCCCCAGGTGTTTTATTCGGATTTAACATTTGAAGATGTATAACACGAGCTCGGTTTAGCCGAACATAGACTTGGGAAAAGAAAATCTGAACCTGCCAAAAATCAAGGTGGGAGGGAAGGGAAATGAAAAGAAAGAAAAGAAAAAAGGAGGGTAAAAAGTAAGATGACACCGGTCTAGCTGTAGAAGCGCCGAAGACGAGCTGCGTTCCATGGGTTTGGTTCGAGGCGGTTACCGACGGGTTTCAAAGATGGTAAGCCCCTCCTGCGAGTACTTCGTCAATTATGAAGGGGCCCTCCCATTTGGGATTGAGTTTATGCTTCTGTTTCTCCGGGAGCCGTAAGACGAGTTCACCCATATTATATGCTTTTGCCCTGACCTCCCTGCTCTGGTAACGCCGGGCCTGCTGTTGGTAAAAAGTAGAGCGAGCCCGAGCTATGTCGCGCTCTCCTTCTAGGGCATCCAAGTCATCCTGCCGATCTAACTCGGCCTCCTTTTCTTCGTACATGCGCACCCTAGGTGCGTCATGAATAATATCACAGGGAAGGACTGCTTCTGCCCCGTAGACCATGAAGAACGGTGTGTATCCCGTTGATTGATTCGGGGTTGTACGCAGGCCCCACAGAACGGAGTCAAGCTCCTCTACCCAATGGCAGTCGGACTCATGAAGAGATCGGACCAGACGTGGTTTAATACCACTCATGATGAGGCCGTTGGCCCGTTCGACTTGTCCATTGGTCTGCGGGTGATATACCGATGCATAATCGAGCTTGATGCCCATTTTACCAGTCCTTTACGTCCTGGGCGGTGAAGTTGGATCCATTGTCCGTTATTATACTGTGCGGGACGCCATAACGGAGTACCACGCCGAATATAAAGTCGATTACTGGTCTGGACTTGGCTGATTTGACAGGTTTTGCTTCGATCCATTTGGTGAACTTGTCAACCATGACCAGTAGATATTTATTCTTCTTGGTCCCCCCTTTAAGTGGTCCGACCATATCCAGCCCCCAAACCGCAAAAGGCCAGGTAATCGGAATAGTCCGAAGAGCTATTGGGGGCATGTGACTTTGATTTGCAAAGAGTTGACATCCCACGCAATGCTGGACAAGTGACTGGGCGTCCGCTTGAGCAGTGGGCCAGAAGAAACCAGCCCGAAAGGCCTTGCTTACTAAGGCCCTTGCCACGGCGTGATGGCCGCCCATTCCTGGGTGGATTTCGACCAAGAGCTGCCTTCCTTCTTCCTCAGCTATGCACCGCTGGAGTACTCCGGTGGTGCTTCTTGTATAACTCACCCTCGTGGACTTTATAAGCCTTGGATCGCCGAATTATGCATCTTGCTTCTGTCTGATCGTCGCGGAGTTCTTGGCGAAGAAGGTAAGCGAGAAAGGGCTCGGTCCATGGTGCGATTATTGCCATGACCTCATGAGCCGAAGGCGTTTCGTCCATTACAGAGCCGCTGATAATTTGGTCGTCTGGTTCGTTGATAGGGGGAACGACCTCTTCCGCGCTGATGGATCCGGTGCCCTGATTATCGTCCTGCCAAACCACCGATGGCTTAAAGAGCCGTTCAAGGAAAGTGTTTTTCGGGACAGGGTCGCGTTTGGCCCCCATGCGGGCCAGTATGTCAGCGGCCTAGTTGTTGTCTCTAGCGACATGATGGAATTCCAGCCTCTCGAACCGTGCGGATATTTTAAGGACGGCGTTTCTATATGCCGCCATCTTTGGGTTTTTGGCATCGAATTCGCCGTTGATTTGAGAGATGGCCAAGTTTGAGTCTCCCCGTACCTCCAGCCGTTGTATGCCCATTGAAGCTACCATCCGAAGACCGTGCAAAAGTGCTTCGTATTCGGCTGCATTGTTGGAATCGGCATACATAATTTGCAACACGTATCGGACGTTGTCGCCTGTGGGGGATGTGAGAATAACTCCAGCCCCCAGTCCGGCCAATGTTTTGGATCCGTCGAAGTACATCATCCAATGGGAGTATGTACTGTATTCCTTGGGGAGCTCGGCCTCTGTCCATTCGGCGAGGAAATCTGCCAACACCTGAGATTTAATAGCTCATCGTGGCTTATAGGTGATTTCAAAAGGAAGGAGTTCAATGGCCCATTTGGCTATGCGGCCGGTGGCGTCCCTGTTATTGATTATATCGTTCAGGGGTACTTCGGATGCCACCGTGACCGAACACTCTTGAAAGTAGTGTCTTAGTTTCCATGATGCCATGAATACTGTATAGGCTATCTTCTGGTAATGCGGGTATCTAGACTATCATTGCGTTAGCACTTCTGACACATAGTAGACCGGCTTTTGTATCCGGAATTTGTGACCCTCCTCCTCTCGTTCGACGACGAGCACTGTGCTAACCACTTGGTTGGTGGCCGATATGTATAATAACATTGGTTCACCAGCGCCTAGTGCTGTGAGTATGGGGTTGCTTGCCAACAGTGTTTTAATTTCCTCTAACGCAGCAGCTGCTTCATCAGTCCATTCGAAATTGTTGGTCTATTTCAGCAACCTGTAGAGCGGTAAAGCCTTTTCATCGAGATGGGAAATAAAGCGGCTTAACGCCGCCACACAACCCACCAACTTTTGGACATGCTATAGCTCTGTGGGAATTGCAAGTTCCGATAGGGCGCGGATCTTAGCCAGATTTGCCTCTATTCCTCTATGGGAAACAATGAATCCGAGCAGTTTACCAGCGGGAACTCTGAAGACACATTTCTCCGGATTGAGTCACATATCGTACTCACGTAAGCTGGCAAAGGTTTGCCTTAGGTCGTCGATCAACTGGCTGGCGTGTTTGGTTTTAATGACCACGTCGTCTACGTATGCCTCGACTGTTTTACCGACCTGTTTTTTGAGACAAGTCTGGATCATGCGCTGGTACGTAGCCCTAGCGTTTTTTAGCCCGAAAGGCATTGTGTTGAAGCAGAATGGCCCATAGGGGGTGATGAATGCGGTTGCAGCTTGATCGGATTCCTTCATTTTGATCTGATGGTATCCGAAGTAAGCGTCGAGGAAGCACAAAGAGTCGTGTCCGGCTGTGGCGTCAATAATCTGGTCTATGTGTGGTAAGGGGAAAGGGTCCTTAGGGCAGGCCTTGTTAAGGTCTTTGAAGTCGACGCACAGCCGCCAGGATTTGTCTTTCTTCGGTACCATCACCAGGTTTGCCAACCATTCGGGGTGCTTGATCTCCCGTATGAATCCGGCCTCTAGCAATTTGGCTAGCTCTTCACCCATAGCTTGTCGTTTAGGCTCGGAAAAGCAGCGTAGAGTCTGTTTGACGGGCTTGAAGCCTGGGATTATATTCAGACTATGTTCTGCCAGCCGCCGTGGGATCCCTGGCATATCGGAAGGATGCCAGGCGAAGATGTCCCAGTTTTCTCGTAAGAATGCTCGCAGCGCCTTGTCCACCATGGGGTCTAGCTGAGCTCCAATGGACGCTGTCTTATTAGGGTCCGTTGGGTGTACCTGAAATTTAACAATTTGTTCTGCAGGTTTAAAGGACGAGGGTTTGGGCCTTTTGCTAAGGATCACATCGTCCTTGTCCACTGTTGACCGGAGTGCGGTCAATTCCTCTGCAGCAAAGGTCTCAGCTAGTGCCTCGAGGGCGAGCGCTGCTATTTTGTTCTCAGCTCGAAGGGCTGTATTCGGGTCACTGTCGATTGTGATTACCCCGTTTGGCCCTGGCATCTTGAGCTTCATATACCCGTAATGGGGTATAGCCTGGAATTTTGTGAAGGCATCATGCCCCAACAGGGTGTGGTAGCCACTGGGGAAGGGCACAATATGGAAGAGAAGTTCTTCAGATCGGTAGTTTTCGGGCGTGCCGAACACTACGTCCAGGGTGATACGTCCTGAACAACGCGCCTCTTTCCCAGGGATGATCCCCCGGAAGGTTGTGTTGCTGTGCTCGATGCGAGATCGGTCGAACTGCATTTTTTCCAGGGTGTCTTCGTAGATGAGGTTTAAACCACTGCCACCATCCATTAGCACCTTCTGTAGCCTGAAACCATCGACGATGGGGTTTAGCACCAGTGCGGCCGGTGTTTGACCGGGACGGATGGTTGGCTGGTCAGTATCTCCGAAGGTGATGGGTATGTCTGCCCATGAACTTGTTGCCGCCACATGGTAGACCTGTTCGAGTTCTCTAAGAGCTCTTTTCCTCCTGTTTCTAGAGGGGAACGTTTTGTAGATCGTCAGGATTTCAGCATTGTATTCTGGTGGCGTTGTGGAGCGCCTGTTCGGCGGTAGTGCCTCGAGGATGGCCTCTCCACTTTTTGCGACCTGCCTGACGACCCAGCAAGCTCTGAGGCTGTGAGTCGGGCTTGTGTTCAGCAATACAGAATGTATAGGGCATGGCTTGTCCAATAGTCCGTCAAGGACAGTTCTGGCCCCCGTAGGGGGTCTATTTCTCTTTTCGGCGGGTTCGTGTTCGGCTAGCCGCTTCGGAGGTATCCGCTTTTTCCGATCTCCTCTAGGGTGTTCGGTAAAGTCTGATTCCGAAAGTAGCCGTTCGGCTTGCCAGGTGCTCTCCATGGCACAGTATTTTTGTACCAGATCCGATAGCTCGGTGAAGCCGCGAATGTGTCGACGAGATAGGGCATTAAGGATCCCTTCATCATGACAATTGTGACTGAAGGTTGCCATTATCTCCTGGTCACTAGAGCCTGGTACTCTGTCTCTAACGAGGAGGAGTCTAGCCCAAAAATGATGAACCGACTCCCCTGGTAATTGTTTGACATCCCGTAAGTCCGAAGACTTGGACTCTCCTGCGATGCTTGAGTGCTCGACTTGGGTGGTGGGTGGGAAAAAATTTAGTTCCGTGCCACGATGTGAGTCCGGAATCACGGGGTTCGGCGCGGGGTTTGAATTGCGCGCTAGATCGGGGATCGATCCCGAACTATTTCCGGAGCGAACTCCAGAGTCTGGGTTACAAGAGAGATCTTGATGATCAGAAATTGGGATATAAACCATTTTTAGTTTCGGTTGTTGGAGGGACGAGCCTCCAGCCGGACACTCGACGGTGGCGACTAAGTGAGTGACCGAGGGGGTGCGAATCTCCCTGTCATCGGGTTTAAGCCGGATCCGGTCATAGACCGGGGTATGGTCGTCGGCCATGCCCATGGTTTGAATCCGATCCAGTAGCTCGTTCAGGGACGAGACGTCGGCGGAGTACGTGTTGCCGATGCGCACGGGGTCAATCCGCAGCGTCGTGGTTCCAGAGCCGCTTGACAGCGAATCCATATTATGTTCGGCCACGGCGGGTCCGGGCACGACGACTGGGTTGGGCGTTCTAGACAGCCCGGGGGTAAAGGCCGCCTCAGAGGTGGGGCCCGACGCTCCCGGCGTCGAGGCGTCGGGATCTGCGGGCTCCTCCATGAGAGCTGAGGGTTCCATCCAAACAAGCTCTCCCCGTGAATCGGCGACGAACTCTAAGGTTCCGAACCTAATTTCTTGATCGGGGGAGAAACTTCCGATATGGCTGAGATAGTCAGTTGGGTCAGCACGCGACAAGATGTTGCCGCCTGCGAAGATCTGTCCAGGGATGGGGGCATCCTGGCTACAGATCCCATTGCTTATGACAAGGTGAGCCATCGATTCTTTTGGTGATCACAGCGGAACTCTCAATGAAAGCACCAATGTCGGTGTCAAAACCGGCAGATCTCGGGTAGGGGGTCCCGAGCTGTGAGTCTAGAACCGATGGTAACAAGGGGAATAAACAGACGATGTTTACCCAGGTTCGGGCCCTCCTATGGAGGTAAAACCCTACGTCCTGCTCGATTATATTGATGGTATGAAGGTTACAGAGTTGATCTACCTCGAGATCAGATAGCTAAAACCCTAGATGAGTTTCTCTGCTCTACAATCTAAAACCCCTTGGCTTATATAGATGCCAAGGGTCCCTAGGGTTACACATGGTCGGTTGCGCACCAAAGGGAAAAAACATGCCTATCAACTATCTCAAACTTGAAAGACACGCCACAGCTCCTGAGGTCTCCTCCCTGGCGACGGGGCCTTCGATCAATCCCATCCTCAGCGAGCGGCCCACGAGTCCGGTCCATGAGAAATAGGCCAGCAGTCCGAGGACCCCTTAATTCCGGACTCCCTCAATCACGTCCAAGATAGGTAAACCGACTCCTGCCTGCATCTACCTCTATTACTCCACACATCGACCGCTATCCAGCTTGCATCTAGTGTATTAAGTTCATGGAAAAATGGAGTAATGCAATAAGAACGATGACATGATGTAGACAAGATCTATTCATGTAGGAATAGACCCCATCTTGTTATCCTTAATAGCAACGATACATGCGTGTCTTGCTGCCCCTTCTGTCACTGGGAAAGAACACCGCAAGATCAAACCCATCACAAAGCACCTCTTCCCATGGCAAGAAAAATCGATCTAGTTGGCCTAACTAAACCAAAGATTCGAAGAAGAAATACGAGGCTATAAGTAATCATGCATATAAGAGATCAAAGAAGACTCAAATAATATTCATGGATAGAAACTGATCATGAACTCAAAATTCATCGGATCCCAACAAACACACCGCAAAAGTTTACATCAAATAGATCTCTAAGAGACCATTGTATTAAGAATCATAAGAGAGAGAGAACAAGCCATCTAGCTACTGCCTACGGACCCGTAGGTCTATGGTGGACTACTCATGCATCATCGGAGAGGCACCTATGAAAGAAGATGAACCCCTCCGTGATGGTGTTTAGATTGGATCTCGCGGTTCTGGAACTTGCGGCAGCTGGAATTGTGTTTCGACGACTCTTTTAGGGTTTTGGATTTCCAGGGAATTTATAGGCACGATAGTCGGTTGAGGGGGTGCCGAAGTGGGGCGCGCCAGGGGGCCTCTGGCGCGCCCATGTGGGTGCTGGCCACCCTAGGCCTCCTCTCTTGATGTTCTTTGGCCCATCTGGTCTCTTCTGGTCCGTAAAAAATCCACAAAAATCCCCGCAGCGTTTCATCTCTGTTTGGTACTGATTTCCTGCGAAGTAAAAAACAAGCAAAAACAGCAACTGGCACTTTGGCACTATGTCAATAGGTTAGTCCCAAAAAATGATATAAAGTTGTAATAAAATGATTGTAAAACATCCAAGAATGGTAATATAACAGCATGGAACAAGCAAAAATTATAGATACGTTGGAGACGTATCAAGCATCCCCAAGCTTAATTCCTACTCGTCCTCGAGTAGGTAAATGATAAAAACAGATTTTTGATGTGGAATGCTGCCTAACATGTTCATCATATTCTTTTCTTTTGTATAGCATGGACATTTGGACTTGTAAATGATTCAAAGCAATAGTCTAGTTTTAACATAATGACTTCAATACTCAAGCATGTCAACAAGCAACCATGTCTTTCAAAATATCAACACTAAAGAAAGTTATCCCTAGCCCGTCATCCTCAATCATGGATCCATTCATGAAACACACTCAAATATTAGCTATGCCCAATGCTCAAGTACGATCATAGTGCCCCCTAGTTGGTGCTTATAAGAGAAGATGGAGACTCAAAGCAAAAAATAAAAATTGCATAAAGTAAATAGACAGGCCCTTCGCAGAGGGAAGTAGGGATTTGTAGAGGTGCCAGAGCTCAATGTTTAAATTGAGAGAGAGAAAAATATATTTTGGGTGGATGCTTTTCCTGTCAACGAAAACGACAAAGTAGCTCACAATACTTTCCATGCTAGATATATCATAGGTGGTTCCTAAACAGAAAATAAAGTTTATTCCTTTTTCCACCAAACTTTCACTTTCCATGGCGGGCCGTATCCACGGTTGCCTTCCATACTAACACTTTCCAAGGAATTTATTATTTGACAACATAAAGTAAATATTTTTGTCTTTTTCATTTCGGGAATGGGCATCCCTATAACCGCCGCACTCGTGCAATGACAAGTGAATAAACACTCATCTTGAGAATAACACATCTAGCATGGAAAAATATTGGACACTCCCCACCGTTTCATGAGCGGTACGGGCACACAAAAGAGAAAATTTATTTTTAAAATTTAGAGATGGCACATACAAATTTGCTTGGAACGGCAATGAAATACCGCATATAGGTAGGTATGGTGGCCTCATAAGGCAAAACTTGGTTTAAGGATTTTGGATGCACAAGTAGTATTTCTACTTAGTACAAATGAAGGCTAGCAAAAGATTGGGAAGCGACCAAACCAAGAAACGAAAAATCACATAAGTGAGCATTGAACATAACTAACACCGAATAATGCACCACAAGTAGGATGTAACTTCATTGCATAACTATTGACTTTCGAGCATGCATAGGGAATCACAAACCTTAACACCAATATTACTACTAAGCATAATTACTCACTAACATGACTCACATATTACTATCATCATGTTTCAAAACTATTACAAGGAATCAAGTTTAATTTGTCCAATGATCTTCATGAAAGTTTTTATTATATCCCCCTTTGATATATATCACTTTGGGACTAGTTTCATATATTGCCATTGCTTTTTGGCAAGCTCAAACAAATTTAAGTGAAGCACATGAGCATAAAGATTTCATCTCTCAAAAAGGTATAAGTGAAATATGAGAGGATTTCTTCAAAATTTACTAACTCTCAAATTAATCTAAGTGAAGCATGAGAATATTTCTACAAAAGTTTCCAAGCACACCGTGCTCAAAAAGATATAAGTGAAGCACTAGAGCAATTCCTATAGGTCAAAAAGTTTAAGTGAAGCACATAGAGCAATTCTAACAAATCATAGCATGATTGTGGCTCTCTCAAATAGGTGTGTACAGCAAGGATACAAAGGAAAAACTGACAAACAAAGCAAGCAAAGATACAAGACGCTCCAAGCAAAACACATGATATGTGACGACTAAAAATATAGCTCCAAGGAAAATACCGATGGTCGTTAGAAGAAAGAGGGGGTGCCACTCGGGGCATCCCCAAGCTTAGTTGCTTGTTACTCTTTGGATATATCTTGGGGGTGCGGTAGCATCCCCAAGCTTAGGTTCTTGCTACTCCTTATTCCTTCATCCATCGTGATCTCACCCAAAACTTGAAAACTTCAATCACACAAAACTCAACAAAATCTTCATGAGATCCATTAGTATAAGAAAGCAAATCACTACTTTAGGTATTGTTGTAAACCCATTCAAATTTTATAATTGCATTATACCTACTATATTTTAACTTTACCATGGCCTATAGCCCTCAATACAAACCATAGATTCATCAAAACAAGCACACAATGTAACAAAAACAGAATCTGTCTCAAACAGAACAGTCTGTAGTAATCTGTACCATACCCATACTTCTGTAACTCTAAAAATTCTGAAAAATTAGGACAACGTAAGGAATTTGTATATCAACACTTCGTTCAAATTTAAGCTTAAGATCAAGTTCCACCAAAAAATGAAAATTCATATACTTGACGCAAAGTTTCTGTTTCAGATTCAGCATCACTTCTACTCATCCTATGAATCATCCTAACGGTTCTACTTGGCACAAACATTAAATAAACCATAAAAACACAATCATAACAGAGGCATAATTGTGTTAACACTCAAAAACAGAAAGGAAATGGCAAAAAAAATATTTATTCATTGGGTTGCCTCCCAACAAGCGCTATCGTTTTACGCCCCTAGCTAGGCATATTTGATAGATTCAAGTATTGTCATCTTTGATTTTGGTCACTTTTGTGAGGGCCTTCTCGAATCCGGGGGGCTCTTTACGCTTCCCCAAATTTTTAGGAGAAGAAACCATCTTAAGATCCAAAATATCCAAATGCTTATTGCAAAGGGTAATCAAAGTGTTCAAACGATTGAGGTTCCCACTAATATGCTTGAGGAGTTCATGATACTTTTGTAACTCGACCAAGTGCTTATGTAAGTCACCCAATTTGTCAAGAATTTGAACTCCCTCTTGTGAAAAAGCAAGCCCCTTTTTTGGTGGGGGAATCCCCAAGATTCCTTCCAAAACTTCATAAGCGGCGTTTGCATCAAGTTCAATAAAATTGCCCTTTGAGGCGAAATCCAAAAGATCTCTATGATGCAAAGCCAATCCAATATAAAAATTTCTAAGCAAAACTTTTGCATCTCCTTTTAGTTTGGAAATACGATAGGATTCCATTAGCCTATACCAGGCATCCTTCAAAATTTCCCCTTGTTTTTGTATGAAGTATAGAACTTCAAAATTTTGTGACAAAGGGGGAGTAGTAACGCTAGTCATAGCAACAAGCAAGAGATCTGGCGAGAAAAAGGGCAAACGAAGAGGAGGGCGAATAAAACGGGAAATTGGTGAAGTGGGGGAGAGGAAAAAGAGAGGCAAATGGCAAATAATGTAATTGCAAGGAGATGAGATTTGTGATTAGGAACCTGGTAGATGATGATGGAGTCCCTCGGCGCCTACGATAGGCACGTAGAAGAGACTACTTCCTCCCCGGCAACGGCGCCAAAAATTCCTTTGACGTGGCTTGGACTGCGTCGGTATTTCCCCAAAGAGGAAGGGATGATGCAGCAAAGCGACGGTAAGTATTTCCCTCAGTTATGAAACCAAGGTTATCGAACCAGTAGGAGGATCACCAACACCCAATAAGCAGCACCTGCACACAAACAACAAATACTTGCAACCCGACGCGAAAGAGAGGTTGTCAATCTCTCTACGGTAATAAGATAGATTAGGTAGTCATAGATAGGAGAGATAGATCTCTCAAGAGCACAAAATAAAAAGAGCAAATAAAATATGCAGCAATATATTTTTGGGTTTTTGGGTTTTGTAGATCTAAAAACAAAGATGCAAAAAGATAGATCTGAAAGCAATATGTTGGAAAAGTAGACCCAGGGGCCGTGGGGTTCACTAGTGGCTTTTCTCATGAGTATAGCGCACGGTGGGTGAACAAATTACGGTTGGGCAATTGATAGAAAATCGAATAGTCATGACGATATCCAAGGCGATGATCATTATATAGGCATCACGTCCAAGATAAGTAGACCGACTCCTGCCTGCATCTATCACTATTACTCCACACATCGATCGCTATCCAGCATGCATCTAGTGTATTAAGTTCATGGAAAAACGGAGTAATGCAATAAGAACGATGACATGATGTAGACAATATCTATTCATGTAGGAATAGACCCAATCTTGTTATCCTTAATAGCAACGATACATGCGTGTTTTGCTGCCCCTTCTGTCACTTGGAAAGAACACCGCAAGATCGAACCCATCACAAAGCACCTCTTCCCATGGCAAGAAATATCGATCTAGTTGGCTTAACTAAACCAAAGATTCGAAGAAGAAATACGAGGCTATAAGTAATCATGCATATAAGAGATCAAAGAAGACTCAAAGAATATTCATGGATAGAAACTGATCATGAACTCAAAATTCATCGGATCCCAACAAACACACCACAAAAGTTTACATCAAATAGATCTCCAAGAGACCATTGTATTCAGAATCATAAGAGAGAGAGAGAGAGAGGAAGCCATCTAGCTACTGCCTACGGACCCGTAGGTCAATGATGGACTACTCACGCATCAGCGGAGAGGCACCTATGAAGAAGATGAACCCCTCCGTGATGGTGTTTAGATTCGATCTCGAGGTTTTGGAACTTGCGGCGTTGGAATTGTGTTTTGTTGACTCCCCTAGGGTTTTTGGAATATTTGGATAGGAGAGATAGATCTCTCAAGAACACAAATAAAAAGAGTAAATATGCAGCAAGGTATTTTGGGGTTTTTGGTTTTGTAGATATGAAAACAAAGATTGCAAAAAACGTAGATCGGAAAGCAATACGATAGAAAAAGTAGACCCGGGGCCGTAGGGTTCACTAGTGGCTTCTCTCATGAGTATAGCGCATGGTGGGTGAACAAATTACTGTTGGGCAATTGATAGAAAATCGAATAGTCATGACGATATCCAAGGCGATGATCATTATATAGGCATCACGTCCAAGATAGGTAAACCGACTCCTGCCTGCATCTACCTCTATTACTCCACACATCGACCACTATCCAGCATGCATCTAGTGTATTAAGTTCATGGAAAAACGAAGTAATGCAATAAGAACGATGACATGATGTAGACAAGATCTATTCATGTAGGAATAGACCCCATCTTGTTATCCTTAATAGCAACGATACATGCGTGTCTTGCTGCCCCTTCTGCCACTGGGAAAGAACACCGCAAGATCGAACCCATCACAAAGCACCTCTTCCCATGGCAAGAAAAATCGATCTAGTTGGCCTAACTAAACCAAAGATTCGAAGAAGAAATACGAGGCTATAAGTAATCATGCATATAAGAGATCAAAGAAGACTCAAATAATATTCATGGATAGAAACTGATCGTGAACTCAAAATTCATCGGATCCCAACAAACACACCGCAAAAGTTTACATCAAATAGATCTCCAAGAGACCATTGTATTGAGAATCATAAGAGAGAGAGAGAAGAAGCTATCTAGCTACTGCCTACGGACCCGTAGGTCTATGGTGGACTACTCACGCATCATCGGAGAGGCACCTATGAAGAAGATGAACCCCTCCGTGATGGTGTTTAGATTGGATCTCGCGGTTCTGGAACTTGCGGCGGCTGGAATTGTGTTTCGATGACTCTTCTAGGGTTTTTTGATTTCCTGGGAATTTATAGGCAGGATAGTCGGTTGAGGGGGTGCCGGAGTGACCCAGCACACCCCAGGGCGCGCCAGGGAGCCTCTGGCGCGCCCATGTGGGTGCTGGCCACCCTGGGCCTCCTCTCCTGATGTTCTTTGGCCCATCTGGTCTCTTATGGTCCGTAAAAAATCCACAAAAATCCCCGCAGCGTTTCATCTCTGTTTGGTACTCCCTCCGTTCCTAAATATAGGGTGTATAGTTTTTGGCACGGAAATTAAAGAACGCACGTGGAGGGAAAATTTCACAAGTTTTGGGCGAGATTACACCTGACTAATTGACATCAGAAAATAGAGGAGCTTGCCCGATATAAGGAAATGTAATAAAATCCCTAAAACAAATATCCAAACGAGTGGTGCAACGCAATACACCTTATATTTCGGATTTTTTCTCAAAAATCTATACACCTTATATCAAGGAACGGAGGGAGTATTGATTTCCTGCGAAGTAAAAAACAAGCAAAAACAGCAACTGGCACTTTGGCACTATGTCAATAGGTTAGTCCCAAAAAATGATATAAAGTTGTAATAAAATGATTGTAAAACATCCAAGAATGATAATATAACAGCATGGAATAAGCAAAAATTGTAGATACATTGGAGACGTATCAATGGGTCATAACAGTTGTAAGCTTGATCAATGAGTAATACTAAGCCGGATCAGTTGTCATCCAAAGACTTAGAACCTCCTCATGAAAAATCCCTATAAGACAACAAGCAGAAAACATATACATGTATATCTTCAATTTTTATAAGGCGGCTTTGAAAGCACAACCAGAGGAGATCAACTCTTGTTTGTATTTTTTTTTTGATAAAACTCAAGGTTTTTGCTTCGAAGAAGCTAGGCATGAACGCCTACAACCCCGTAAGCCGGCTCTCATGTGACATAAATCCGTCGTTTTAACCTTAACTAGTCCAGGATCTTAAAAAAGATTGACTGTTAAGAGTACGAACGGGCCACATAGCGGAGACACAACAACAAACAGGTGAGTTTATCCTAGCTCTCTGTAAGCCGGCTCTCTCGTGACATAAGCCGTCGTTTTAACTTTGACAAGTTCAGGGTCTTACTGAAAGATTGACTGTCAAGCATACGGCGGGTCACCTGGCGAGGTAGCAAGTTGCAAACAGGCAGGTTTAACTCAAATATGGCATGTAAGCCGGTCAAGAGGGTATGAAAGCTGAACTCATTGAGTTGGAAGCCCCCAAGTGACCTTATGAATAACCAACTTTTGCACAAAAATCGTTGGACGAAAACGATAGAGGCCCCGAATTATGGGGATGCCGGCTTTATTATACTAATTATAAAAAGGTATATACAATGACAGAGGTATGTACATTGATGAGAGACAATGACTCAAGTGTAGTAAGGCCGAAGATGAGCAATGTTCCACGGCCTGCTAGTCTCCTCCCCAGAAGTGCGTGACTTGTCGCTCTCCCGTATATCAATGAGATAATATGACCCATTGTTGAGATTCTTGCTAACCACAAAAGGTCCTTCCCAAGGGGGTGATAACTTATGCATATCTGTCTGATCTTGAATCAAACGGAGCACTAAGTCGCCTTCTTGGAACGTCCCGGTTTTAACTCTGCGGCTATGATAGCGACGCAGATCTTGTTGGTAAATCGCCGATCGTGCTGCTGCAAGATCCCACTCTTCATCCAAAGAGTCCAGTGCGTCCTGACGCACCGTCTCATTATCAGTTTCAATGTAAGCTGCCACCCTGGGCGAGTCATGACGAATATCACTAGGGAGAACTGCTTATGCGCCATAAACCATGAAGAAAGACGTGTAGCCTGTTGATCTGTTGGGGGTAGTTCTGATGCTCCAAAGAACTGAAGGTAGCTCCTTAACCCAACAACCCGGCGTTCGTTCCAAAGGAACCATAAGCCGGGGCTTGATCCCTCTCAAAATTTCTTGGTTAGCACGTTCTGCTTGACCATTAGACTGCGGATGGGCCACCGAGGAGACATCAAGGCGGATGTGTTCACTTTGACAAAACTCTTTCATAGCTCCCTTAGACAGATTTGTGCCATTATCAGTGATGATACTGTGGGGGTAACCAAAACGGAAGATCAGCTTTTTGATGAACTGAATGGCAGTTGCTGCGTCGCATTTGGAAACCGGTTCCGCCTCAATCCACTTGGTAAATTTATCAACTGCCACCAAAAGGTGGGTCTTCTTATCCTTAGACCTTTTAAACGGTCCAACCATATAAAGCCCCCAGACCGCAAACGGACAGGTGATTGGAATCATCCGCAATTCTTGAGCCGGCACATGGGCTCATCGTGCGAATTTCTGACACCCATCGCACTTACTAACTATGTCCTCCGCATCTGCATGAGCTGTCAACCAGTAAAACCCATGCCGAAAAGCCTTGGCCACCAAAGATTTTGAGCTGGCGTGATGATCGCAGTCGCATGTATGTATCTCTTGTAAGATTTCACGGCCCTCATCAGGAGAAACACAGCGTTGAAAAACACCAGTTACACTGCATTTATGTAACTCGCCATTGACAATAGTCATGGACTTAGACCGCCTCGTGATTTGTCACGCCAAGGTCCCATCCTCAGGTAACTCGCCACGAGTCATATACGCCAGATAAGGTAGCGTCCAATCAGGAATAGCGTGAAGAGCCGCCACCAACTGTCGTTCCGGGTCAGGTATAGCAATATCTTCCTCAGAAGGTAACTTGACTGACGGATTATGCAACACATCAAGAAACACATTAGGCGGCACCGGCTTACGGTGAGACCCAAGCCGGGACAGTGCATCGGCCACTTCATTCTTCCGTCGATCAATGTGATCCACCTGATATCCCTTGAAATGGCCAGCAATGATATCAACCGCCTGGCGATAAGCCGCCATACGAGGGTCTTTAGAATCCCACGTGCCTGACACTTGTTGAGCCACCAGGTCTGAGTCGCCAAGACATCTGACCCGGCTCAAATTCATCTCCTTGGCCATACGGAGCCCATGAAGCAAGGCTTCATACTCAGCTGCATTGTTGGTACAAGGAAACATTAACCTTAAAACATAGCAAAATTTATCACCTCGTGGGGAGGTTAAAACAACTCCAGCCCCTGAACCTTCCAACTGCCTGGATCCGTCAAAGTGGATTGTCCAATACGTGTTGTCCGGCTTCTCCTCGGGTGCTTGACACTCTGTCCAATCATTGATAAAATCCACCAGGGCTTGCGACTTGATAGTTGTTCGAGGCACATACCTCAAATTAAGAGGTCCAAGCTCAATTGCCCACTTAGCAATCCTGCCGGTGGCCTCTCTATTTTGAATGATATCTCCCAAAGGAGCAGAGCTAACCACCGTGATTGGATGTCCAAGGAAATAATGTTTCAGCTTGCGACTCGCCATGAACACTCCAAACACCAGCTTCTGCCAATGCGGATATCTTTACTTGGACTCGGTCAGAACCTCACTGACGTAATAAGTCGGCCGCTAGACTGGGTATTCCTTGCATGTCTCCTTGCACTCCACAACAACTGCCGCACTGACGGCCTTGTTATTAGCCGCCACATACAAGAGCAATGGCTCTTTGTCTACGGGAGCAGCCAAGATAGGCGGCTCAGCCAACTGTTTTTTGAGCGCTTCAAACGCATCATTAGCAGCATCACTCCAGACGAAATGATTAGTCTTCCTCATCATCTGATATAAAGGGATAGCCTTCTCTCCCAGTCGGCTTATGAATCGGCTTAAGGCGGCAATACGACCCGCCAAGCGCTGAACGTCATTGATACACGCCGGTTTAGAAAGCGAAGTGATGGCCTTTATTTTCTCCGGGTTAGCTTCAATGTCCCGCTCCGAGACCAAAAATCCCAGAAGTTTGCCTGCAGGCACACCAAAAACACATTTGGCCGGGTTAAGCATCATCTTGTAGACCCGGAGGTTATCGAAAGTTTCCTTCAAATCAGCGAGCAGAGTGTCCTTCTTCCTTGACTTGACGACAATATCATCCACATAAGCATGAACGTTGCGCCCGATCTGATTATGAAGACAATTCTGTACACAGGGCTGGTAGGTAGCCTGAGCACTTTTGAGTCCGAAAGGCATAGACACATAACAGAAAGCCCCAAAAGGTGTTATAAAAGATGTCTTCTCCTGGTCCTCAACTGCCATCTTGATCTGATGATAACCCGAATAAGCATCCAGGAAACATAAACTCTCGCAACCCGCCGTTGCATCAATGATCTGGTCGATACGGGGGAGAGCAAATGGATCAACCGGACAAGCCTTGTTAAGGTCTATGTAGTCCACACACATACGCCACGTGTCGTTCTTTTTAAGGACGAGCACAGGGTTAGCCAACCACTCCGGGTGAAAAACCTCCACGATAAACCCAGCTGCTAAGAGCCGGGCTACCTCTTCTCCAATAGCTTTACGTCGCTCCTCATTGAAACGACGGAGGAACTGTTTAACCGGCTTAAATTTAGGATCCACATTAAGATGGTGCTCAGCGAATTCTCTCGGTACACCCGGCATGTCAGAGGGTTTCCATGCGATGATGTCCCGACTCTCACATATGAATTCGATGAGCGCGCTTTCCTATTTGGGGTCCATATTAGCCCCTATAGTGAACTGTTGTGATGAGTCGCCAGGGACAAAGTCCACCAACTTGGTATCCTCTGCCACAAATTTTAGGGGCGGGTCAGACTCTGTGCTGGGCTTCTTCAACGGGGTCATATCAGCCGGGTCGACATTATCTTTATAAAACTTGAGCTCCGCGTCCGCATAGCTTGTCTCCCCATACGCAGCATCACCTTCCTCACACTCTAGAGCAATTTTCCGATCACCATGCACCGTAATCGTCCCCTTTAGTCCTGGCATTTTAAGTTGTAAATAAACATAACAGGGCCGAGCCATGAACTTAACATAAGCAGGTCGTCCAAACAGAGCATGATATGGGCTCTTGATTTTGACTACTTCGAACCACAATGTCTCTGCCCTGTAATTGTACTCATCGCCAAAGGCCACCTCGAGGGCAATTTTCCCTACTGGATAAGCCGACTTGCTTGACACTACGCCGTGAAACACTGTGGACGACGGCTTAAGATTCTTGTCAGTCAGATTCATCCGGCGAAAAGTGTCGTAGTACAAGATATTGATGCTGCTACCACCGTCCATCAGTACCTTGGTGAATTTGTAGCCTCCTACCTGAGGGGCAACCACGAGGGCCAAGTGCACCGGGTCATCAACTCGTGGCGGGTGATCCGCCCTGCTCCATGATATCGTGTGTTTCGACCACTTCAAATACTATGGAACAGCCGGTGTTGCTGCGTGAACCGCCCTCTTGCGCACCTTCTGATCACGTTTGCAAAGACTTGTAGTGAAGACATGATATTGGCCTCCATTAAGCTGCTTCGGGTTACTCTGATATCCTGACTGGTTGTTTGGCTGTTGACCACCATTACTGGACTGTTGATTGTGGCCACCCTGGTTACCTTGACCCTGATAACCCGAGTTTGAGCCACCTCCACCGAAACCTGACCCGTGAGAGCCGGATCCTGACCCGCCAGGCGGTCCATTGCCGTTACCATGATGTTGGTTAAGGCTATAATTCTGGAATTCCCGCATGATATAACAATCTTTCCAAGCATGAGTGGACGGCTTGTTGGGAAGACTGTGCTTTGGGCAGGGGTCGTTAAGCATTGCCTTCATGTTGAAAGGCTTGTCCTTGCCAAAAGGCGGTTTACCGTTGCCCTTGGCGCGGTTGTTCCCAGTGTTGGTGTTGGCCACTAGATCTGACCCACCGTCTGGGTGCTTCCGTTTGCCGCCATTACTCGGGTTGTTATTTCCTGCCACATTCTGTTGCTGACCTTTACCGTTGCCATTCTTTTTACCCTTAGCGAACTTCTCATCATCAGAACCAGGATCTTTTGTGCTGTCAGAATCTGCATATTTAGTCAGAGCCGCCATGAGCTCACCCATGTCCTAGCAAGAGCGCTTGAGCCGTCCAAGCTTCTATTTGAGGGGCACGAAGTGACAATTCTTCTCCAGAATCAAAACCGCCTGAGCCGCCGTGATATTATCAGATGAGTGAATAATGACTGAGACCCGCCTGACCCAATGATGGGCTGACTCATCCTTGCGCTGCACACAATGACCTAATCAACAATCGTCATAGGCTGCTTGCATGTCCCTTGAAAATTCTTGATAAATCGTGCTTTCAACTCGGCCCAGGAGTTAATGGAATTAGGGGGCAGACCCTTTAACCATGTACGAGCCGGTCCTTCCAACATCATGATAAAGTACTTCGCACAGACTGCATCACTGACATCCAACATCTCCATGGCTAATTCATAACTTTCAATCCAGACTTCGGGGGTAGATCAGCTGTGTAATTAAGCACCTTGCGCGGACCCTTGAAATCCTTTGACAGGCGCTCATTCCGCAGAGCTGGTATTAAACAAGGCACTCCAACAGCCCTGGAAGTGGCTCCGGCTCCCACCGAGGTTGAAGGGATCATCGTCTCCTGGTAAGCCGCCGCAGCCGCCGCCTCACGTTTGGCTCTGGCCTTATCCACAATTGCCTGAGCATTGACACCGGGCGGGTCATCATAGGGCGGGTTGCGTCGTCGCTCACTGCTGGAGACCGCTGGAGACTCCATGCGTCGGCTATAACTGTGGCTTGGAAGAGGGGTTGAGTGCACATGACTTCGACTGTACGTATACTTCTCCTGTTGAGCCACCGCTGTTTGCAATAACTCGATGGCATTCCGTGCCTCCTCGGCGAAGGGCGTCCCATCGGTGAGAGGGAGCGCATTGAGCCTGGCAGCCGCTGCTATCATGTTCTCCACCGGGTTAGAATAATGACCAGGTGGTGTCAAAAAACGCTGCGGCGGGGTCTGATTCCTACGGGGCGGGTCTGGCTGCCGAGGCTGAGTCGCCGCCCTATTCCCAGGCACTTCCGTGGCCCGGATCACGGCCAGCGGTGTATTCAATCCTGCCCCTGGGGTGTTGAAGAGATTCCTGGGCTCATACTGTACAGGCAGGCGGGTTTGATACCTCATCCGAAGAACTACCTCTGAGGCGTGTTGATCCAGATTTAAACGAAAAACTTTCGCCTTCAGACGCTCCGACTCAGCATCCATCTGAATCTGCATTGCATTGACATCCTCTTGGCCCTTGGTCATCTGCTCTTTCAGCCTCGCAATCTCTGCATTGCGATCTGCTTGATTTTCGGCTATGACCTCGGTTCCCATCAGAGCTGTCAGCTCATTCATCAAATCCAGCAAAACTTGAGCCGACTGCCTGGCTAATCCGGACCCTGACGCGCCGACAGCCGCTGCTGCTCCAACCGCCGTGCTGTTGAAAACTGGCGCCTTGCCTGCCATGAAGATGGCGGCTTGGCTCGGCGGCTCATAGGACTCCGGAATACTGTCACCATCGGGAAAGCCCCCAAGCCCGCCATCATGAAGCTGGTAAATTGATTCCGTCTCTCTACTCGAGGATCCGTCCTCCGAGCAGACAAGGGTTTCTCCTCCCGACGCGGAATCCTCCGCGAGTTCCGTGCCTTGGGTGAAGCCAACGAAAACGCGCTTCCGGCCGGGTTGAATCCGGGGGGGTTGCATGCACCGGGCCGACTCGACGAGGTTGGTGCAGATGTCCGGCCCGGGCTCAGATCCGCCGATCTTTCCGATGAAAACATGAATTCCGCCAAAGGGGACCCGGTACCCGTACTCGATTGAGTCGGCCTCGGGGCCCCAGCCAGCGTCGTCAATGTAGAGCTTGCCGCGGCGACTCTTAGTCATCCTGCCAACGGCGTATCCCTTGATCCCTGGGAGAGAGCCCTTCGAGAACTCGAAACCACCGCGCATCTGCCCCACGGTGGGCGCCAACTGTCGTGGTTTTGTCACGGCAGATGCCCTAGCGAAAGGACTTAGGGGTGAGGCCATCGCTACGGTGACTAGCTCGAAGGGGTTGGTCGGGACGAAAGACACGAGTTTACCCAGGTTCGGCCCCTCACGAAGGAGGTAAAAGCCTACGTCCTGCTTTGTGTTGTATTGATTGTGTATCGATTACAAGGGAGCGGATTCGCTTGACCTAGCTCTCGATCAATTGTTTCTTACCCTAAGCCGCCGCAGGGACTCACCTTTATATACACAGGTCGAGGCCCTGGGCTTACAAGAGTCCGGACCGGGTTATACTTCGTAACCGATCTTGTCTCTAAGTCGCCTTGCCTTCTCCGGCAAGCCACCTCTGGACGGCTTACGCCTCCGGTCACACATCGTCTTCTGGCTCTAGGCCTCCGTCCGGCCCACTTGGTAAGTCACCTCCAGGCTTGTCTTGGTCTTCAGGCCCGTTTAAGGCTTTATTGTTAAGTCGCCAACCTCCTAACCCGGCCCCTCCCGGGCGGGTTATACCGCGGGGTTATATCCCCAATAGGTCTCATACCTCTCAACATGGGCATGAGCCTGAAATACCAATTTCAACTCTTGGAACATCTCATATGCTCCATGGCATTCAAAACATCTTTGGAGCCCCGATTCTAAGCCGTAAAGCATGGCGTACTATACTATCAAGTAGTCATCAGAACGTGTCTGCCAGACATTCATAACATCCACAGACGACGCTTAAGGGGGTGGCGCACCGAGCGGTGCATCAAGGACATAAGCCTTCTATGCAGCAATGAGTACAATCCTCAGATCACGGACCTAGTCCGCATAATTGCTACCAACGTCTTTCAACTTAGTTTTCTCTAGGAACGTATCAAAATACAGGAGAGCTACAGCGTGAGCTACAACATAATTTTGCAAAGACAACTTTTAGACTATGTTCATGATAATGAGTTCAATTAATCATATTACTAAAGAACTCCCACTCAAATCAACATCCCTCAGGTTGTCTAAGTGTGACATGATCCAAATCCACCAACCCAAGTCCGATCATCACGTGAGATGAGTTGGTTTCAATGGTGAACATTTCCATGTTGATCATATCCACTATATGACTCATGTTTGACCTTTCGGTCTCCTGTGTTCCGAGGCCATGTCTGTACATGCTAGGCTCGTCAAGTTTAACCAAAGTATTCTGCGTGTGTAAATCTTGTTGGAAATATGCCCTAGAGGCAATAATAAATTGGTTATTATTATATTTCCTTGTTAATGATAATCGTTTATTATCCATGCTATAATTGTATTGATTGGAAACTCAAATACATGTGTGGGTACATAGACAACACTGTGTCCCTAGTAAGCCTCTAGTTGACTAGCTCGTTGATCAAAGATGGTTAAGGTTTCCTAGCCATTGACATGAGATGTCATTTGATAACGGGATCACATCATTAGGAGAATGATGTGATGGACAAGACCCAAACTGTAAACGTAGCATTTGATCGTGTCAGTTTATTGCTATTGTTTTCTGCATGTCAAGTATCTGTTCCTTTGACCATGAGATCATGCAACTCACTGACACCGGAGGAATACCTTGTGTGTATCAAACGTCGCAACGTAACTGGGTGACTATAAAGGTGCTCTACAGGTATCTCCGAGGGTGTCTGTTGGGTTGGCATGGATCAAGACTGGGATTTGTTACTCCGTGTGACGGAGAGGTATCTCAGGGCCCACTCGGTAATACAACATCACAATGAGCCTTGCAAGCAATGTGACTAAAGTGTTAGCCACGAGATCTTGTATTACGGAACGAGTAAAGAGACTTGCCGGTAACGAGATTGAACTAGGTATAGTGATACCGACGATCGAATCTCGGGCAAGTAACATACCGAAGAACAAAGGGAACAGCATACGGGATTAACTGAATCCTTGACATAGAGGTTCGACCGATAAAGATCTTCGTAGAATATGTAGGAGCCAATATGGGCATCCAGGTCCCGCTATTGGTTATTGGCCGTAGAGGTGTCTCGGTCATGTCTACATAGTTCTCGAACCCGCAGGGTCTACACACTTAACGTTTGGTGACGATTAGTATAATTGAGTTATTATGTTGGTGACCGAAAGTTGTTCGGAGTCCCGGATAAGATCCCGGACATGACGAGGATCTCCGGAATAGTCCGGAGGTAAAGATTGATATATGTGATAATAGTGTTTTGATCTCTGGAAGGGTTCCGGAGTTCACCGGAATGGGTTCCGGATGTTTACCGAAGTGTTCGGGTGCAGCAACACTTTATATGAGCCAAAGGGATAAAGCCCACAAGATATTGGAAAGTGCAAAAGTAGTTTTGCTGCCGCGTAAGCGGTACTACCGCTTAGTGAAGCGGTACTACCGCCCGAGCGGTACTACCGCTTGTGTGAAGCGGTACTACCGCCCAAGCGGTACTACCGCTTGTGTGAAGCGGTACTACCGCTTGTGCGCGGCTGTGCACGGTTCGGCAGGGATCCGAGTTGGACTCTTTTCCTGCGGGCCAAACCGACCTTGTGCGGGCAAAACCGACCTAGAGGAGGCTTTTACTCCAAGTTTAGACCCCAAGGCTCAACATATAAATAGAGGGGCAGGGCTAGCACACGGGACACATCAAGATTTCCCCAAGCCGTGTGCGGCAACCCTAACCCTCTAGTTCCTCCGTCATAATCTCCGTAGTGCTTGGCGAAGCCCTGCAGAGATTGTTCCTCACCACCATCACCACGCCGTCGTGCTGCTGGAACTCAACCACTACTTCACCATCGCTCGCTGGATCGAGGAGGTGAAGGCGTCATCAAGCCGTACGTGTGTTGAACGCGGAGGTGCCGTCCGTTCGGCACTAGATCGGAAGGATCGTGATTGGATCGCGGGACGCTCGGCGATTTGGATCGCGAAGACGTTCGACTACATCAACCGCGTTTATTAACGCTTTCGCTTAGCGATCTACAAGGGTATGTAGATTCACTCTCCCTCTCGTAGATGCTCATCACCATGGATAGATCTTATGTGTGCGTAGGAAAATTTTTGTTTCCCATGCAACGTTCCCCAACAGTGGCATCATGAGCTAGGTCTATGCGTAGATGAGATCTCGAGTAGAACACAAACGAGTTGTGGGCGTGGGTGTATACATATTGCTTGCCGTTACTAGTTGATATTTGATTCGGCGGTACTGTGAGATGAAGCGGCCCGGACCGACATTACGCGTACACTTACGCGAGACAGGTTCCTTCAACTAACATGTAACTTCGTTGCATAAAGATGGCTAGCGGGTGTCTGTCTCTCTCACTTTAGTTGAATCGATTTCAATGAAGAGGGTTCTTTTAGAAGATCAAAAAGCAATCACTACACCACGTTGTGGTTTTGCGTAGGTAAGAACGGTTCTTGCAAACCCGTAGCAGCCACGTAAAATTTGCAACAACAATTAGAGGACGTCTAACTTGTTTTTGCAGGGTATGATGTGATATGATATGGCCAATTACATGATGAGATATATGTGATGTATGAGATGATCATGTGTTGTATAGAATATCACGACTTGCATGTCGATGAATACGGCAACTGGCAGGAGCCATAGAGTTGTCTTTAATTATTGTATGACCTGCGTGTCAATCATTAAGCGCTATGTAATGCTTTACTTTATCGCTAAACGTTAGCTATAGTCGTGGAAGCAACAGTCGGCGCGACAACCTTATGGCGACACGTTGATGGAGATCAAGATGATGGAGATCATGGTGTCATGCCGGTGACGATGGAGATCATGCCGGTGCTTTGGAGATGGAGATCAAAAGCACAAGTTCATGGCCATATCATGTCACTTATGATTTGCATGTGATGTTAATCCTTTTATGCATCTTATTTTGCTTAGGACGACGGTAGCATTATAAGGTGATCCCTCACTTAAATTTCAAGATAAATTGTGTTCTCCCCGAGTGTGCACCGTTGCGAAAGTTCGTCGTTTCGAGACACGCCGTGATGATCGGGTGTGATAGACTCTACGTTCGCATACAACGGGTGCAAGCCATGTTGCACGTGCGGAACACTCGGGTTAAACTTGACGAGCCTAGCATGTACAGACATGGCCTCGGAACACAAGAGACCGAAAGGTCGAACATGAGTCATATAGTAGATATGATCAATATGAAGATGTTCACCATTGAAACCACCTCGACTCACGTGATGATCGGACTTGAGTTGGTGGATTTGGATCATGTTACACTCGAATGATCGGAGGGATGTCAATTTGAGTGGGAGTTTTTTAAGTAATATGATTAACTAAACTCATTATCTAGAACAATAGTCTAAGTTGTCTTTGCTATATTTATGTTGTAGATCATGGCTCGCGCAGTAGCACCCCTGAATTTTAATGCGTTCCTAGAGAAAGCTAAGTTGAAAGATGATGGAAGTAACTTTGTGGACTGGGCCCGTAATCTAAGGATTATCCTTACGGCTTCCCAGAAGGCTTATGTCCTTGATGCACCGCTTGGTGATCCACCCGCTCCAGTTGAGTCTCTAGACGTTGTGAACGCCTGGCAGGCTCGTTCTGATGATTACTCAATAGTTCAATGTGCAATGTTGTATGGCTTAGAACCGGGACTTCAAAGACGTTTTGAACGTCATAGAGCATATGAGATGTTCCAGGAGTTGAAGTTTATCTTTCAGAAGAATGCCCGGATCGAGAGATATGAGATCTCCGATAAGTTCTATGCTTGCAAGATGGAGGAGAACGGGTCTATCAGTGATCACGTGCTCAGAATGTCTGGGTACTCCACCCGTCTGGCTGAGTTAGGGATGCCCCTTCCGCCAGAGGCTATCACTGACAGAGTTCTTCAATCATTGCCGCCTAGCTACAAGAGCTTCGTGTTGAACTATAACATGCACGGGATGAACAAGTCAGTCGCCGAGCTGTTTGCGATGCTGAAAGTCGCTGAGTCTGAAATTCAGAAGGAGCATCAAGTGTTGATGGTCAATAAAACCACTAGTTTCAAGAAAAATGGCAAGGGTAAGAAGGGTAACTCTAAGAAGAGTGGCAAAGCAGTTGCTCCTCTCGTGAAGAAACCCAAGGCTGGACCCAAACCAGAAACTGAGTGTTTTCATTGCAAGGGAACTGGACACTGGAAGCGGAACTGCCCCAAGTATTTGGCTGACAAGAAGGCGGCCAACAACAAACAAGGTATATATGATATACATGTTATTGATGTGTACCTTACCAACTCTCGTTGTAGTGCCTGGGTATTTGATACCGGTGCGGTTGCTCATATTTGCAACTCAAAACAGGAACTGCGGAATAGACGGAGGCTGGCAAAGGACGAAGTGACGATGCGCGTGGGAAATGGTTCCAAGGTTGATGTGATCGCCGTCGGCACGCTCGCTCTTCGATTACCGTCGGGATTAGTGATGAACCTAAATAAGTGTTATTTGGTGCCTGCGTTAAGCATGAACATTATATCTGGATCTTGTTTATTGCGAGACGGTTACTCATTTAAATCAGAGAATAATGGTTGTTCTATTTATATGAGTAATATCTTTTATGGTCATGCACCCAATGTGAGGGGTTTATTCTTATTGAATCTCGATAGTAATAATACACATGTTCATAACATTGATGCCAAAAGATGTAGAATTGATAATGATAATACCACTTTCTTGTGGCACTGCCGTTTAGGTCATATTGGCGTAAAACGCATGAGGAAGCTCCATGCTGATGGACTTTTTGGAGTCACTTGATTTTGAATCACTTGACACATGTGAGCCATGCCTCATGGGCAAGATGACTAAAACGCCGTTCTCTGGAATAATGGAACGGGCAAGTGACTTATTGGAAATCATACATACTGATGTGTGCGGTCCAATGAGTATTGAGGCGCGCGGTGGTTATCGTTACTTTCTCACCTTCACTGATGACTTAAGTAGATATGGGTATATTTACTTAATGAAACACAAGTCTGAAACATTTGAAAAGTTCAAACAATTTCAGAGTGAAGTTGAGAATCATCGTAACAAGAAGATTAAATTCCTACGATCTGATCGAGGAGGAGAATATCTGAGTTATGAGTTTGGCAGTCACTTAAGACAGTGTGGAATTGTTTCACAATTGACACCGCCTGGAACACCACAGCGTAATGGTGTGTCCGAACGTCGTAATCGAACCTTATTAGATATGGTGCGATCTATGATGTCTCTTGCCGATTTGCCACTATCGTTTTGGGGTTATGCATTAGAGACAGCTGCATTCACTTTAAATAGGGCACCATCGAAATCCGTTGAGACGACGCCATATGAACTTTGGTTTGGCAAGAAGCCAAAGCTGTCGTTTCTTAAAGTTTGGGGATGTGATGCTTATGTCAAAAAGCTTCAGCCTGAAAAGCTGGAACCCAAAGCGGAGAAATGCGTCTTCATAGGATACCCAAAAGAGACAGTTGGGTATACCTTCTATCTCAGATCCGAAGGCAAAATGTTTGTCGCTAAAAACGGAACATTTCTTGAGAAAGAGTTTCTCTCGAAAGAATTGAGTGGGAGGAAGATAGAACTTGATGAGGTTATTGAACCTTTACTTCAACCTGAGAGTAGCGCAGCGCAGAAAGTTGTTTCTGTGGAGCCTACATTAGCTGAAGAGGAAGTTAATGATGATGATCATGAAGCTTTGGATCAAGTTGCTATCGAACCTCGTAGGTCGACAAGGACGCGTACTACTCCTGAGTGGTACGGCAACCCTGTCTTAGAGGTCATGTTGTTAAACAACGATGAACCTACGAGCTATGGAGAAGCGATGATGGGCCCGGATTCCGAGAAGTGGTTAGAGGCCATGAAATCCGAGATGGGATCCATGTATGAAAACAAAGTATGGACTTTGGAAGTATTACCTGAAGGGCGTAAGGCCATTCAGAACAAATGGATCTTTAAGAGGAAGACGGACGCGGACGGTAATGTCACCGTCTATAAAGCTCGACTTGTGGCAAAGGGTTTTTCACAAGTTCAAGGAGTTGACTACGATGAGACCTTCTCACCCGTAGCGATGCTTAAGTCCGTCAGAATCATGTTAGCAATAGCTGCCTTTTTCGATTATGAAATTTGGCAGATGGATGTCAAAACAGCGTTCCTTAACGGTTACCTTAAGGAAGAGTTGTATATGATGCAACCAGAAGGTTTTGTCGATCCAGAGAATGCTGACAAAGTTTGCAAACTCCAGCGATCCATTTATGGACTGGTGCAAGCATCTCGGAGTTGGAATCTTCGTTTTGATGATGTGATCAAAGCGTTCGAGTTTATACAAGTTTACGGAGAAGCTTGTATTTACAAGAAAGTGAGTGGGAGCTCTATAGCGTTTCTAATATTATATGTGGATGACATATTGCTGATTGGAAACAATATAGAAATGCTGGAAAGCGTAAAGGAATATTTGAACAAGAGTTTTTCAATGAAGGACCTAGGAGAAGCTGCTTTCATATTAGGCATCAAGATCTATAGAGATAGATCAAGACGCTTAATAGGACTTTCACAAAGCACATACCTTGATAAGATTTTGAAGAAGTTCAAAATGGATCAGTCCAAGAAGGGGTTCTTGCCTGTTTTGCAAGGTGTGAAGTTGAGTAAGACTCAATGCCCAGTGACTGCAGAAGATAGAGAAAAGATGAGTGTCATCCCCTATGCTTCGGCCATAGGCTCTATCATGTATGCAATGCTGTGCACAAGACCCGATGTCAGCCTTGCCATAAGTATGGTCGGAAGGTTTCAAAGTGATCCAGGAATGGAACACTGGACGGCGGTCAAGAATATCCTGAAGTACCTGAAAAGGACTAAGGACATGTTTCTCGTTTATGGAGGTGATCAAGAGCTCGTCGTAAAGGGTTACGTCGATGCAAGCTTTGACACTGATCCGGATGACTCTAAGTCGCAAACCGGATACGTATTTATTCTTAATGGGGGTGCGGTTAGCTGGTGCAGTTCCAAGCAAAGCGTGGTAGCAGATTCTACATGCGAAGCGGAGTACATCGCTGCCTCGGAGGCGGCGAAGGAAGGTGTCTGGATGAAGGAGTTCATGACAGATCTTGGAGTAGTGCCTAGTGCACTTAACCCAATGACTCTGTTTTGTGATAATACTGGTGCCATTGCTCTAGCCAAGGAACCAAGATTTCACAAGAGGACCAGACACATAAAGCGACGTTTCAATTCCATCCGCGATTACATCAAGGAGGACGACATAAATATTTGCAAAGTACACACGGATCTAAATGTTGCAGATCCGTTGACTAAACCTCTTCCAAGGGCTAAACATGAACAACACCAGAACTGCATGGGTGTTCGATTCATTACAATGTAAATCACATAGTGATGTGAACTAGATTATTGACTCTAGTGCAAGTGGGAGACTGTTGGAAATATGCCCTAGAGGCAATAATAAATTGGTTATTATTATATTTCCTTGTTAATGATAATCGTTTATTATCCATGCTATAATTGTATTGATTGGAAACTCAAATACATGTGTGGGTACATAGACAACACTGTGTCCCTAGTAAGCCTCTAGTTGACTAGCTCGTTGATCAAAGATGGTTAAGGTTTCCTAGCCATTGACATGAGATGTCATTTGATAACGGGATCACATCATTAGGAGAATGATGTGATGGACAAGACCCAAACTGTAAACGTAGCATTTGATCGTGTCAGTTTATTGCTATTGTTTTCTGCATGTCAAGTATCTGTTCCTTTGACCATGAGATCATGCAACTCACTGACACCGGAGGAATACCTTGTGTGTATCAAACGTCGCAACGTAACTGGGTGACTATAAAGGTGCTCTACAGGTATCTCCGAGGGTGTCTGTTGGGTTGGCATGGATCAAGACTGGGATTTGTTACTCCGTGTGACGGAGAGGTATCTCAGGGCCCACTCGGTAATACAACATCACAATGAGCCTTGCAAGCAATGTGACTAAAGTGTTAGCCACGAGATCTTGTATTACGGAACGAGTAAAGAGACTTGCCGGTAACGAGATTGAACTAGGTATAGTGATACCGACGATCGAATCTCGGGCAAGTAACATACCGAAGAACAAAGGGAACAGCATACGGGATTAACTGAATCCTTGACATAGAGGTTCGACCGATAAAGATCTTCGTAGAATATGTAGGAGCCAATATGGGCATCCAGGTCCCGCTATTGGTTATTGGCCGTAGAGGTGTCTCGGTCATGTCTACATAGTTCTCGAACCCGCAGGGTCTACACACTTAACGTTTGGTGACGATTAGTATAATTGAGTTATTATGTTGGTGACCGAAAGTTGTTCGGAGTCCCGGATAAGATCCCGGACATGACGAGGATCTCCGGAATAGTCCGGAGGTAAAGATTGATATATGTGATAATAGTGTTTTGATCTCTGGAAGGGTTCCGGAGTTCACCGGAATGGGTTCCGGATGTTTACCGAAGTGTTCGGGTGCAGCAACACTTTATATGAGCCAAAGGGATAAAGCCCACAAGATATTGGAAAGTGCAAAAGTAGTTTTGCTGCCGCGTAAGCGGTACTACCGCTTAGTGAAGCGGTACTACCGCCCGAGCGGTACTACCGCTTGTGTGAAGCGGTACTACCGCCCAAGCGGTACTACCGCTTGTGTGAAGCGGTACTACCGCTTGTGCGCGGCTGTGCACGGTTCGGCAGGGATCCGAGTTGGACTCTTTTCCTGCGGGCCAAACCGACCTTGTGCGGGCAAAACCGACCTAGAGGAGGCTTTTACTCCAAGTTTAGACCCCAAGGCTCAACATATAAATAGAGGGGCAGGGCTAGCACACGGGACACATCAAGATTTCCCCAAGCCGTGTGCGGCAACCCTAACCCTCTAGTTCCTCCGTCATAATCTCCGTAGTGCTTGGCGAAGCCCTGCAGAGATTGTTCCTCACCACCATCACCACGCCGTCGTGCTGCTGGAACTCAACCACTACTTCACCATCGCTCGCTGGATCGAGGAGGTGAAGGCGTCATCAAGCCGTACGTGTGTTGAACGCGGAGGTGCCGTCCGTTCGGCACTAGATCGGAAGGATCGTGATTGGATCGCGGGACGCTCGGCGATTTGGATCGCGAAGACGTTCGACTACATCAACCGCGTTTATTAACGCTTCCGCTTAGCGATCTACAAGGGTATGTAGATTCACTCTCCCTCTCGTAGATGCTCATCACCATGGATAGATCTTATGTGTGCGTAGGAAAATTTTTGTTTCCCATGCAACGTTCCCCAACAAATCTGGCTTACACCTGTTGTATGCGAACGTAGAGTCTATCACACCCGATCATCACGAGGTGCTTCGAAACGACGATCCTTCGCAATGGTGCATACTCGGAGAGAACACAATTTTATCTTGAAATTTTAGTGAGGGGTCATCTTATAATGCTACCGTCGTCCTAAGCAAAATAAGATGCATAAAAGGATAAACATCACATGCAAATCATATAAGTGACATGATATGGCCATCATCATCTTGTGCTTTTGATCTCCATATCCAAAGCACCGGCATGATCTCCATTGTCACCGGCATGACACCATGATCTCCATCATCATGTTGTCATGTGGTTGTCGCGCCAACTATTGCTAACTCATAGTGATAAAGTAAAGCAAATGACATAAAATAAATTAAAGACAACCCTATGGCTCCTGCCGGTTGCCGTACTCATCGACATGCAAGTCATGATAACTATACAAAACATGATCATCTCATACATCACATATATCATATCACGTCTTGGCCATATCACATCACAACATGCCCTGCAAAAACAAGTTAGACGTCATCTACTTTGTTGTTGCAAGTTTTACGTGGCTGTTATGGGCAACTAGTAAGAACCGTTCTTACCTACGCAAAGCCACAATGGTGATATTCAAGTTGCCTTTTAACCTTCTACAAGGACCGCCTCTGTCGAATCCGATTCAACTAAAGTGGGAGAGACAGACACCCGCCAGCCACCTTTATGCAAACAAGTTGCATGTCAATCGGTGGAACCGGTCTCTTGTGCGAGGACAAGTAAGGTTGGTCCGGGCCGCTTCATCCCACAATACCGATGAACCAAAATAAGACTAAGGAGGTAAGCAATCTGGACATCAATGCCCACAAACACTTTGTGTTCTACTTGTGCATATCATCTATGCATAGACCTAGCTCTTGATGCCACTGTTGGGGAACGTTGCATGGGAAACAAAAAAATTCCTACATACACCCAAGATCTATCTATGGAGATGTATAGATACGAGAGGGGGAGTGCATCTACATACCCTTGTAGATCGCTAAGCGGAAGTGTTAAGAAACGCGGTTGAAGTAGTCGTACGTCTTCACGATCCAATCACGACCCGTCCCGATCTAGCGCCGAACGGACGACACCTCCGTGTTCACCACACGTACAGCTCGATGACGTCTCCGCCTCCTCGATCCAACGAGTGAGGGCGGAGAAGTAGATGAGTTCTTCGGCAGCACGACGGTGTGGTGGCGGTGGTGGTGGAGCAATCTCAGCAGGGCTTTGCCAAGCGTTGTCGCAGATGCGATTGGGGGAGAAAACGATCTAGGGAGAGAGGGAAGGCTGCACCTATGGCTTGGGGTGCGGCTGCCCTCCCTCTCCCTCTCTATCTATAGGAGAAGGGGTAGGTAGGGCGCAGCCCTAGCCCCTCCTCCAAGGGAGGGCTGGCCGGCCAAGTGGGGAGGAGTCCACCTCCCACAAGGGAGGTGGGTGCCCTAGGAGGCACCTCCACTACCTACCACCAGGCGCATGGGCCTTTAGGGGTGGGGCGCCCAGCCCACCAAGGGCTGGTGTGCCTCCCTCTATAGCCCATGTGCCCCCCCCCCCGGATGAGTGGACCCCCGGAACCCTTTCGGCACTCCCGGTACAATACCGGAAAAACCCGAAACTTTTCCGGAACCCGAATACCACTTTCATATATATAAATCTTTACCTCCGGACCATTATGGAACTCCTCGTGACGTCCGGGATCTCATCCGGGACTCCGAACAACATTTGGTCACCAACATATATAACTCAACAATACTATACCGTCACCGAACGTTAAGCGTGCGGACCCTACGGGTTTGAGAATCATGTAGACATGACCGAGACACCTCTCTGGTCAATAACCAATAGCGGGACCTGGATGCCCATATTGGCTCCTACACATTCCACGAAGATCTTTATCGGTCGAACCACGATTTCAAGGATTCAATCAATCCCGTATGCAGTTCCCTTTGTCCATCGGTATGTTACTTGCCCGGGATTCGATCGTCGGTATCTCCATACCTAGTTCAATCTCGTTACCGGCAAGTCTCTTTACTCGTTCCGTAATACAAGATCCCGTGACTAACTCCTTAGTCACATTGCTTGCAAGCTTCTTGTGATGTTGTATTACCAAGAGGGCCCAGAGATACCTCCCCGTCATACAGAGTGACAAATCGCAGTCTCGATCCATGCCAACCCAACAGTCACCCTTGGAGATACCTGTAGAGTACCTTTATGATCACCCAATTACGAAGTGATGTTTGATACACACAAGGCATTCCTCCAGTGTCAGGGAGTTGCATGATCTCATGGTCTTAGGAGCAGATACTTGACATGAAGAAAGCATTAGCAATAAACTAATACGATCAAATGCTATGCTTACGGTTGGGTCTTATCTATCACATCATTCTCCTAACGATGTGACCCCGTTATCAAATGACAACTCATGTCTATGGTTAGGAAACCTTAACCATCTTTGATCAACGAGCTAGTCTAGTAGAGGCTCACTAGGGACACGGTGTTGTCTATGTATCCACACATGTATCCTAGTTTCCGATCAATACAATTCTAGCATGGATAATAGACGTTTATCATGAACAGGCAAACATGATAATAACCAATTTATTATTGCCTCTAGGGCATATTTCCAACAACAAGTAGCAGGGGCACCCCTTTCTTGTATGACAAGATAGAGGGGGCGAATTGGAGATGGAGGACTCCTCCTCTCCCTTGGTTGCCGCACAAAGTAGGGAGTCCTCATCCCAAAGGTGGCGCCCCTCCGCGAAGATTTAGGTGGGATTAATGGCAAATATGATGGTAATAAAGGACTAAAACTGTTGATCCAACGGATATAAATGTTGATGGCCTGAGAGGGATAGAGAAGTGCTAAGTTATAATGAGAGTTATTGGGCCCTAGGGCCCAATAAGTGTTGGGGGCACCCCTTGCTTGTATGACAAGCTAGAGGGGGCGAATTGGAGATGGAGGAGGAGGACTCCTCTCCCTTGGCCGGCGCACCAAGTAGGGAGTCCTTCTCCCAAAGGTGGCGCCCCTTCCCGAAGATTTAGGTGGGATTAAGAGCAAATCTGACTTCAAAAAGGACTAAAAATGTTGATCCAGCGGATAAAAATGTTGACGGCCTGAGAGGGATGGAAAAGTGCTCACTTACAATGTATTTGAATATATATACTAGAGGATATGATCCTTGGAGAGTCACAAGTTTTGGAGTCTCCTCTAGTTCTCTAGTTCTACTTCTAATTTAAAGTTGATCTAGATTAGAGCTAGACCTAGTTCTCTCTAATCCTCATAATAGAGAAGTCATGTGTGGTTCTCTTCTTCTCCCTCTAATTCTTCGACGACAATTAGCTTTGTACGACAAAGCGCTGCCGGATCATATAGCATGTATGCCTACAATCTGTAGAGAGGTCGTGCTTTCGGTATTTGGTTCGAGGAATCATTCGTGAACGGTTTGAGGGACTTCATCAATGATCCACACTAACTCTTCTTTTGCTGCAACTCGAAGTTGGTAATGATCCAATCTAAACTCCTAATGCATCTTCATAGTGTTCATGGGATCGTGATTGTAGGGCTAAAATTTTGTTTCTACTACGTTTCCCAACAGTCCGAGGGCGACCGGCCGTGTCCACCACATCGGATCCGGCCCACGTTGGCCCACCTGACCTCACATATATCCGTCCCCATCGGTTGCCGGACCGAACCCTAGACACTCCACTCTAATCCCCTCCGCTTCGCCCCCAAGCTCACTTTCAGCCAACTCCGGCATGGCGGGCAGCGGACCCGAGACCTCCGTCAGCCGATCTGCAAACTGGGACATCATCCCACTCGGGTCTGAGGAGGAAATGGTTCTCTGCATTGCGCTGCACCACGCCCGCTAGGAGACTGTCCGTCAACGGTCAGACTTGATCGGTTGCGAATCCATCGTGTCCGCCCAAATGGTGTGTGGATCCGATGAGGTAGGTCGCTGCCTCACGCAGAGGCGGCGCGCTCTGTTTGGTGCCCGAACACCGCGGCAGGCGCGCAACCCCTTCGTTGGCGCGTCGATGGCGAGGCCATCCGATGAGAGTATGACGCGGCGTGCCCGTTGTGCGAGGAAGGGGTCGCGGAAGGTCGCAATAGTCAGCGACAAGGCAGAGTCGCACTCTCCGCTGTCGAGACGGATGACCCGCAACCCCGGGGGTTGCGGCCGCATCATGGTAGACGTGGCCTTCGACCACTGCCGATCTGTCATCGACCTCACATCCACATGTGACGTGAAGCGATGGGCTCCGACGAGGAAGATTTGGGCATAGGAGATGATGGCGCCTTTGAGTCAAGTGAGCCGGTGTGTGTGTCTCGTGTCCTACTCTACCACGTTGGCGACCAGAGCAACACTTCGAGGGGCGAAACCGGCCGTCGGACATGGGCACAATGGAGCCAGACGAGCTCCGCTTAGAGCATCTACAACCGTACCCCTCAAACCCGTCTCAAACGCCCGGGCAGGCCGTCCGGACACGAAAAAGCGACCCAGACGGGCCTCTTAAACCGGCCTCAAACGCCCGGGTTGACCGGTACCCCCCAAATCCAGCCCAAATATGGGGCGGATATGGAGGAGCCCGGGCACGCCCGCCACGTCGGCCTGACGACGTGGCCCCACGCGGACTCGCCCGGAAACCCGACGGTCCGACGGGCGCCTCGACCGTCGGTGCGGTGTGAACGCCGCGTGGCGCCGCTCCGGCTCCCCACCCTTATCCATAGCCGGCTATTTAAGTCGGCCGGCGCCCCCCAGCCCTAGCACATCCTCCTCCTCCCTCTCTCCACCGCCACCCGAGCCCATCCGCCTCCTCTCGCACTCCCCTCTCCGTCAGGATGGTCCGCCGGCTCATCACCACCTACGCGCAGCTCACGCCGAAGCGGTGCCTGCAAATCGAGGTGGAGATCCAGGCTCGCCGCGCCGCCCGCATCGCTGCGGGTCTCCCTTCGGACTCGTCGGAGATGGAGGAGGAGGAGGAATCGGAGGCCATGAAGGAGGACGAGCCGGAGGAGGAGGCTCCTTGCTTGAGCATGGCACAGGCGGAGGCGGAGTTCGCCGTCGCCCAATCGGACGAGATGGCGGAGCAGCAGGCCATCCTGGATTCCATCCAGGACGAGGCCGAGGTGGAGGCCAACCGCCGGCTCATCCGATAGAGGCAGGCGAAGGCCGACGCCCTCTTCGACGAGCTGGAGGCGGAGATCGAGGCGAAGGAAGCCGCAGCGGAGGCGTCGGAGGGGGCGGAGGCGGCCACAGCGGAGGGGGCGGAGGGGGCCACGGCGAAGGGGCCGGAGGGGGCCACAACGGAGGCGCCGGAAGGCGCGGAGCTGCGGCTGGCGGCCATTTATCCGTCGGAGGGCACGAAGATCGTCGACATCTCCGACGAGGAGTAGATAGGTTCTACGTACTACGTAGGTTTATATGTTGCATGCTTTTGTATGGATTTGAGGAATCTGATATGAGATGTCCGGTTGTAAAATGAATTATTCGAGGCGTGACCGGTCAATATCCGCGGACGCGCCAGGTTTGAGGGGACGAATTTGCAAGTTACGGTTGTAGATGCTCTTAGATTAGGTCTCACGTTGCATAAAATTGTATGAATTTAAAATTTCATAATTAAGGTTTTCGGTTGTGAAAATGATTATTTGAGGTGTGATCGGTCATCGTGGACACACGCCGGCGCGTGCATTTGTGTTTGATGAGTCCGACTTGATGTATCGGCCTACAAATTCCGGACCAAGGAACTATTTCATGTTACCTTCTTGCAACTCCCTATCCAAACAGGAAATATAACCTGAAAATGTTTACAATGGTTTCTTTTTCTTTTTCTCGGAGACGGATAAAAAGTTTTTGCGGGTGGAGAAGTTTACGAAGCTCCCAAACGGGCCCTTGCCCCTCCCGCTAGCGGTTGAACCCGTGGAGCTTCGTCTTTCTCGTCTCCCCCAAATCGACGAGCAGGGCGAGTTCCCCGCCCCTCCGCCTCCCCCTCCCTCCCCAAAATATTATCGTGTACTGCGCCAGTTTGTTTTACTACACCGTTGAGATGTACTGAACTAGTGATGTTACCAGATAATTTCTAAGTAGATATTACACATACATATATAGAAGACAACAGACAAAAATAGTTTTAGTTTTCTTGGTGAGTTTTCTTTCTATAAACCGTGGTGAGTTGGTGTTTTGTACTCCCTCCGTCCATAAATAAGTGACTCAACTTTGTAGTTAGTATAAAATTGAGTCACTTATTTTGGGAAAGAGGAAGTATTTTGGAAGCCAGAAACAAAAGGCACAAACAAATTTACTTTTGCAAATGTGAAGGAGCTATGTTACAATGGCTAAAATATTATATATAAAGAAATGGGGGCATTCCGAGAATTGAACTCGGGACCTCTCGCACCCTAAGCCAGAATCATACCACTAGACCAAATGCCCATTGCATGCTAACATTGATTTATTTGAGCTTTAATATCAGCACTTACGAAATCATGGATAGCGCATGATGAGTCGAAATACGGATTTTTCGCATGGCTTGTACTTCACAACAAAATTCTCACCGCTGACCTACTTGCGCAGCAAGGTTGGCCCCATGACCTTGTCTGCATGGCTTGTACTTCACAACAAAATTCTCACCGCTGACCTACTTGCGCAGCAAGGTTGGCCCCATGACCTTGTCTGCATGGCTTGTACTTCACAACAAAATTCTCACCGTTGACCTACTTGCGTAGCAAGGTTGGCCCCATGACCTTGTCTGTCAATTTTGTTTGTGGGCGACTGAGACCACGCTTCACCTCAGCAAGGATTGCCCCTTCACCAATGTTGTCCGTCACTTGGTCATTTTTAGGGCAGACGACAACATTCCTCCGACCGAGGCACTCAATCACTGCGCGATCGACGCTTGATGGCACGTGACAACAAGCACAAAAAGGGACGGAGTGAACATCTAATCCACATCATGTGAAATGCATGAAAAGAATAAAATCGGTGGATTTTCAACGGCACAAGGTTAACATACATCGAGGAGACGCATCACTCTTTCGAGGATATCACGAAGAGAGTTACATCTTCATGAGTAGTTACCTTGGGGTAGTTTTTTTCTCGAGATTTTTCGACATGTACCCATTTCATAAACATACCATTTGCACATATTTCTACTCCACTAAGAATTAAAAGGCAGCGTTCTCGTCGCTTGCTTGGAAAAAAATAAAATAGATGAAGGGCCATCCACTCGCTGAGAGCCTGAGGGCCAGTTCTTTTGGTGGCTTCTAGAATAAGCTGGAATAAGCTGCCCCCTACCCAGTTTATTTTAGAAGCCCAACCAAATTAAATTTTTTAGAAGCCTACTAATTGAGACTTGACTAGTAGGCTTCTAAAAAAATATTTGTGGTTGGGCTTCTAGAATAAGCTGGGTAGGGGGCAGCTTATTTTAGAAGCTCAAAAAAGGCACCAAAAGAACTGGCCCTGAGACCACCCGTGTGGACCGGGCCCGTCCGCGAATCTCAGCCCTTAAATGGGCGTTTCCGCAAAAACGCCGTTCCCCGTAGCAAATCGAAGAGCGGGTCTCTCTCTCGCGGCGGCGCAGGCTTCTCTCTCCCTCTCCTCCGGCGGCGGCAAGGTCAGACCCCTCTTCCCACACCGCTCGAACCTGCTCCATTCAATCGATCCCTCGGGTTTCCGTGTCCCGACGCACGGCTCGATTCCTACGTGACCTTCTCGCGGATCGGATCCTAGGTTATTAATTTACAAGAATAATAACAGTACGCATATTATTTTTAATGGCTCGTGACGCCTTTTCTTTTTGACTAAAAACTCTAAGGGAGGCCCCAACAGTAAGAGTTGACAACAATAATCCAAAGCATCTCCGACGAGGAGTAGATAGGTTCTATGTACTACGTAGGTTTATATGTTGCATGCTTTTGTATGGATTTGAGGAATCTCCGTCGGAGGGCACGGAGATCGTCAACATCTCCGACGAAGAGTAGATAGGTTCTACGTACTACGTAGGTTTACATGTTGCATGCTTTTGTATGGATTTGAGGAATCTGATATGAGATGTCCGGTTGTAAAATGAATTATTCGAGGCGTGACCGGTCAATATTCGCGGACGCGCCAGGTTTGAGGGGACGAATTTGCAAGTTGCGGTTGTAGATACTCTTAGATTAGGTCGCACGTTGCATAAAATTGTATGAATTTAAAATTTCATAATTAAGGTTTTCGGTTGTGAAAATGATTATTTGAGGTGTGATCGGTCATCGTGGACACACGCCCGCGCGTGCATTTGTGTTTGATGAGTCCGACTTGATGTATCGGCCTACAAATTCCGGACCAAGGAACTATTTCATGTTACCTTCTTGCAACTCCCTATCCAAACAGGAAATATAACCTGAAAATGTTTACAATGGTTTCTTTTTCTTTTTCTCGGAGACGGATAAAAAGTTTTTGCGGGTGGAGAAGTTTACGAAGCTCCCAAACGGGCCCTTGCCCCTCCCGCTAGCGGTTGAACCCGTGGAGCTTCGTCTTTCTCGTCTCCCCCAAATCGACGAGCAGGGCGAGTTCCCCGCCCCTCCGCCTCCCCCTCCCTCCCCACTCGCCAAGTCGCCGGCGCCCAGCGGCCAGGCCGTTGCGCCGGGGCTCCCTCCCGGCCCCGAATTGCCGTCCCGCGCTGCCGTCTTCCCAGTCCTCGGATCTCCCGCCAGCCGTCTGGTCGTTCCCAAAGTGAGTAAGGTCTCATTCGACTTTCTCTTCCCTGATATGCCCTCCCCCCCTCCCGTATCTTTATTCATCATCTGATCCCCCACCCGCGGAAGGTTTTGGCAGTAGTCGCTACATACACCTTGTTTCTTGCGTTTCAAGGGGCTAGGGCTAATGTAATTTACCCACAAATCTAGGTGCTTATGCTGCGTTGGCGGAGGAAGTATTTAGAAATAACCTTATTACGAAATTAAGAGTGTCTAAACAAGTTGTTGGCCCTGATCTTCAGGAATTCTCGCCGGCTGATAATATTTCTAGGTTGTCCAAGGATGATCAACTTTGCGGTTTCACTTTTTGCTAGGTTGTTCACGGATAAAATTAAAGGTGTCGAAACAAGTTGTTTGCTAGGAATTCAAGGATGTTCAACTTTGGGGTTTCGTTTTTCGCTAGGTTGTTCACGAATTGAATTACTGACGATTGATTTGTGTGCAGTAATATAGTTTCTCTGTTTGACTTTGATTCAAGTAATTAGCAGCAAGCAGTACAAATATCATGATTTTGTCTATGAGACTATGTCAACCGACCCGTGAGACTTGTCTTCGTCCTTGAGGTTGAGGGGGGAGGACATGAGCAGGGAGAGCATCGGATTTATTCTACTCCAAGTCTCCAACTCTAACTTAGTTTAGCGAAATATTCCATTCTAATTTTTTTGATAAGGGATACCTCATGGAGTTTCTTTTAACATTGTTGCTGTGTATCTCAGTTTTACCACCAGCTATTGTTATGTTCTGCACTGCAGTTAACTAGCCAACCATTCCTATCGTCCTTTAGCACCGTAATTTTTGCCCATAATTCAGTTGTGTTAATCAGTACAAAACTACCTGATACCTATCTATTAGGTTATTATAGCTAACCACCTGATGCTGACTGAAGTTGATATTACATTATTGTTGCAATTGTGAAGAAGATATGTGACATGTAAAGTGGCTAAAAAAGTTTTTGTTGCATTTGTGAAGAAGATATGTTAAAATTGTAAAGTAGCTAAAAAATAATTGTTATGCTGCTTTGCGGAGGAAGTATTTAGTAATGGCCTTATTACAAAATTAAGAGTGTCTAAACAAGTTGTTGGTCCTGATCTTTAGGAGTTCTCGTCGGCTAATAATATTCTAGGTTGTCCAGGATGATCAACTTTGCGGTTTCACTTTTTTGCTTGTTCGTGAATAAAATTGAAAGTGTCGAAACAAGTTGCTTGCTAAGAATTCAAGGACGATCAACTTTGGGGATTCATTTTTTGCTAGGTTATTCACGAATTGAATTACTGGTGATTAATTTGTGTGCAATAATCTATTTTTGTGTTTGACTTTGATTCAATTAATTATCACCATGCAGTATCATATTTTTTTCTATTGAGACTATTGACAACTTATTCATGAAACTCTTCTTCATCCTTGAGGTTGAGGGGGGGAGAACATGAGCAGGGAGAGCATCGGATTTATTCTTCCAAGTCTCCAACTCTAACTAAGTTTAGCAATATGTTCTTATATGTCTTAATTCGTTGATCAACTGTTCCATTCTACAAATTTTGATGACGGATACATCATTGAGTTTCTTTTAACATTGTTGCTGAGTTGTTGTGTATCACAGTTTTACCACCAGCTATTGTTATGTTCTGCACTGCAGTTGTGTTATTTCAGTTACCTGATACCTAGCCATTATAGGTTATTAAAGCTAACTACCTGTTGCTGACTGAACTTTATGTTACCTTAATTTTCCTAATAGAAATAAACTCTAATTTAAAGATAGGTGATGGTAATAAATTTCTAACCGCGTTACATGTCGTGTAAAGATTTATTTAAGTTGCGTACACATAACAGTAGCTATTAACATTTGCTGGCCCAACTCTTGGAGTGGTCCTTTCACCTTGGCCACTCTCATTTCCACATGCCACACTTCATGGAGGTGCTCATCGTCGCTGCTTGGAACGTTTGCTAGCCAAGAAATGCAAATATCTCTGACATTGTTGTCCCTAACCTTACATCCTGGAAATCCTAGTTAAGAATAGCTAAGGCGCCATTCAAGGCCTGGGTTTGCTCCCTAACCTGAATCTTACCTACATAAGTTTTGCTATGCTTTGGATTATTGTTGTCAACTCTTACTGTTGGGGCCTCCCCTAGAGTTTTTAGTCAAAAAGAAAAGGCGTCACGAGCCATTAAAAATAATATGCGTACTGTTATTATTCTTGTAAATTAATAACCTTCCTTATAAGTACCATTATTTTTGAGCTTGCAGCATTGTGGTGATGCCAGCTTCACATTCTGTAGTAATAAGATGCATCATGCCATATATTTTCCCAACATTTTGGACTTACACTCAACATTTCCAGTAAAGTCATGCCTTTTGTTTATGTATGTTGTCTTATTTGGTTAGAAGAAGATCTGCTGGCAGCACAACGAGGAGACCCAGGCCGGAGAGCAATCCTGCTGTGAAGTAGTCATCTATGTCATCTAGGAGTAATTCAAAGAGGCTGCCCTCAGATGACAATGTTGCCTCTGACGGAGGACTCCGACGTCGAGAGTTTTATCTAAATGGACCTTCCCTGGACCGTGCTTCCAAGCGTATCACCGAGGGTGTTCTGTCTCCTCCAAACTTGAAAAACTCACATAAGAGCAAGGGGAGCCACCAGTTGCATTCTGAGGCGTCAGGAAGTAACTCAAGAAAGGGTGAAAGCAATCATGGGATACATGTGTCAGCAGGGAATGATGATTTGTCAACCGCACAGAAACCAAGGAAAGTGAAGCTCAAAATTGGTGGAATCAGTCGGACCATCCCGGCAAAACCAAACCCTGCCATACCAGATTCCAGGTCTTCAGCTGCAAAGCCTACACGGCCAGGAGATTCATCGCACCGGCAAAAGCATAGTAATCAGGTAAACAACAAGTGATCAGTATCTTTTGTTTCGTTGTGTACTTGGGACCTGAAAAGAAGGATCATTATGACTGAACAGAAGAAAATTTGCTAGCTTGCTAAATTCAAGTTCTGCAAGGAAAACTGGTTGGTGTTATTAGGACATACATATGCAGTTCTCTATCGAGATATTTCTTTTATCTCATAGTCTTGGCACTATACCTGTTCTGATTATACTCCGTCTGTTTTTATTTACTCCGCATATTAGCTTTGACCTAAGTCAAACTTTATAAAGTTCGACCAAACTTATAGAAAATAATATTAACTTTCACAATAACAAATATATAAGATGCAAAAATATATGCAATGAGGATTCTAATGGTATTTATTTGGTACTGTGGATGTTAATAAATTTGGTCAAAGTTTACAAGTTTTGACTTGAGACAAATCTAATATGCAGAGTAAATAAAACAAAGGGAGTATTTTGCAAGCCATTCTGTTATGTGGGTTCTCCGCACGTCTTGTCCCTTTATTTGCTTCATATTGCTATGCAACCCAATTAAAATGATGAATTACTTTCAGACTGAAGGTGCCAAAGATTCAAATAGGTTGCCCTCTTCTCAAGACAAGAAAACAAGAAAGCTGAGGAAAATTGAAGATACCTTGACTCCGGAACAACCTGCCAAAGTTCAGAGAGAAGCGTCTTCGGATCCTGTCCGGAAGAGTAGAAGAATTGCTAAGAAATCCAACTTGGACAGTGAATTAGATGAGGAATATGGTTTAAGTACTCCTGAAATTCATGGAGCTTCTAATGATAATGAGGGTCATATTCGTGAACCTAAAAACAAAGGAGGGAGTAACCCTAAGAAGAATGCCTCGAAGAAAGACCGGAGCAGGAGCACTGTTTATGAGGTTGATAATGATTTTGTTACACCCCAATCAAATAGAGATGGCAAGAAAAGGTCAAGGGATTCTACTGATGCTGATGAGGATAATGCAGAAGAGGAGCTGGCCTCTGATAACGAGCTTGAAGCTGAAAACAAGAAGCAGAAGGCAGTCACTGAGTTGTCTACCAGTGTTAAGAATGAACCTCTCACAACACGTCGTCGAGCCCTTCAATCATGGATGGATGGGAACAGCAACAGTACCATTGAGTTCCCCAATGGTTTACCAGCAGCTTCGTCAAGAAGTACATACTACCTTGTTGCCTTTTGTAACTTGACTGAAGTCTTGCGTTGATTAAATTTGAAACATTTTTCTGTGGCTCCAGGCAAGAAGGAAAAGCTCTCTGATGCCGAGATGCTTGCGAAGAAGGCTGAGGCTGCTCAGCGGCGCAAGATGCAAGTGGAGAAAGCCACTAAAGAAAGCGAGGTTGGAGAAACATTTGCTTATTCTCTTTTAAACTTCCTGGAATAGGTTCAGTTCCTAGGAGTTCTCACAAGTGTTTAACTGCAGGCTGAAGCTATAAGGAAAATACTGGGCCTGGACACCGAGAAGAAGAAAGAAGAGAGGAAGCAAAAGGAGCGAGAGGAGAAGGTCCATTGCATCATTTGATCATGCCCATGACACTCACGTTTCTACTAACCATCATCTTCTGACTGAATCATTCCTTTTTACTCAGGAGAAGGCAGCCAGAGCGCAAGAACTCGCCAGGAGCTCCATCCGGTGGGTCATGGGGCCCACAGGCACGGTGGTTACGTTCCCTGAAGATGTAGGCCTCCCAAGTATCTTCAACTCCAAACCCTGCAGGTAACCAATCCTCGCAATTCCTCCCCACGTTTGAGAAATCAGCAGCACCAAATGTGTGCCTCAGATAACATCGTCTCACTTAGCCTTCATCACCCAGCTACCCTCCGCCGCGTGAGAAGTGCGCCGGACCGTCTTGCACGAACGCGTACCGGTACAGGGACTCGAAGCTGAAGCTCCCCCTCTGCAGCCTAGAGTGTTACAGAGCTGTCCGCGGGAGCGCTTGATTTTGAGGACGCCGTCAGAGCTCCCTTTTTCGCAGCCGCATTCGTTCATGCACCTTCAGAATAAGAGAGGACGGCCAGTTCTGATGATGCAAATTTGTTCGTTGGTCCAATAAGCGAGTTACAAATAGTTACAGATACCTCTGTGCGTAAAAGATTACCGTGTACTGCGCCAGTTTGTTTTACTACACCGTTGAGATGTACTGAACTAGTGATGTTACCAGATGCTTTCTAAGTAGATATTACACATACATATATAGAAGACAGCAGACAAAAATAGTTTTATTTTTCCTGGTGAGTTTTCTTTATATAAACCCTGGTGAGTTGGTGTTTTGTATTTTGGAAGCCAGAAACAAAAGGCACAAACAAATTTACTTTTGCAAATGTGAAGGAGCTATGTTACAATGGTTAAAAAATATATTTAAAAATTGGGGCATTCCGAGAATTGAACTCGGGACCTCTCGCACCCTAAGCGAGAATCATACCACTAGACCAAATGCCCTTCGCATGCTAACATTGATTTATTTCGGTACTTAGTATATCTGGAAGCCCCAAATGCGGATTTCCACATGGCTTGTACTTCATAGTTCACACCAAAATTCTCACCGCCGACCGACTTGTACAGCAAGGTTGGCTCCATGAACCTGTTTCTAATCTACATCATGTGAAACGCATGAGAAGAACAAAATCGGCGGATTTTCAACGGCACGAGGTTAACATACATCGAGGAGACGCATCACACTTTCGAGGATATCGCGAAGCAGTGGCGGCGCCAGGAAATGAAGGCTGGGTATTCATCCAATTTTATTTTATTTTGCTCTAAATATAGTATATGAACCAAACAACACAATACTAGCACTATATGAACAAAACAACACTAGCATAACGACAATAGCAATATTTCAATGTATCAAACAATAACGACATGAATACATAAGTACCTTTTGATTGATAAAGTGATGATATCCTTACAATATAACTCTGCGGTCGCCTTTTTGGAAGAGATTCATGACATCTTCATCCTTCACTTGATTGAAAAATTCTCTCTCAACAAATGTAACCAAACAATTGTTCAAATATTCATCACCCATTTTGTTTCTTAGCTTATTCTTCACATGGCTCATTGAAGAGAATACCCTTTCAACACTAGCAGTAGCTACTGGCAGAATCAATACCAACTTAAGAAGCTTGTAAACAATATGATATTGTTCATGCTTGTTTGTCTCAACAAGCATAACTGAAAGCTGACACAAATTTTTCAGGTTTTGAAACCTTTCATCTCTACGCACATTAGTAACATACATGTTTAGTTGTCATGGAAGTCTTGCCAGTTCATCACTTGTAAAATCAAAAGCATAAAACTCTGTAGCAAGCCTAACCAACTTCTCTTGGTCATAAGCAGCAAATAGATGAAGTGGACAGAATGCTGCCATGCAAGAAAGTAGCTCTGTGTTTACCTCATCAAATCTGCCATTCAGCTCACTGATTTGCCTATCAATGACACCCACAAACATATCAACTTTGAAGCGGTGGTAATTGATCACACCATTACATAAACCCCTTCTAGGCCGGCCAACGGGAAAGTAAGGACCCTCCATATCAACAACTTTGATCTTATGCTTTGTACAAAAAGATGTGACCTTTGTGAGAAAATCATCCCATCCAGCATCGGTCCTCAAAGCCTCCAAGTAATACTTTGTGTCACCAACAGGCTCAATAGCATGAACAATATCTTCGTCTTGCTTTTGCAAAGCTCTACACAACTCATCTGTGTATCCAAATATTTCTTGCATCAAGTGTGCCATGAAAACAAACTCAAATATCGAAATATTGTCTCTATGGATAGAGCCGCTTGTGCCTCCGCACCATGGTACTCATCTCCAATCTTGCGAAGGACTCGTCGTAGTGCACCATACATAGAGATGACACGGTTCACAGTTTTGAAGTGAGAGCCCCAACATGTATCGCATGGCCTTCCCAAACCCATTTCCTGATTCAGCCCACTCCATGTTTCTACTTCTTCCAATTCCAATGCATCAATGAGTTCTTCAGCCTGAGCTATCCTAAGCATTCTCATCTTTTTACAAGACATACCAAGAGCATTTAACAAGTGTGCAAGCTGCTGAAAGAACCAAGTACAATCACCACTCTCCTTAGCAACGGCAACAAGAGTTAACTGTAGTTGATGGGCAAAACAATGAACATAGTAGGCAGAAGGGGACTCATCCATAATCAGTTTTTTCAGGCCATTAGCATTACCTCTCATGTTACTAGCTCCATCATATCCTTGCCCACGAACCATTGCAAAGGTCAAATTATAGTCCATAAGCATTTTCTGAATTGCAGCTTTTAGTGTCAAAGAGGTAGTATCTTCAACATGAGCAAGACCAAGAAATCTTACAACCGCCCTTCCTTTCTTATCAACATAACACAAGCAAACAGCCAACTGTTCATTCTAATACATGATACGTCTCCAACGTATCTACTTTTCCTCACTCTTTTGCCCTTGTTTTGGACTCTAATTTGCATGATTTGAATGAAACTAACCCGGACTGACGTTGTTTTCAGCAGAACTACCATGGTGTTGTTTTTGTGCAGAAATAAAAGTTCTCGGAATGGAACGAAACTTTTTGGAGAATTATTTCAGAATATATAAGAATTATTGGAGCCAAAATCTACCGAAGAGGGGGGCCAGGGTGAGCAGCACCCACAGGGCGCGCCCTGGTGGGTTGTGCCCACCTCGTGGCCCCACTGGCCCTAATTCCGTCACTATAAATTCCTATTTTCGGAGAAAAAAATCAGAGAGAAAGTTTCATCGCGTTTTACGATACGGAGCCGCTGCCACCTCCAGTTCTTCATCGGGAGGCCAGATCTGGAGCCCGTTTGGGGCTCCGGAGAGGGGAATCTTCGGTCTTCACCATCACCAACCCTTCTCCATCGCCAATTCCATGATGCTCCCCACCGGGAGTGAGTAATTCCTTCATAGGCGTGCTGGTCGGTGAGGAGTTGGATGAGATTCATCATGTAATCGAGTTAGTTTTGTTAGGGCTTGATCCCTAGTATCCATTATGTTCTGAGATTGATGTTGCTATGACTTTGCTATGCCTAATGCTTGTCACTAGGGCCCGAGTTCCATGATTTCAGATCTGAACCGTTTATGTTATCGTCTCTATATCTATGTTCTTGATCCGATCTTGCCTAGTCATATGCACCTATTACGTGTTATGATCCGTCAACCCCATAGTGACAATATTTTGGATACTTCACGGTGATGACCGTAGTTTGAGGAGTTCATGTATTCACCATGTGTTAATGCTTTGTTCCGGTTCTCTATTAAAAGGAGGCCTTAATATCCCTTAGTTTCCTTATGGACCCCGCTGCCACGGGAGGGTAGGACAAAAGATGTCATGCAAGTTCTTTTCCATAAGCACGTATGACTATTTACGGAATACATGCCTACATTACATTGATGAACTGGAGCTAGTTCTGTATCGCCCTAGGTTATGACTGTTATATGATGAATATCATCCAACGAGTTCACCGATCCAGTGCCTACGAGTTTTCCACATATTGTTCTTGCTAAGTTACTATTGTTGCTGCTACTGTTCCAACTGCTACAAAACTATTGCTACTAGTGTTACCGCTATTGTTACTATTGCTACTGCTATCAAACTATCATATTACTGTGCCACTGATCACCTTGCTGCAGATATTTAATCTCCAGGTGTGGTTGAATTGACAACTCAACTGCTAATACTCTCAAGTGTTCTTTGGCTCCCCTTGTGTCGAATCTATAAATTTGGGTTGAATACTCTACCCTCGAAAACTGTTGCGATCCCCTATACTTGTGGGTTATCAAGACCTTTTTCTGGCGTCGTTGCCGGGGAGCATAGCTATATTTGTTGAGTCACTTGGGATTTATATCAATTGATCACTATGAAGAATCTGAAGGATCCAAAGACTAAGATTTTTTCCTCTAAGACGAGGGGAGGTAAGGAACTGCCATCTAGCTCTGCACTTGATTCACCTTCTGTTATGAGTAAGCTTGCAACACCACCACATGCTAGTAATCCTGATATATCGCAAGTTATTGATGATGCTACCTCTGCTATGAATTATGCTATTGATGATGCTAGTACCATGCTTGATGATAATGTGCCACTAGGAGAATTTCTTGATGAACAAATTGCTAGAGATAAAGAGAATGAAACTACTGAAATTGATGAGATTGCTGAAACTGATGAAGCTTATGAAACTGATGATGACTATGAAACACCTACTAGTCCTAGCTCTCCTAAGTTTGAAATGCCTAAGATACCTGAAGGTTATGGTATGGACGAAGAGGTAACTAGAGAAATTCTTTCTTGCAAGGATAGAAACGATCTTAAGAAATTGCTACGCAAGTATAAGGAAAAGACTTTGAATGCTAGAATGAAATGTGATCCTAAGTTTGCTACTTCACCTATCTTTGTTACCGATAAGGATTATGAATTCTCTGTCGACCCAGAGTTAATTACTTTGGTTGAATATGATCCTTTCCATGGCTATGAAACTGAAACTGTAGTGACACACCTTACTAAGCTGAATGATATAGCTACCCTCTTTGCTCATGATGAGAAGATTCGCTACTATTATATCCTTAAATTATTTTCGTTCTCATTAAAGGGTGATGCTAAGACATGGTACAATACTCTTGCTCCTGGTTGTGTGCGTAGTCCCCAGGATATGATTTACTACTTCTCTGAAAAATATTTTCCTCCTCATAAGAAACAAGCCGCCTTATAGGAAATATTTAAATTTGTGCAAATTGAAGAAGAGAGTCTCCCACAAGCTTGGGGGAGGCTTCTCCAGTTGCTTAATGCTTTGCCTGATCATCCTCTCAAGAAAAATAAAATACTTGATATCTTCTATAATGGACTAACCGATGTTCCTAGGGACTTCCTAGATAGTTGTGTTGGTTGTGTTTTCAGGGAACGAACTGTTGAACAAGCTGAAGAATTATTGAATAACATATTGTAGAATTATGATGATTGGACTAAACCCACTCCGAAGAAGAGGGGTATCTTATTTCTCAGCCCTGAAGATATGCAAGAGGCAAAGAAATCTATGAAGAAAAAAGGTATTAAAGCTGAGGATGTTAAGAATTTGCCACCTATTGAAGAAATACATGGCCTTGACACACCACCACCTCCACAAGTGGTGAAGGTAAATTCTTTACTAAAGTTTGATGAAGGTGATATCCCTCACAATAAACATCCTAGTCAATGCTTATATGAGTTTGAAAACTATATTATGAAGCAAGATCATTTCAATGCTCATGTTCTGAAACAATTGAAATATAATTCTGATATGATTGCTCGCTTGAGTGACTTGCTATTTAGAATCAGTAATGATGTTAGAGGTGTAGGAAAGCATGCCTCTATGGTTCAAACTCAGTTAGAACAAGTTGCTAAATCTCAAAAAGAATTGCTTAATGAAATGAATAATAATATGAATGATTTTGCTGCTAGAGTAGTAACTAGAGGAGGTAGAATGACCAAAGAACCACTCTATCCTGAGGGTCATCCTAAAAGAATTGAACAAGACTCTCAGAGAATTAATATTGATGCACCTAGTCCTTCTAGAAAGAAAAAGAAGAAGAAAAATGATAGGACTTTGCATACCTCTAGTGAACCCGAGATACAAAAACCTCCTGATAATAATGATGTCTCTATTTCTGATGCTGAAACTCAGTCTGGTAATGAACATTCACTTAGTGATAATGAAAATGAAAATGATGATGTTCATGAAGATGCTCAACCTAATAATGATAAAGAACCAGATAATGATGTTGAAATAGAGCCTGCTGCTGATCTTGATAACCCACAACCTAAAAATAAACGTTATGATAAAAGAGACTTTGTGGCTAGGAAACATGGTAAAGAAAGAGAGCCATGGGTTCGGAAACCCATGCCATTTCCACCTAAGCCATCTAAGAAAAAGGATGATGAGGAATTTGAGCGCTTTGCTGAAATGATTAGGCCAGTCTTTTTGCGTACCCGCTTAGCCGATATCTTAAAGATGGCCCCTTATGCAAAGTATATGAAAGACATCATCACAAATAAAAGAAAGATACCTGAAGCTGAAATCTCCACCATGCTTGCTAATTATTCTTTTAAGGATGGAGTACCTAAAAAACTTGGAGATCCTGGAATACCAACTATACCTTGCTCCATTAAAAGAAACTATGTCAAAACTGCTTTGTGTGATTTGGGAGCTGGTGTTAGTGTTATGCCTTTCTCCTTATATAAAAGACTTGATTTGAATAAACTCACACCTACCGAGATATCATTGCAAATGGCTGACAAATCAACGGCCATACCTATCGGTATTTGTGAGGATGTGCTCGTTGTTGTTGCAAATGTTACTATCTTAACGGACTTTGTTATTCTTGAGATGCCCGAGGACGACAACATGTCGATTATCCTTGGTAGACCCTTTTTGAATACTGTAGGGGCTGTTATTGATTGCAATAAAAGCAAAGTCACTTTTCATATCAATGGTAACGAGCATACGGTGCACTTTCCGAAGAAACAATTCCAAGTGAATGGTATAACTGTTATTGAAGAATCTCCGGCCATCACTATTGGAAGTTTTCAATTACCTCTACCTACTGCCAAAAAGAAATATGATATACTTATTGTCAGGGATATGCACATCCCCATTGAGGTAACTTAGTGTTTTACGAAAGTTCTTCGGTTTCATGCTAATCGGAAGTGGTTGTTAATAAGACTTGATCAACCTTATTAATGGATCATTTTTGAGAGGTATGAAGTCGATGAATCTAGTAAGCACAACTCTCTGCTCCCACCTTTTATTTTCTATTTTAGTTAGTCAAATAAAATAAAATGCCATGATTATCCTGTTTTCTGTTTTCTCCGTGCAATAAAAAATGACCCAAAAATAAAAATTCTCAGAATGCCCTAAAAATTTAACACGGTTTTTTTCCGAATATTTCTGAATTTTTGGTGCAAATAATACCAGAGGGGGGTGCACCTGGTGCCCACAAGACACCAGGGCGCGCCCTGGTGGGTTGTGGTCCCCACGTGGGCCCCCTCACTTATCTCTTTAGCCCACATCATCCCCTACCTCCAGAAAAAAAATCACCACAACCACCATTCCCGTGTTCTTGCTCTCAAACCCGCGGATTTCGATCTCTTAGCTCGAAGCTCCGTTTCTAAAACTGTTTGGAGGGATTGCTATTTGGTATGTGACTCCTCCATTGCTCCAATTAGTTTTTGATTTAGTGGGTTATTTTTAGAGTAATTAGCTACTCTTGGTGCTGCTGTAGATGAGCTTGCATGTTGAATTCTTAGAGTTCTAAGTAGTTTGAATGCTCAATATGGCCTCTATGCATGCTTAGGAGTAGTTGCTAACAATCTTACAAAGTTATGTTGATAAAAAAATTGTGGACTAAAATTTTTCAGAATTTTTATAGGAATAAAATGCAAATCTTTAGGAAGTTCTCCTCCAAGAAAAATGCCAAGGGAGTCATTGGGGAGTCATCGGACAATGACCTTCACACCCCAAGAAGGGCGGAGGTGCGGCCGTGCGAATGGCCGCATGATGCCTTCATGGAGGAGGCCGGATTCCATCAAGAGTTCGCTCAGTTTGTTGCAAACGCTGGGTTGACCGAGTTCCTCGCAGCTAAGTGTGACCAATATCACATCCTTACAAATTCCTTTGTGCAAGGCTTTTATTATCTAGGGAGAAACAATCCTCCTGAAGTGCAGTTTAATCTTTATGCTGAAACTTACAAAATGTCGTTAACTGACTTCTGCAACATATGCTTGATCCCTTCTGACGGGGAATTGAGAGAACCTAGGCCATCTGAGTTTGAGGATTTTCTCCTCACTTTAACAGTGGGTGAGGATAGAGGCGTGTCAAACGCTACTGCTACCAGCTTGCAGTTTCCCTCAGTGCATTACTTCGCTTTGGTCATCGCTAAGTGTTTAACCGCTAGGGAGAAGGTCGGCGCACTCAGTGCCCCTGACCTTGCTATTTTACGTCGTGCACTTTATGATGATCACACCTTTAGTATGTGGGCCATTATTGCTCGTCGCCTACATCTTAACAAAACTAAGGGAAAGGTACATGGTGGTATTTATGCTACTCGCTTAGCGAGACACTTTAATGTTCAGTTTCGCCCTCATGATTATCTCTTGTTCCGAGTTTACCTTGATCACAAGTCACTGCAAGATCACCAATTCCTCGATGTAACTGATTCTCCCCGGGACATTCATTACAACCTAGTGTTCAGCAAAGAAACCCGTGATGTTATTCCGTTGCCTCCACCTGCCTTGTTTGATTCTATTGCCAGGAACGGATACAGGATCATGTCAGATGACATTACAGCCTTCCAGAACAACCCAGCAACCGCTAAGGAGGAGCCCCAGGGGTGGGATGCTCAGGTGCTGCCTCCATCTTACTACAACTTGGGACCGGACGGCTACTACGGATGGTGATTACCAAGCTAGGCCAAAAGCCTAAGCTTGGGGGAGTATGTATTTCCACCGACATTACATTCATGTTCACACATTTCATTCCAGTTGTCGGTGTTCACACTTTTTCATTGTAATATCCATGCTATATTTGTTTTCTCGCTTTCTATTTGTGTGTTTGAAAACTTTGAGAAAACCCAAAAAGATTTCTCGCTTCTTCTTTTACTTGTTGGGAGCTTTCCCGTGTAAATAGTTTTTCTCGTTTTTGCTTTTCCTCTTTAATTTGCTTTCTTCATGAAAAAACAAAAACTCCAAAAATATTTCAGTGTGTTTCTCTGAAATTCTTTTCCTTTTATTTGAGTCATACCAAGGAGAAGACCACAATGAAATTGTTGAGTGGATCTCATCTGCATTATTGTTTATCTAACAAAGAGCCCATATTACTTTGTCTTCTCCTCTTGAATAAAATGTTGCAGATTCCAGCTTTGTCCACAGCACTCTTGCACTATCATTATTTTCTTATCATTCGGTCGTGCAAGTGAAAGGCAATAATGACGACATTCGATGAATTGACTGTGGCAGAGAAAAGCGGGTATGAACTCAACTTGTTTTTGTTTTTGTAAATATGTTTAACCTAGTATCCTTGATTCAGCCTATTATGATCAAACATGTTTGCAATGACCATTAGAGATTATAGTTGTTCATGTCATGCTTAAGTAGCTAGGAGTGGATAATGATTTATCTTGGGTGTCAATATGCATTAAAATGGTTGTGATGCGGTATGATGATATGGTATCCTCCTCTGAATGTTTCAAGTGGCTTGACTTGGCACATGTTCACGCATGTAGTTGAATCAAAACCAACATAGCCTTCATGATATTTATGTTCATGGTGTCCATATCCTACTCATGCTAGTATTCAATGTTGATTATATGTAATGCATGTTCATGACCGTTTTCGCTCTCTAGCTGGCCACTTCTCAATCTATTTGCTAGTCTTCGCCTGTACTAAGTGGGAATACTGCTTGTGCATCAAAACCCTTAAACCAAGTTGTGCCAGATGAGTCCACCATATCTACCTATATGCGGTATTACCCTGCCGTTCCAAAGTAAATTTGCATGTGCCATCTCTAAAAATTCAAATGAACATATGTTTTGCGTGCCTGGACCGCTCATGGAGCGACAGGGGGCGGTCAGTATCTTCCATGCTAAGCGGGTTATTCTCATGATGAGTGTTTATTCTTTGTCCTTACACGAGAGGGGCGGTAATAGGGATTCCGAGTCCCAAAATCAAAAATCAAAAATAATGAAACAAAACTCCCCCAGGAATGTTGTTGGTTTGGACGGTACCCGTGGATACGGCTAGCCGTGGAGTGTGATTGTTGGTGGAGGGAGAGTAAACCTTTACTTTTACCGCTTGGGAACCACCGCTAATTTGTTTAGCATGGAAGATATTGATAACTCTTGGTCGTGACGTTGACAGGAAGGGTGTACCTCCCAAAATTATATCTATCTCTGTTTTAAACTTCGAGCTCTGGCACCGCTGCAAATCCATGCTTCCCTCTGCGAAGGGACTATCTATTTACTTTTATGTTGAGTCATCATCTTCTCAAATAAGCGCCAGACCTGAGAGAACTATTGTCATCCTCATGCATTGTGTATAGTTGATGTTGGGTGCAGCATGACTGGATCTTTTCTACCATGAATTACAATGTCTAGTCGCTGCTTGAACTTTGGAGGTGCTCTGCATTTATGTTTTGCGGTCTCAGAAAGGGCTAGCGAGATACCACTATTGTCATATTGTATCATGATTGTTTTGACAAAGTGTTGGCGCTTGAGATATCTTATTATTGCTCGCTAGTTGCTTATGTTATTGTTATGAGTTAATATAATTTATAAGAGTTATTGTTGGCATGGTTAGTCATAATCTTTGCTGAAAACCTGGGTGCTACTTAAGCATATTTATGTAAACAAGAACAAAAGAGTTCATAAAAGCTTTTCTTTATCACTTTCGGTTTGTCAACTGAATTGCTTGAGGACAAGCAAAGGTTTAAGCTTGGGGGAGTTGATACGTCTCCAACGTATCTACTTTTCCTCACTCTTTTGCCCTTGTTTTGGACTCTAATTTGCACGATTTGAATGAAACTAACCTGGACTGACGCTGTTTTCAGCAGAACTACCATGGTGTTGTTTTTGTGCAGAAATAAAAGTTCTCAGAATGGAACGAAACTTTTTGGAGAATTATTTCAGAATATATAAGAATTATTAGAGCCAAAATTTACCGAAGAGGGGGGCCAGGGTGAGCAGCACCCACCAGGGCGCGCCAGGCCCCCTGGGCACGCCCTGGTGGTTTGTGCCCACCTCGTGGCCCCACTGACCCTAATTCCGCCACTATAAATTCCTATTTTTGGAGAAAAAAATCAGAGAGGAAGTTTCATCGTGATTTACGATACGGAGCCGCCGCCACCTCCTGTTCTTCATTGGGAGGCCAGATCTGGAGCCCGTTTGGGGCTCCGGAGAGGGGAATCTTCGGTCTTCGTCATCACCAACTCTTCTCCATCGCCAATTCCATGATGCTCTCCACCGGGAGTGAGTAATTCCTTCGTAGGCTTGCTGGTCGGTGAGGAGTTGGATGAGATTCATCATGTAATCGAGTTAGTTTTGTTAGGGCTTGATCCCTAGTATCCATTATTGTGACACCTTGGGTTTAAGCTACAGTGATCATTGTAATTAAGCACAGTAATGACCATGAACAGTGCCTAATCATTTTGCTAAGTGGGGCTTGATCAAGTTGAAGTTCAAATTCCAGTTCAAATTTCAATTAAAATGCCCTAGGAATTATTGTGATAAAAATAATTCTGCAAACAACAAAAGTAAAATGTTCCAAACTTGTGAAATATTCCAAAACATGTAATGTTGAAGAAAACAACATCACCCTCCCACTGGTGTGGACCCCACCATCAATAACAGTAGCTAAAAGCATTTTAAAAAGTGCTCTAAATTGCATTGGAAAATGAAAACAGTTTCTGAAAATGCTCAAAGTGATGTGGCCCTCCAAAATATTGCAAGTTAATTGTTGGACCATGTTACACATTTTTGCTAATGCAAATACTAGCTAAAGGGAATTAAAACAGAAACAAAGAAAATAAAACAGAAAAGAAATAAAAGAAAAAGGCCAGAGGCCACTTACCTGGACCTACCTGGCGATGGGCCGAGCCCAGCCGGCCCAACTCCTGTGTCTCCTACCTGCCCCCTTCCCCGTGTCGACGCCGCCGTGGACAGCGCCGCGCCGCGCCGTCGCCGCTCGCCACGCCGACGGGAGCAGGTGGGCGAGGGGATAAGGGCGCCCCGAGCCGTCCCCCCTGGACGCCCCCTCCAGATCCGCCCCCGCTCCCTCTCCTTCCTCTGCTCCTCCCGTTCCCGAGCGCCGCTGCCGCCATGGCTCCGGCGTAGCGCGGCCACCGCCTCCCTTTCACCCCCCCGACGTGTCCCCCATGCTCGCCATCGTCGCCTCCTTCGACCGCGCCAACGAGCCGAAGCCGAGGCCCCCTCCATCGCCCGAACGCCGTCGTCTTCCACCTTCGGCCACCGCAACGCCGTCGTCGATTCCGGCCACCTCGAGCCGTCCTCACGCCCGCTTTGCACGGCTACGCCCCGCTGTGAGCCTCCTCTTCCTCCCCTCTCGCTCTCGTCGCCGTTAGCTAGCCGTAGCCGTCGTTTTCACCGGAGCCCGATAGCGTCGCCGCCTCCGCTCATCGCCGGTGAGCCCCCGGCAACCAAATGGTCCCGCGCGCGCCTCCATCTGCTTCGCCGCATCGCCTAGAGCCCGCCTAGCCCCTCCATTCGGGCCGTTGCACGCCGTAGCGCCGTTTCCGTCGCACGCCCGAACTGGCCGCCGCCTGCCGTCATCACCGGCGCCGCTTCCGGCCAGTTCTGGCGATGCCACCGCCGCCAATCGACGTGCGGTCGAGCGCCCGTTCGAACGCACCTGGCCGCGCGCCAAATGGCCCTCTGTGGCCGATTTCCGGCGACGTCCGAGCCGCGCCGCCGCGGTTTTGGTCACCGGCGGCCAGTCGCCGGCCGCCGCCGACGTGGCACACCTGGGGCCCACCCCTGGGTCACTGCCAACGGGCCCCACGGGCCCCGTTGACTGGTTTGACCCAGTCAACGTGCTGACTGGGCAGCCCAGTGCCACTGACTGGTGGGGCCCCTACCCCCAGTGTCTATGACACTTGGGCCCCACCCTGTCAGATACTTAATTAGTAACTAATTTAATTAAAATAATTAATTTACACTAATTAGTCACTGACATGTGGACCCCACCTGTTAATTAATATGTTTAGTTAATTTAAAACACTGGAATAAAACTGAGTCTATGACATGTGGGACCCACTGGTCAGGTTTGACCTGGTCAGCCCCACTGTTGACTGCTGATGCAGTGCTGACCTCATGCTGACGTCACCCCTGCACTGTTCTGGATAATGTTGATTTAATAAATAGAATTAATTCCAGAAATTTATTAAAACTTTGAAAAATCATAGAAAATAATCTGTAGCTCAGATGAAAATAATTTATATATGAAAGTTGATCAGAAAAATCCCACGAATCCAAATATGCCATCCTTCATCTGTCACATGTTTCTATCATGATGAGCATGGAACTTTTCCCTCCGGATCGTCTGTCCGATAAATTCAAAGACCCGGGAAATATCGTCAGATATTCTCCCGCTTCGTTTGCAATGCGTAGTACTGCGTTAGAGCATGTCTAGCCCTGCATATTGCCATGTCATGCATCGTGTTGCATCTGTTTGCTTGTATTTATTGTTTCTTCCCCCTCTTCTCTCCGGTAGCCTCCGAGACTGACGCTGCAGCCGAGTACGACTACGCCCTTGACGACCGGTCCCTTGCCGTAGAGTAGCAAGGCAAGCAAAACCCCCCTTGAGCATTCCGATATCGCCTATTCTTCTCCCTCTTATGCTTGCATTAGATTTTGCTACTGTATTAGTTAGCTCCTATTCTGATGCATAGCCTGTTTTTGATGAACTGCTACTACACCTATTATCATATCAACTACCTAGAATAGGTGGATCACTGAACCCCTGAGACCCCCCTTAGTCCCAGTTGCCCCTGCTTCCATCGACGACACCGAGGACTTGAAGACAGAAGACTCAGTCGTCATGACTGACAAGCCAGGACCCTCACATCACCGCACTCCCCTTAGTTGTACGACTCTGCGGCGCTACTATCGAGTACCGAGGGTGACACCTCGTGAAGTACTCATGATGCTAGTTTTGTAGTGTAGCTAGTCGGTCGTGGTTATTGAGGGTGATTCCTCCTTCACCACTCCCGACGATGACTCTGTCGTGCAACCCCTCAAGTGTGGGACCCTCGAGGGTGATTCCTCTAGGTCCACCTTGACGGTTTCATCAAGCGGGGCCCCTTGAGGGTGATTCCTCAGGTTCCGTCTCGATGTTTTATACACACAGTTACTATGACCGGGTTACTGAAACATGTTGGAGATGGGTCGGCCCCGAGGGGTACCCACGGTTTGATGATGATGAGGCGTGGACTGGCGAGAGAGGCCTTTGCCACACATCCTCGAGACGGGGCGACGGACCGCACTTTATGGGTCGCGCTTTCCCCGCATTAATAAAATGCTAATGGGTTGGGTATTTGATCTGAGTTGGTCGTTGGCCTTATTGCGCACCAAACCATCACGTGGGAAAGTTATGGGCACTCAGCGTCGTTGTACCAGCCGAAGCTCTTCGGACGTCAGCAATGGAGCGGCGCACACCGGATTGGACTGGACGGTGCAGCTCTTGGACTGGAGTGTGCTAGGTCTGCTTCCGGCCGCCCTCGCATCGTGCAGGTGTGCAAAGGGTGATTGGGCCCATGACCCCTGCGCGCATAGGATTTAGACCGGCGGGCTGGCCTCTTCGTTGAGCCTAGGTGGGGCGACGACGTGCTGCTATCCCGAGGCCGGACATGACCCAGGAAAGTGTGTCCGGCCGGAGGTGATCAGGCGTGTTAGAGATGCGGTGCACCCCTGCAGGGATGATTAATCTATTCGAATAGCCGTGTCCACGGTAACAGGACGACTTGGAGTTGTACCTTGACCTTATACAACTATAACTGTAAATTAATTTGAAATAAATTGTGGCTCCGGGATTGCTTCCTCGCAAGGAGTCGAGGAAGGATCTCTGGGCGTGTTTACTTAATTAAAATTGCTACAACAATATGACTATATATGAGATACAGGTCTACTCTCTTCTAATGCTGCTAGATGCTAAAGATGCTAGTCTTCGATAGGACTAGGCCTTCTCCCTATTCTTGCTTTCTGCAGTCAGTCCAGATATAACCCCTCCCCATGATAATGATGCATACTTAGTATAGTTCTGATGTCAGTCTTGCGAGTACTTTGGATGAGTACTCACCGCTGCTTTGCATTCTCTTTTTCCCCTCGATTCGATTGCCGCGTTCAGACGATGGAGCCCAGGAGATGGAGTACGCTGGAGACGACTGCTACACCACCGATGGAGCCTACTACTACGTGGAGGCTGCCCCCGACGCTCACGAGTAGTTAGGAGGTTCCCAGGCAGGAGGCCTCGCCTCTTCCGATCCGCTGTTTATGTTTGTGCTAGCCTTCTTAAGACAAAGCTTGTCTAACTTATGTCTGTACTCAGATATATTTACTTCCGCTGACTCGTGTTTATGTCGAGCTTTGTATTCGAGCCCTCAAGGCCCCTGGCTTGTAATATGGAGCTGTATGACCTTTATATTTGTGTCTTTTGTTGTGTTGTGGTATCAATCAGTGAGTCCCTAATCTTGGTCGTACGCATTGTGTGCATGATTAGCGTACGGACAAGAATGGGGGCGTCACAAGTTGGTATCAGAGCCGACTGCCTGTAGGTAGCCCCCTTTCCAACTCCTTGGCCGAAGTTGAGTCTAGTACCGGAAAAACTTTTACTAACACTGATGCTGTGGCTTATGGGCCCACATCTCAATCGGGTGGTATTAGGATCTTTTATTCCTCGTCTATACCCTGGGTTCTGATCTCTCTTCTCTTTCGGGTTATAGATTTTGCTAAATCTAACATTAGGTTCTCGTGATCACATCCACCGGAGAATTGTTTCGTCGAAGTTGTCTTCTTTGAAGTTATGATGCACGCACTGTCATTTGACATCTTGAATCTCCTTGTTACAGATGCGTCCCGGTAGGCAGATCGTTCGTCTGACCTACGCGCACGATACGACTGGGTTTCCGGCCATTCTGGTCGACCTCTTGAAGAAGCTGGGATATCGTTGGTACCCCGAGTACACTGTTTACGAGGACTACCGCGAGTTCAACCAGGAACAGTATAAGGCTGAGATGGTTATCTGGGATCGACATGACCGCTCCATCACTAAGCTGCACACCTTCCGTGGCATTGGAGTGACTGTTGAGATGGCAGTACAAGATGCTGCCTATGCTGCTATTGTTCGTCTCCGTGCAGCGAACCCCTGTTTGGAGGAGACGGCATACAGATACATCCCGTATGTCCCTGCTGGAGTTGATACGGCAGCCGACGCTGAGGTCTTGACCCCTTTTGCACGGCAGCGTACCAACCGATTCTACACTGCTATCTGCACCCCCTACGTGAGTCGTCGTTACGACCCACAGGTTCTGGTTCAGTACACTGAGGCTCTGGATCGCACTGTCAGGGCTCTTAACGTCGAGCTGTACGCTACCCGTGCTCGTCTGTATCAGGCGATGGAGCACTTGTTGCCAGCAGTTCGTGCGAGGATACATCCGGAGCACATCCTTTACCCGCCTCGGACTGAGTTTCCCCCAGGTCTTGGATGGCCTGAGGTTGGAGGTTGTACTCCGGCACGTGGACCTGCGCTCCCGCTTAGTATGCAGGTTCTGCACCAGAGTCTGCACGGGATGCAGGACCCTGCCATCGGCTTTCACAACCGGGGTCATGCGCAGTTCCCCGGCTACTTTCGTTGTCCCCGACGCTGATGCGTTGTTGTATCTCTCCACCGCGTGCCTGCGTGCCGCCTAGTTGTCTAGGTTAATTTCATGCCGGATCTATCATCTATTTTGTAACGAACTTATGGTTTGTAATAGACCTATGTATGGATATGTATGTTGAAGTTTGAACTACTATGTCGTAATTATTGCACTCCCTTCTTTGTGCAATTTACTTCATGAATGATTCATTGATTTTGCAATTACCAAATGCTAAACTACCACTGTTAAAATTTGACAGAATGGTTAGGCCAGCTGGTCGTGGTGCACCTGAACCACCACCGCCACCGGATTACATGGCTGGTATGATGCAGCAGTTTGAACTGAACCGCCAGTTTATGCAAGGGCTGATGGACCAGATCCCGAGGCCAAATATGAATCAGCAGCCAGCCCCAATGACTCTGCAAGACTTCATGCGCCTCAACCCTACGACCTACCGCAGCTCAACTCAGCCGCTTGACGCAGATGACTGGCTCCGTGACATCACTTATGAGCTAGAGTCTTCAGGCGCCCCAGAGGCTAGCTATGTCACCTTTGCCTCGTACTTTCTGAAGGGCCCCGTTGCTCAATGGTGGGACAGCCACAGGCGCTCTCAGCCTGTTGGAACAATCATCACCTGGCCAGAGTTCCTAGCTGCGTTCCGTGCTCGTCACATTCCTCAGGGAATGATGGACAAGAAGAAGCGTGAGTTCCGCAATCTAGTCCAGGGCAACAAGACTGTGGATGCTTATCAGCGGGAATTTCTGGACTTATCTCGCTATGCTGAAGAAGATGTTGCAACTGATGCTCGTAGGCAGGAGAAGTTCCGTGAAGGCCTCCACCCGGATATCAAGCTGGCACTCCTTGCTCAAGACTTTGGTAACTTTGCCACCTTGGTGAACAAGTCTATTATTGTGGAGACGGGTCTGCAGGACTACAAAAACAGCAACAAGCGCAACCATGACATGGGTTCATCTTCGGGTCCATCTGCTCAGAAGCGCAAGATCTGGATCCCCCACAACATGTACCATGCACCGCCTCCTGCTCCGAGACCGTCCTATGCTGCACCTCATCTGCCTCCACCCCCGCCTAGGCAGCCGAGGCTCCCAGCTCCGCCACCACGAGCTCCCGCTCCCCCTTCTCGTCCTGAGGATGTGCTGTGCTTCAAGTGTGGTCGTCCAGGACACCGTGCTAGAGAATGCAGGCAGAACCAGAATCAACTTGCACTGCCTTCCAACCAGCCCCGCAACAACAACGCCAGGCCTAACACTGGTCGTGTTCAAGCTAACAATGCTGAACTGAATGAAGCTCAAGACCAGCCTGCTACTGTGATGGGTACTCTTCTCGTTAACTCAGTACCAGCTTCTGTATTATTTGATACCGGAGCATCGCATTCCTTTATGTCTGAAGATTTTGCATACATGCATGGCATTAAGTACGAGGAGATGAACATTCCAATAGTGGTAAACACCCCCGCTGGCCAATGTCGAACCTCAATGGTTTGTCAAGATGTCCCCATTGAAATAGAAGGAATGGAATTCCATGCTTCCCCCATTATATTGAAGTCTTTCAAGATCGACCTTATTCTGGGGATGGATTGGTTAAAAGCACACACTGCTTCCGTCGTTTGTGCCACCAAAACTGTCCACCTTCTGCATCCTTCGAATGAGATAGTCAGCTACCATGCTCATCTTGTTCGAGATGTTGAAGCCCGACTATATGCCATGAATGCATTAAATGAGTCACCTCTTGAAGGGATTGAAAACATTCCAGTTGTCCAGGATTTCCAAGATGTTTTTCCGGAAGAACTCCCAGGGATCCCCCGTGCTAGAGCTGTCGAGTTTGTCATCGACTTGGTACCTGGTACCACTCCTATAGCCAAGCGTCCGTATAAGATGCCACCACATGAACTCCTAGAACTTAAGCGAGAAATTGACAATTCGCTTCGTCTGGGTTTCATTCGTCCAAGTTCCTCTGCTTGGGGAGCACCTTCTCTCTTTGTCAAGAAGAAAGATGGTACAAATCGGTTAGTTCAAGATTACCGTCCCATCAACCAAGCAACGATTCAAAACAAATATCCGCTTCCTCGGATCAACGATCTGTATGATCAACTTGCTGGATCATCAGTATTTTCTAAACTCGACTTGAGGTTGGGTTACCATCAGATCCGGGTTCGTGAAGAGGATATTCCCAAGACTGCATTTGTTACTCGCTATGGTTCATACGAGTACACCGTCATGTCCTTCGGCTTAACCAATGCTCCAGCAACCTTCTCTCGGTTGATGAATTATATTTTTATGGATTACCTTGATAAATTCGTCGTGGTTTATCTGGATGATATTCTGGTATTCTCCAAGAATAAAGAAGAGCATGCTGAACATCTTCGTCTTATACTGGAGAGGCTTCGAGAACATCAACTCTATGCTAAGTATTCAAAGTGTGAGTTCTAGATGGACGAAGTAACCTACCTTGGTCATGTGATTTCCAAAGATGGTATTGCGGTCAACCCTGAACGAGTTTAGGCTATTCTTGACTGGACTCCCCCGAAGAATGTCAAGCAAGTCAGAAGTTTTCTCGGACTCGCCAGCTATTGCCGTCGATTCGTCGAGAACTTCTCCAAGATTGCAAAGCCCTTAACCAATTTGCTTCACAAAGGTGTTAAATATGAGTGGACAGAAAAATGTCAGGAGAGCTTTCAGGCACTTAAGGACAAGCTGACCTCTGCTCCAGTGCTTGCTCCTCCGGATACTCGTAAGGACTTTACCATTTATTGTGACGCTTCTCGTCAAGGAATGGGTTGTGTCCTAATGCAGGAACGCAGAGTGGTTGCTTATGCATCTCGTCAATTGCGTCCTCATGAAGAGAACTACCCAGTTCATGACCTTGAACTTGCCGCAGTAATTCATGCACTGAAAGAGTGGCGGCAATACCTTGTTGGAAATCGTTGCGAGATCTACACTGATCACCAAAGTCTGAAGTACTTGTTTACTCAGCTAGATCTGAATCTCCATCAACAGAGATGGATGGAGCGCATAGCAGATTACAATGTGTGTATTTCTTATACCCCAGGCAAGGCTAATGTAATGGCTGATGCTTTGAGCCGCAAGTCTTATTGCAATCACCTCCAGGTTCATAAGGTTCACCCCCTGCTTCAAGAAGAATTTCGCAAGCTGAACCTTCATATTGTTCCTCAGGGATATCTCGCGCCCCCTCCTGAAGGGTTCTACAAAACGAACTTCCATGTTGTTTCCCAGGGTTCTCTTAATACCCTGGTTGCTAAACCAGATCTTGTGGACGTCATCAAGTGGATTCAGAAGTGTGACAATGAAGTCGATAGGCTTAAACGCGATCTCGCAGAAGGAAAGCCCTCACCCTTCACTATTGCTGAGGATGGCGCTTTGTACTTCAAAGACCGCCTAGTGGTACCGAGTAGGGAGAAAAACCAGGATATGACTCAGGAGGTCATGAAGGAAGCACATGACACTCCGCTGTCTATTCATCCTGGTAGTACCAAGATGTACCAAGACATTCGTCGAAGATTCTGGTGGTCTAACATGAAGCAAGACATTGCACGCTATGTTTCAGAATGTGACATTTGCCGTCGGATCAAAGCAGAACATCAAAGGCCTGCTGGAACTCTACAACCTATTTCTATTCCTGAATGGAAATGGGATCATGTTGAAATGGACTTCATTACTGGTTTTCCCAGGTCACAGAAAGGTAATGATGCTATTCTTGTCGTCATTGACCGGTTGTCCAAAGTTGCACATTTTCTGGCTGTCAAGGAAACTATTACTGCTAGTCAGCTGGCAGATCTATACATGTCCAGAGTTGTTTCACTACACGGTATTCCATTGATGATTAGTTCAGACCATGGTAGTTTATTCACTTCAAGATTCTGGACAAGTTTCCAGGAAGCTATGGGGACTCGTTTGTCCTTCAGCACCGCTTTTCACCCTCAATCCCAGGGACAAGTTGAAAGAGTCAATCAGATTCTCGAAGACATGCTTCGAGCTTGTGTCATTTCTTTCAGCAAGAAATGGGAGGAAACTCTCCCGTATGCTGAGTTCTCCTACAACAATAGCTATCAAGCTAGTCTGAAGATGGCTCCTTTTGAGGTATTATATGGACGTAAGTGTCGGACTCCTCTGAATTGGTCAGAAACTGGGGAACGTACACTTATCGGTCCGGATATAATCCAACATGCCGAAGATCAAGTCCGCATTATTCATGCAAATCTGAAGGCTGCTCAGTCTCGTCAGAAGAGTCAGTATGACCGTCATCACAAAGATATGGTCTATCAACCTGGCGACAAGGCTTATCTTCGAGTCACGCCAATGAGAGGTACACACCGATTTGGAATCAAGGGCAAGCTGGCTCCTCGATATATTGGTCCTTTCACTGTTCTTGAAAGGCGTGGTAAAGTGGCATATCAACTGGAACTACCGCCAAACCTGTCACAGGTTCACGATGTGTTCCATGTGTCGCAACTTCGTCGCTGCTTCAAGGATCCTATCCGTGCAGTGGATCATGATATGCTCGAGCTACAACAAGACCGCTCTTACAAGGAGCAACCAGTCCGTATTCTCGATGAAACTGAACGTCGGACTCGTCAGAAGGTTACCAAGTTCTTCAAAGTGCAGTGGGCAAATCATTCTGAAGATGAAGCCACTTGGGAACGCGAAGATCATCTTCGTGCAGAATACCCCGGGCTCTTTCCTTCTACTTCTTAATTCTCGGGACGAGAATTCTTGTTAGTAGGGGAGAATTGTGACACCCTGGGTTTAAGCTACAGTGATCATTGTAATTAAGCATAGTAATGACCATGAACAGTGCCTAATCATTTTGCTAAGTGGGGCTTGATCAAGTTGAAGTTCAAATTTCAATTAAAATGCCCTAGGAATTATTGTGATAAAAATAATTCTGCAAACAACAAAAGTAAAATGTTCCAAACTTGTGAAATATTCCAAAACATGTAATGTTGAGGAAAACAACATCACCCTCCCACTGGTGTGGACCCCACCATCAATAACAGTAGCTAAAAGCATTTTTAAAAGTGCTCTAAATTGCATTGGAAAATGAAAACAGTTTTTGAAAATGCTTAACGTGGATGTGGCCCTCCAAAATATTGCAAGTTAATTGTTGGACCATGTTACACATTTTTGCTAATGCAAATACTAGCTAAAGGGAATTAAAACAGAAACAAAGAAAATAAAACAGAAAAGAAATAAAAGAAAAAGGCCAGAGGCCACTTACCTGGACCTACCTGGCGATGGGCCGAGCCCAGCCGGCCCAACTCCTGTGTCTCCTACCTGCCCCCTTCCCCGTGTCGCCGCCGCCGTGGACAGCGCCGCGCCGCGCCGTCGTCGCTCGCCACGCCGACGGGAGCAGGTGGGCGAGGGGATAAGGGCGCCCCGAGCCGTCCCCCCTGGACGCCCCCTCCAGATCCGCCCCCGCTCCCTCTCCTTCCTCTGCTCCTCCCGTTCCCGAGCGCCGCCGCCGCCATGGCTCCGGCGTAGCGCGGCCACCGCCTCCCTTTCACCCCCCGACGTGTCCCCCGTGCTCGCCATCGTCGCCTCCTTCGACCGCGCCAACGAGCCGAAGCCGAGGCCCCCTCCATCGCCCGAACGCCGTCGTCTTCCACCTTCGGCCACCGCAACGCCGTCGTCGATTCCGGCCGCCTCGAGCTGTTCTCACGCCCGCTTTGCACGGCTACGCCCCGCTGTGAGCCTCCGCTTCCTCCCCTCTCGCTCTCGTTGCCGTTAGCTAGCCGTAGCCGTCGTTTTCACCGGAGCCCGATCGCGTCGCCGCCTCCGCTCATCGCCGGCGAGCCCCCGGCGACCAAATGGCCCCGCGCGCGCCTCCATCTGCTTCGCCGCATCACCTAGAGCCCGCCTAGCCCCTCCATTCGGGCCGTTGCACGCCGTAGCGCCGTTTCCGTCGCACGCCCGAACCGGCCGCCGCCTGCCGTCATCGCCGGCGCCGCTTCTGGCCAGTTCCGGCGATGCCACCGCCGCCAATCGACGCGCGGTCGAGCGCCCGTTCGAACGCACCTGGCCGCGCGCCAAATGGCCCTCTGTGGCCGATTTCCGGCGACGTCCGAGCCGCGCCGCCGCGGTTTTGGTCACCGGCGGCCAGTCGCCGGCCGCCGCCGACGTGGCACACCTGGGGCCCACCCCTGGGTCACTACCAACGGGCCCCACGGGCCCCGTTGACTGGTTTGACCCAGTCAACATGCTGACTGGGCAGCCCAGTGCCACTGACTGGTGGGCCCCCTACCCCCAGTGTCTATGACATTTGGGCCCCACCCTGTCAGATACTTAATTAGTAACTAATTTAATTAAAATAATTAATTTACACTAATTAGTCACTGACATGTGGACCCCACCTGTTAATTAATATGTTTAGTTAATTTAAAACACTGGAATAAAACTGAGTCTATGACATGTGGGACCTACTGGTCAGGTTTGACCTGGTCAGCCCCACTGTTGACTGCTGATGCAGTGCTGACCTCATGCTGACGTCACCCCTGCACTGTTCTGGATAATGTTGATTTAATAAATAGAATTAATTCCAGAAATTTATTAAAACTTTGAAAAATCATAGAAAATAATCTGTAGCTCAGATGAAAATAATTTATATATGAAAGTTGATCAGAAAAATCCCACGAATCCAAATATGCCATCCATTCATCTGTCACATGCTTCTATCATGATGAACATGGAACTTTTCCCTCCGGATCGTCTGTCCGATAAATCCAAAGACCCGGGAAATATCGTCAGATATTCTCCCGCTTCGTCTGCAATGCGTAGTACTGCGTTAGAGCATGTCTAGCCCTGCATATTGCCATGTCATGCATCGTGTTGCATCTGTTTGCTTGTATTTATTGTTTCTTCCCCCTCTTCTCTCCGGTAGCCTCCGAGACTGACGCTGCTGCCGAGTACGACTACGCCCTTGACGACCAGTCCCTTGCCGCAGAGCAGCAAGGCAAGCAAAACCCCCCTTGAGCATTCCGATATTGCCTATTCTTCTCCCTCTTATGCTTGCATTAGATTTTGCTACTGTATTAGTTAGCTCCTATTCTGATGCATAGCCCGTTTTTGATGAACTGCTACTACACCTGTTATCATATCAACTACCTAGAATAGGTGGATCATTGAACCCCTGAGACCCCCCTTAGTCCCAGTTGCCCCTGCTTCCATCGACGACACCGAGGACTTGAAGACAGAAGACTCAGTCGTCATGACTGACAAGCCAGGCCCCTCACATCACCGCACTCCCCTTAGTTGTACGACTCTGCGGCGCTACTATCGAGTACCGAGGGTGACACCTCGTGAAGTACTCATGATGCTAGTTTTGTAGTGTAGCTAGTCGGTCGTGGTTATTGAGGGTGATTCCTCCTTCACCACTCCCGACGATGACTCTGTCGTGCAACCCCTCAAGTGTGGGACCCTCGAGGGTGATTCCTCTAGGTCCACCTTGACGGTTTCATCGAGCGGGGCCCCTTGAGGGTGATTCCTCAGGTTCCGTCTCGATGTTTTATACACACAGTTACTATGACCGGGTTACTGAAACATGTTGGAGATGGGTCGGCCCCGAGGGGTACCCACGGTTTGATGATGATGAGGCGTGGACTGGCGAGAGAGGCCTTTTCCACACATCCTCGAGACGGGGCGACGGACCGCACTTTATGGGTCGCGCTTTCCCCGCATTAATAAAATGCTAATGGGTTGGGTATTTGATCTGAGTTGGTCGTTGGCCTTATTGCGCACCAAACCATCACGTGGGAAAGTTATGGGCACTCAGCGTCGTTGTATCAGCCGAAGCTCTTCGGACGTCAGCAATGGAGCGGCGCGCGCCGGATTGGACTGGACGGTGCAGCTCTTGGACTGGAGTGTGCTAGGTCTGCTTTCGGCCGCCCTCGCATCGTGCAGGTGTGCAAAGGGTGATTGGGCCCATGACCCCTGCGCGCATAGGATTTAGACCGGCGGGCTGGCCTCTTTGTTGAGCCTAGGTGGGGCGACGACGTGCTGCTATCCCGAGGCCGGACATGACCCAGGAAAGTGTGTCCGGCCGGAGGTGACCAGGCGTGTTGGAGATGCGGTGCACCCCTGCAGGGATGATTAATCTATTCAAATAGCCGTGTCCACGGTAACAGGACGACTTGGAGTTGTACCTTGACCTTATACAACTATAACTGTAAATTAATTTGAAATAAATTGTGGCTCCGGGATTGCTTCCTCGCAGGGAGTCGAGGAAGGATCTCTGGGCGTGTTTACTTAATTAAAATTGCTACAACAATATGACTATATATGAGATACAGGTCTACTCTCTTCTAATGCTGCAAGATGCTGAAGATGCTAGTCTTCGATAGGACTAGGCCTTCTCCCTATTCTTGCTTTCTGCAGTCAGTCCAGATATAACCCCTCCCCATGATAATGATGCATACTTAGTATAGTTTTGATGTCAGTCTTGCGAGTACTTTGGATGAGTACTCACCGCTGCTTTGCATTCTCTTTTTCCCCTCGATTCGATTGCCGCGTTCAGACGATGGAGCCCAGGAGATGGAGTACGCTGGAAACGACTGCTACACCACCGATGGAGCCTACTACTACGTGGAGGCTACCCCCGACGCTCACGAGTAGTTAGGAGGTTCCCAGGCAGGAGGCCTCGCCTCTTCCGATCCGCTGTTTATGTTTGTGCTAGCCTTCTTAAGGCAAAGCTTGTCTAAGTTATGTCTGTACTCAGATATATTTGCTTCCGCTAACTCGTGTTTATGTCGAGCTTTGTATTCGAGCCCTCGAGGCCCCTGGCTTGTAATATGGAGTTGTATGACCTTTATATTTGTGTATTTTGTTGTGTTGTGGTATCAATCAGTGAGTCCCTAATCTTGGTCGTACGCATTGTGTGCATGATTAGCGTACGGACAAGAATGGGGGCGTCACAATTATGTTCTGAGATTGATGTTGCTATGACTTTGCTATGCCTAATGCTTGTCACTAGGGCCCGAGTGCTATGGTTTCAGATCTGAACCGTTTATGTTATCTTCTCTATATATATGTTCTTGATCCGATCTTGCCGAGTCATATGCACCTATTACGTGTTATGATCCGTCAACCCCATAGTGACAGTATTTGGGATACTTTACGGTGATGACCGTAGTTTGAGGAGTTCATGTATTCACCATGTGTTAATGCTTTGTTCCGGTTCTCTATTAAAAGGAGACCTTAATATCCCTTAGTTTCCTTATGGACCCCGCTGCCACGGGTGGGTAGGACAAAAGATGTCATGCAAGTTCTTTTCCGTAAGCACGTATGACTATTTACGGAATACATGCCTACATTACATTGATGAACTGGAGCTAGTTCTGTATCGCCCTAGGTTATGACTATTATATAATGAATATCATCCAACGAGTTCACCGATCCAGTGCCTACGAGTTGTCCACATATTGTTCTTGCTAAGTTACTATTGTTGCTGCTACTGTTCCAACTACTACAAAACTATTGCTACTACTGTTACCGCTACTGTTACTGTTGCTACTGCTATCAAACTATCATATTACTGTGCTACTGATCACCTTGCTGCAGATATTTAATCTCCAGGTGTGGTTGAATTGACAACTCAACTGCTAATACTCTCAAGTATTCTTTGGCTCCCCTTGTGTCGAATCTATAAATCTGGGTTGAATACTCTACCCTCGAAAACTGCGATCCCCTATACTTGTGGGTTATCAATACACATCACTAGACTCGTCTGCAAGTATTGCAAAATGACCACCATCAGGTTCTTCAATGACTAGTTTAGTAGTCTCTTGTGCACAACATTTTATCACCTCTTGTTGTATATCATGGTGAGTCATCCTGCAGTTCTGTGGAGCATTCTTGAGAACAACCCTGTCAACCTCTTCAAAATTTCCTGCTAGCCAATTTAGAAGCTGAAGGAAATTTCCTTTATTTAGTGAGTCTTCACTTTCATCATGTCCTCTAAATGCCAAGCCTTGGCGCAACAGAAATCTCACACACTTGAGTGTCCATGTCAAACGCTGTTTATACAAAGCCTTGTATTGTGAGGTGTTTGAAGCAATAGACTCCTGAATTGATGTTTGTGGTGTAGTGAACCTTTCATACTTCTCTTGAGCTTCAGCATGAGCACTACAAACCTCACCTTCATGTTTCTTCAATCTCGACTTCATGTTCCAGTTATTAAATCTCTTCTTCACAAAAGCATCTCCACCAGGACATCTTGTTTTATCCTTGAACAAATAGCAAACGAAGCAGAAAGCGACTTCTTTGTCCACACTATACTCAAGCCACTTGTAATCCTTAAACCAAGAAGGACAAGAGCGACGCTGTAATCCACTTATATCTCTATACTCAAAATTATGATTCTTTGGTTGACATGCCCCCAACTCGATGTATCTCCTTCTAACTTTATCCTGGTCATTGACATTGTACCTAGAGATGGGGATCCGTTTCCCAGGATCAGACTCAAGTGCTTCCAAATCTACTTCAAACTGAACTTCATCAGTTGCTTCATCATCTTCTACAATTGGGGTTGGTGAGCCAGCTGCACTCTCAGGTTCTGTGTGGCCATCATCAGGTTCATGTGCTTGCACAAGTGCCAGTTGCAGATTGCTCTCAATAGTAGGAGGAATGATACTGCTCCCAACTTCAACATCAGGAGGATTTGGTGTAGATGTCGAAGTTCTTTTATTTGCCTTGGAAGCTCTTTCCCACAATGCAACAATGCTAACACCCTTCTTCTTCATCTATGATACAAGATCAGAAAAAGATAGATTAGCAATCTACCAAACTATACACTCTGAAAATTGGTAGGTTAAAATATCAAAATTTCAATCTAGCAAGTTGGTCGTTCTAGCAACCTGATCGTTCCACCAAACTAGATGTACTAGCAGTATTGTGTACTAGGAAGAAGCAAGCAACCTGCTCCGCTGGTCGTTCCAGCAAACTACATTAAAATAGCAAAACTGCAATCTAGCAAACTACTGTCCGGATACTAAATTAGGAACTGGCTGGCCTTAAGAACGATTGCAGTTTTGCTATTTGTCCGGATACTAAACGCCAGCAAACTAGTACTCGTTTTAATCTGTAGTTCTGTACGCCATAGGAAGCAGTTAGGAACTAGCTGACCTTCTTACTTTCTTAGGGGAAGAGAACTAGAGAGAGAAGACATGGACAAGAAGAATAGAACATGGACGCTCGTCGGACGTCGGCGGCTCCGCTTGCCGCTGCTTGCCACACCGGCCACCGGCCCACCGCTACTCACCGCCTTCGCCGCCGCAGCAGCAGGCGCTAGGTTAGGTTGGGGAACGACCGAGTGGGGACTAGGGAATGGATTCGGGTCAAGGTCGAACGAATCAACGAAACGAGGTGCCGAGGTGGTCGGCCATGTTGGACTCGCTGTGTGGGATGTAGCCTGTAGGCTTGTGGGCCGCTGAATAAGACATATACTAAATTTTTTGGGCCAAATCTTTGGTATTCATATGAATACACGTGAATACCCCTGGCGCCGCCGCTGTGGCGAAAAGAATTACATCTTCACTCGCTGAGAGCCTGAGACAACCCGTGTGGACCGGGCCCGTCCGCGAATCTCAGCCCTTAAATGGGCGTCCGTGTGGACCGGGCCCGTCCGCGAATCTCAGCCCTTAAATGGGCGTTTCCGCAAAAGCGGCGTTCCCCGTAGCAAATCGAAGAGCGGGTCTCTCTCTCGCGGCGGCGCAGGCGTCTCTCTCCCTCTCCTCCGGCGGCGGCGGCAAGGTCAGGCCCCTCTTCCCACACCGCTCGAACCTGCTCCATTCAATCGATCCCTCGGGTTTCCGTGTCCCGACGCACGGCTCGATTCCTACGCGACCTTCTCGCGGATCGGATCCTAGGTTTTCTCCCTCTAAATTGTTAGGAACCGTTTCCAGATCTGGTCGCTCGGTGCCTGGGTTATCCATTTCGCCGGGGCTGTTGTCGGCATCGGCCGGCGGACTAGAAATTTGGGATGTTACGCGATGATTTAGGGGAGCACGATGCGGTGTGATTTGCGAGGGGATGTTTTTTTCGTCTTAATACGGCATCGTGTTCGTAACCCACGGCGTGCGATGCCCCCATGAGGTGCGCTTTTATGGCGATGTTCGTGTTCATAGACTTGTGATTTGAGGGCTATGCGATTGGGATTGGGAAATGGTGGCTAAGAAAGAAAACATCGTTCGCTCCAATGAGATGTGAATATGTATGTATCAGATGATATATCTGGGAATTAGGAGGTATCCTTCGGCGTGGTACCATCGCTGCTGCCTCTGGATAGTTTGGCTCGGTGCTATCCCGACTAGCACATTATATTTGTTAACTAGTGTGTCATCTTCTGTTTCTCTTTCTCATATGGAGTTAGAGTTTGCCATCTATTGCACTGTTCTAGCTTCTAACATCCCGGGTCATTTATAAACTTTGTCATCTATCTGTTCAGCATCCTGCATCATGTTCAGTGATGGTCAGTGGCGGAGGACGAAAATAATTTAAGGTAGGGCAAATCCTAAAGCATAACAAACTGGCGAAAAATCTAAATAACCCCACACTATAATCTAACGTGATTCAAGAGATTTATCAAAATAGCCGGTAACCGCCGCTGTCACCAGCCGCTAGCAACGCCGACGCACCATGCCTAGCCTTCGCTGCTGCCCGCTGCCTTCCTATGGCCAGAACCCCGTGAGGACTTAGACGTGTGAGCTGGTGCTGTCGCCGAACACTGCTGCCGGCTCTGCCCTAGCCGCTTGGCATATTGGTGCGTGCACTCGATCGATTCGGTGGCTTGATCGCTCCGGCAATTTGGATCAGCTCGAACACAGGACCCAAATAACGGAGACTAGGCCTTCTCGTTTTTTTCGTTTTCGTCTTTTTCTATCGATTGTAACACCACGCACATACAACCAGCCAGCCAGCACAACCAGCTAGCCAGCGTATGCGTACATGTAGAAATCTGTTTGCCCAAAATCAAGGTAGGGCGGGCGCCCTGCCTCGCCCTACCGGGAGCTACGCCCCTGGTGATGGTGTTGTGACTTGTGTAGTTCCAGATATATATCTTCGACTTTGCCACACACATGAATGAATGGTGTTGCGTGAATGTGCTTTCTTGATTATTCTAGTTAGTTCATAATTTTAGAGCACTAATATTTTTTTCTTAGATGCACTTAGCACATCACAATTGTACATGGTTCTCCCATTTCATTTCAGCATAACTCTTATAAGATTTGTGAAGTATCATAGCGATTGTCTTATATCTGCATATGTTTTCATATCTGTAAGTGTCATGCTATCAGCGGTAACATTATAGGTTTTGTGGGGTATCAGTATTGGAAATAACATGTTGATATGGTGCTCTATAAAATGTCATTAGTCTATGCGAGTAGGGTTTCAGCTGGTGTGGTGGTATTAGTTCCTTAATAAACGTATCAGCACAACCATATTGGCGTGTTGGTAGAGCTCATCTATGTTGATTACTTGGTCTGGCTTATAGTATATGTTAGCTAGATTCATGTCCTTTCAGTATCCAAAGCAGAAAAGTTTTTTTATTGATGAAGATGGCTATGTTCAAAGTAATTCACCACAAGTGCAAACTTATCATAGATCTCATCAAGTATACTACTCCCTCTGATCCATATTACTTGTCGTTCATACGGATGTATCTAGCACTGAAATACTCCCTCCGTCCGGAATTACTTGTCATAGAAATAGATGTATCTTGATGTATTTTAGTTTTAGATACATCCATTTCTTTCCATTTTGGCGACAAGTAATTCCGAACGGAGGGAGTACATCTAGATACATTGGTTTGAGCGACAAGTAATATGGATCGGAGGGAGTATGTATTTCCTTTTCTGTGGGTATTTTCTTTGCTGGAAAGGATTTGTTTATTTTCTCTGTGATTTCTTGCATTGGAGTGAATCTGCTTCTTGACTTATCTTGAAGTTCATAACTCTTGAAATATGTATTGTGTTGAAGAAAATGACCTGTTGTTACACTTAGGATGCTGCCTTGTACAAGCCTAGTGCTACTGTCTATCTTTTTTTCTTTTGACTGACTGCTTCTTATGAAATATAATGCATAATTTGAGCGGTGATTGTTGCATATGCCATGGTGTTGATAATTTATGGTTAATCTGATGTTGGGTGATAAGGAAATTCCTCCAACTAATTTGCTTTGCCTCATTTATGCTTTATTGACTACGATGGCTGTGTCCTCTGTGCATGAGTGGCAGGTTAGGTGAAGGGTACACTGCATACATTTTTTGTTCTTGAAAGAAGCAATGATTGATGCTGAGGATGGAGCCATTTATTGTGTCACATTTTTTTCCTGCTCCATCTTAAGATACCTTTTTTTAAAAGTTGGGCGGTGGAATAGTATGATACTAGGATGCAAATGCAGGGAGTTGACTCTTTTTGCAACTACTATAGTTCTCTAGAGAGGTTTTGCTGAGCAGTTTTGAGGAATCAGAGCCTGTTTATCATACTTTACTGTTTGTGAATCATGCTGGTTTAACATAGCTGGGTCCACTAATTTTACAACTCAATTTTTTTGGAAGTTCTTGATTCATATTCTACTTCTTCCAGTCTCAACTCGGTTACGTCTTGAAAATTTGTACTGACTTGTTTTTGTGCAATTAACCCAAGTGACCTTTGGACACGTGAAAAATCATATATCATGGCCTAATTGTTTTATGTTGTTTGCACATGCCTGCCTGCATTTATTTAAAGTATCTTGCTTATCGATGAAGATGTGAACCATCGAATTAAAGCCGGATGGATGAAGTGGCGCCAAGCTTCTAGCATTCTCTGTGACAAGAGGGTGTCACAAAAGCTAAAAGGCAAGTTCTATAGGACGGCGGTTCGACCCGCAATGTTGTATGGCGCTGAGTGTTGGCCGACTAAAAGGCGACATGTGCAACAGTTAGGTGTGGCGGAGATGCGCATGTTGAGATGGATGTGTGGCCACACAAGGAAGGACCGAATCCGGAATGATGATATACGAGATAGAGTTGGGGTAGCGCCAATTGAAGAGAAACTTGTCCAACATCGTCTGAGATGGTTTGGACATATTCAGCGCAGGCCTCCAGAAGCCCCAGTACATAGCGGACGGCTAAAGCGTGCTGATAATGTCAAAAGAGGCCGGGGTAGACCGAACTTGACATGGGAAGAGTCCGTAAAGAGAGACCTGAAGGATTGGAGCATCACCAAAGAACTAGCCATGGACAGGGGTGCGTGGAAGCTTGCTATCCATGTGCCAGAACCATGAGTTGGTCGCGAGATCTTATGGGTTTCACCTCTAGCCTACCCCAACTTGTTTGGGACTAAAGGCTTTGTTGTTGTTGTTGTTGTATCTTGCTGCTGCCTTGGTGAAGATATGCTGTCACCATGTTCCCATGAAATCAGCTCAAGGAATCTTCCCATTTTCTGCAGGCATTTTGGCATCTGAGCCCAACAGCTAGCAGATGGCAGGCGGCAGAGTTGCACATGCGACCCTCAAGGGGCCGAGCGTGGTGAAGGAGATCTTCATTGGACTCACCCTTGGGCTGGTTGCTGGTGGTATGTGGAAGATGCATCACTGGAACGAGCAGAGGAAGACCCGATCCTTCTACGACATGCTCGAGAAGGGGCAGATCAGCGTCGTTGTCGAGGAGTAGTTCTGATGCGCTGAACCAGAAGTTCTACATCTCGAAGTCTTTTTGTCATTTTGGTTTTGCCAGTAATTTCTGAAACTCCCTGGAGAGCATGACGGAGTGATTGCTGTGGAGATTGTCATGAAAATAAGCACACCACCATTTGAGAACATCGAACCGTTTTGAATTAGGTTTTTCATCATATCAAATAGTATGTCTTTGTCTCATATTTGTTGCAAACAAATTCAGGGATTGGATGGCTTCCCTCTTGACATGAATATGATTTATTTAGAGTTCGCTGTCATCCTTTTGGAAGTGAGCTCACCCTTTTCGCCGAGTGCAATGGTGGGATGCCTAACAAGCTACCCCTTATGTTTGATATTATCATGAATGGAACAAGCACCATCATTATGACTTATAACTGGTGCCCTTCTATCTGGTGATGTCATTTGGTTCGGTCAAGATAAGTTTTTAAGGTTTTCCCTTGCCTTTCACCGTCGTTTTCGTACGTGGTCACGGGTGTAGTTTTCCGATGACGGATCAAAGGTTCTGCGTGCTTACACTACCGTCATTAACCATTATTGCTTGATTACTGATCAAAGGTGATGATGTATATGCTGTTTCTTTCTTTTTGCAACACATATCTTGATGGTTGTGACATGAGTTGTACCCATGTTTTTATTTTTTCGAGGGAACATGAGTGCACCATTTGATTCTTGTCACCTTGCTTTTGCCTCTGCAAAGGTTGGAATAGATGCAAGAAAATAAACAACACAGAACAGAGAGCTGTCAGACAGAATCCCAGAAACTGAAGATCTTTCTCTGCTTTTGAGCACTTGATGTTTCTCTCCACTCAAGGTGATTCGATGCCTTCCACCTTATTTGTGATTGCGATTTGATATGAGCCCACAGATTTATACGATTTGGTGTGAGCTCAGAAAACCGGCCAAACTGTTCTTCATTCAACAAGAAACCAACATACGGAGACTGTCGTCAAATCTGATTAAACACTTGAAGAGTTATTACTTGAAACACAGCAGAATTTACACTGAGCACTGGAACCAAACATGATAGCATGACATAGTTCATCACAAATTCACGGTACATAGAACACAACCATACATATAATTGACCCTTATTACTGTTACATATAGGACATGGACGACGACGACGACGGACACTTGCTGAAACAAACATAAATAAACACAAGATATAGCAGCAAACCAACGCCTTTGGTAATAATCCTCAAGGCAGCAGCCAAGTAGAGTAGAGAGCCATACTGCTCTTGGTTTTCTTCCTCCTGCCAACCACAGCTCAGCTTCTACGGGGGATCTTCAATTATTGACCCAATCATGAGCGGATGGATCAGTACTGGAGCATGTGCGTGGCGGTGGCGGCGATGGGCATGGCGGTGGCAGGGTACGGGATCTGCCACGGCCGGAGCAGGGGGTCGTCGGGCGGGCACTCCTCCTGGATGTCCATGGCGACGCCGCTGAACTCCTCGACGACGCGGAGCACCTGGTTGACGGAGCGCAGCCGGTCGCCGAGCTCGGCGGCGCGCGCCCGGAGCACGGTGTTCTCCTGGTCGACGCGCACGAACTGGGTGGTGAAGTCGTTGGCGCGCGCCAGCACGCGCGCGTTCTCGGCCTTGAGCCGCGCCACCTCCTGCACCAGCTCGTCCAGGTGCTGCTGCTTCCGCAGCCGCGACCGCCGCGCCGACTCCCGGTTCGACAGCCTCCGCTTCTCCCGCCGGTTGTCCCCGGCCGCGAACGTCGCCCCCGAGTCGCCGTCCGAGCCAGACAGCCTCCCGCCTCCTCCCGGCGACAGCGACGACGACGACATCCTGGCACCGAGATCACTACTACCTGGCTACTACTGCTGATGCTGCTGCTGCTGCTACCGTTCTTATTTATCACTCGTTGAAGCAGGAAAAGGAAGCAAGAAGAAGAAGAAGAAGAAATTTTACTAGTAGGAAGGGCGGATTTCAGAGGGCCAATTATGAAATCACATAAAAGTAGTAGAGGAAGACGACGGAGAAGGACTGGAGGAAGCAGCAACGGCGCAGGTGAGTGGCGATCTTCATAAAGCTCACAGATTGCGCCTCAGCATGCCTGGACAAACCATGGCCAGCAAGAACCTCCAGCGCAGCAAAACCCCAGAGATATCACGCCCCAAAACGACCCACCCTCTCCCCCAGATCTAGCCTAGCCTAGCAAGAACAGCAGCTCCCTCCTCAACCCAAAGAAATTCTTCTTGGACGGTTGAAGAGAGAGACCGGGACGAGGACTGCGAGACTCGAAGCCGAGGGGGGGTTCAAGAGGGGGACTCGGGCTAGCGTAATGGTGATGAAGTGGGAGCTCGAGCTTGCTTGGTTGGCCTGGACTCTGGAGAGCAATGGCAGCCACCCAATCGGAGGAGGAAGGGGGAGGGGATCAGGTCAGGGCGGAGGGCTTATTTATTGGCGGGGGGAGGGCACTCCTGTAACTTCACACGCGAGGGCATTCCCGTAATTCCACGCGAGGGCGTCTCCGTAATTTTGCCAGGCCGCGGCAACGGCGTATGTGATGCGCGTTCTAGATGGACGGAGAGGGTAGAAAGGTGGGGGAATCTTTGCTGGTCCGGTGCTGGGTGGCTCTCCGTGGCCCTCCCGAGATGGGATTTTTCTGGAGGCCGCTTTTCCCCCCACAAAAATGCTAGGCGCACAGCGGGTGCCGTGCGCCTGGCGTTTGTCTCCGGGTGTTGGTGGTTGCCATGCCGTGTCTGTTTGAGGGGTCGCGGTGTTGTATCATGCTTGCTTTGACAGGTGGTTCGCATTATGATTTTGAATTTATCTCGTCGTTGATGAAAAATAATGTGTATTTACTTTTTGGTGGAAGCGCTTTATACGTACCGGTTTTTGTCTGGTCTAATACGTGGATGCTACGCCTTTAATTATAAGCCGCCCATTAGAAAATCGAGGTTTGAAAAAAACTGACGTGCTTGTTAGCATTTTTAAGGTTGATGGTTGACGTGACGTGTTTGATTTTGGGGGTATAACATTGTATCTTGTTTCACAAGGTTGTCATACTTTAGATATTTGGACGTGCTCGGCTCTGAAAGAGGTTTTACGTGTTCTACATCTGAAAACAAGAATATCATGGAGTGGAGACGGATTACGGTACTGTACCATGGTCCGAGAGACGGTGCACAGCGCACAACGAGTGCCATGCCACTGGTGCCGATGGTGTGCGCTTCGCGTTTTTAGATGTTTGTTGTTGTCGTGTCGTGTTTGTTCGAGGGATCGTGGTGTTGTATTATGCTTTGACAGGTTCTTCACATTATAATTTTGGAATTGTCTCGCTTTCAACAAAAAATATGTATTTACTTTTTAGTTAAAATCATCGTATATATTATGTTGGTTTTTGTCAGGCACGATAGCTAAATAGCACACTTCAATTATAAGTCGCCCATTACAAAACTGATGTGTCGAGTATTTGATGCGTTTGTTGGCATTTTTAAGGTTGATGGCTAACGTGACCTGTTTGGCTTTAGGGTTATAACATTGTATCTTGTTTTACAAGGCTGCCGCGCTTTAGATATTTGGATGTGCTAGATGTTGGAAGAGATTTTGCGTGTTTTATATTTAGAAACAAAAATATCATGGAATGTGGACAGATCGTGGTATTGTATCATGCTTTGACGGACAGTTTGCGCTACCATTTTTGAGTTGCCTTGTTTTTGGCGGAAGGCATATGTATATGTTTTGAGTAAAATTGCCATGTATATCAATGACAGGGCTATGCATAGTTCAGGGGCTCCCAAGATTGATAAAATCATTATTATTATTTTCCAAGCTAAGATTGAAAAAAGTATACCCCCTTCATCAACCATCCATATTGTCTATTGTGCCCCCTGTCATTCTCGGCTAGCACTGCTAATGACATATACATTGTTTTCTATGAGTCTAACACATACATACCACAGTTCTCTTCCTAAGGTTGTTTCCCCCCAAAATGCTAAGCCCACAACAGGTGGCGTGTTGGGTATCAAGTACGTGATGAGATGGCTTTTGGCGTTTCAGGAGTGTTGATGGCTAGCGTGACATGTTTGTTTGATGGATCGCGATGTTATGTAATGTTTCAACATTGGCTTGCCCCTGCTTTTGACGAATATATACATTGGTTTTCATTGGGTCTAACACATGCATACCTCGCTTCAACTATAAGCCGTCCATTATAAAATCAAAGGTGTAGAGAACCTGATGTGCTTATTTGCACTTTTAAGGTTCCGAGTTGACATGTCGTGTTTGGTTTTCGGGCTATCTTGTTTTATAAAGGTTGACACACTTTAGATAATTGGACGTGCTCGAGTTTGGAGTGAACATATGTGTGTTTTACATGTAAAAACAAAAATACCTCATTCTCAGTTTTCAGCGAAATTTAAAATCATCTTTCGACTAGAAAACCACACACATTGATCTTACTAGCCATTCTTCTATGTTGCCACGCCGTAGTTGTTTGAAGGATCGTGGTGTTGTATCATGCTTTGAAAAATGGTACACATTATAGTTTTAGATTTATCTTGCTTTCGATTGACTGATGTCTGTATTTATTTTAGTGAAAACATTGTACATACATTGATTTTTGTCCGGGCTCAACACATAGATACCACGCTTTGGCTATAAGTCGTCCATTGCAAAATCGAGGTGTTGAGGATTTGATGTGCTTGCTGGCATTTTAATGGTTGATGGCTGACGTGTCATGTTTGGTTTTAGGACTATAACGTTGTATTTTGTTTTATAAGGTCGTCGTCGTCTATTTGGACACGCTCCACTCTGAAAGAGATCTTACGTGTTTTACATCTGAAAACAAAAATATCATGGGGTGGAGACGGGTCGCGGTATTGTACCATTGTTCGACAGACGGTTTGCATATTAGTTGTGAGGCAATGATAGTTCGGGGGAGGGGGGGGGGGGGTCAAGGTTGGAAAAAACATTATTTCTTTTCTTTCTAGGGCTAAGATTGAAGAAAGTCCAGTCATTTGCATCCCTCCCCCCCCCCCCCCCCCCCCCCCCCGATTTGCCGCTACCATTCTTGGCTAGCATCGTTCATATTTTCTGATTTGCCGCTACCATCCTTGGCTAGCATCAATATTGATACATACATTGGTTTGTATGGGTCTAATACCTATTTTTCTTCCTGAAATTGTTTTCCCTAAAAAAATGCTAAGCCCACAATGGATGGTGTTATATAGATGTTGAGTACGTGATGAGATGGCTCTTGGCGCTTCTGGGGTGTTGATGGCTAGTGTGGCGCGTTTGTTTGATGTGTTGCTGTGTATACATTGTTTTTTTCTGGGCATAACACATGCATACAGCATACCTCGCTCCAACTACACGTCGTCCATTATAGAACCAAAGGTGTCGAGAACCTGATGTGCTCATTCACATTTTAAAGGTTGGTGGTTGATGTGACATATTCTTGGTTTTCAGGCTATAATGTTGTATTTTATTTCACAGAGGTTTGGACGTGCTCGAGTTTGAAAGAGAACTTACGTGTGTTCTACATGCAAAAAACAAATATATATCATTCTCCACTTTCGGCGAAATCTAAAATCATCGTTCGAGTAGAGAATCAGACACACTGCAAGTCCTAGGCATTATTGTTCTCATGGAGTGGAGACTTGTGTAGTACGTATCATTTATCCCTTTCTCTTATCACTGAAGCTAGGGCTAAATTGAGTAAAATCAAATCTGGCCTTTGGTGGGAATTTGTTATATCTTTGTCAAGAAAATAATTTCATGCAGGCATGGACCACCGGCCAATCCCAATAGTTAATCCTTGGGGGTGAACATCAGATCGCTTTTATTATTCACCTGATTTTTACCCGGACCACTTGCGCTCGTGAGCTTCTCTGTTTTCTTCCAAGAATGCCCCTGCGAGGAATCTTGCGCTTTTCCCAAAAGTGCAAATCAGAACCAACCAACTAACCCAAGTCACAAAAGGCCATTTTCCTTGTACTTGATTTTGATATTTCTATTTTCTCTTTCATGCTAAGTTACCTCTCGCATGAACGTGCCTGGGGGCCATGAACCCAGTGTCTCCCAACATTCAAAACCCCCAATTTTTCTCCTTGTTTTTTTCTTTTTCAAACTCTTATATTTTTTGTGCATATTTTCAAAAGTTGTCTTTTTGCCGAACTTCAGAAAAGAAACCACCACATCCAGATACGGCCTTATTATGAATATGACCGTCGCAATAAAAAAAGTCACATGATATATTTGCTTCCAAATATGAGTGACAAAGAAACGACATGCGTGTCGACATGCAAAAGATGAAGACACACCGGGTAAAATAAAAGTAGTACATCAAGACAAGTGTTTAGTAGTACATGTTTTGTATTCTAAACCGGCGTGTAGTACATTGTTGACGACGATTTTTTTGAACCTTTGGAGCAGTTACTGGCATGTATCCTGTAGATTCAATGCATCTTCCAGGTACTAAAGTATACTCCGTATTTAAATCGATGAGTTCGAACTTGTAAAATACATTTAGGCTACAAAGGAATCGATGGTTGAGACTTGAGATGAGATCATGAGAGGCAGGATGTACTTGCCGCGCCGTCCAGTTGGCGCAAGGAAGACACATGGCCATGTGTATTAAGGTACTCAGCACTGATTATGGCAAAAGGGATGAACTAATTTTCGGCAACACAAAAAGTCACATCAAAAGGTTGGCCGTATAAATAAACAATAAGTATTGTATTTGTTATCACGTATGAACGTTTAGGTGATCTTTCTAATTGACTTGTTTGGCCCGTAGCACTAATATACTAATCCTTTCACAACCAACGTAGAGGAAATTCAGAACAAAACCCATATAAGAAAAACAGAAACAACAAAAACATCACACTCATTCATTCCTAAAAACAAAAACCACGAACCCTATTTCTTCCAACATCCAAACCCACTAATTTTCAAGCCCAGAAATTCCTCTGGATATTTTCAAAACCCGATTTTTCCTAAATTTCAGAAAAGATATTGTCTCATACATACACGACATCATTATGAAACTGATTGTCGCAATGAAAAAATCACATGATATATTTGCTTCCAATAAGTGGCAAAAAGAGGTCATGTCGACATGCAAAAGATTGAGACATATGGAAGTAAAAAAAATAGTGCATCACAGCATCTACAACCGGACTTACCAAATCTGAGGGCCTCTTTGATTCGCAGGATTTTCAAAACATAGGAATTGGAAAAGTATAGGATTGAAGTGGCATGCTCACTTGAATCCTATAGGATTAACAACAAGTGTTTCATGCCACAAGAAAAACAAAGAAATTGTAAAAAGTGGTTGGAGTGGATGTTGGATTTTCTATGAAATGTAGTACAAAAGATTTCATAGGAAAAAAATCCTATAGGACCTAATCCTATGAATCAAAGGATCAACACAGAAAAAATCCTAAGGATTTCAATCCTCCAGAAATCCTATAGAATTCCTTTGAATCAAAGGAGCCCTGACTGAGGGAGTCCTGGTTTAAGGGGTCCTCGGGAGGCCGACCTATTTCTTATGGGCCGGACTATATGGGCCACTTGCCGAATACTGATGGATTGAAGACCTTGTCTCCAGGAAGGAAGCTTCGAGGATCGTGGCTTGTCCTCCACGTTTGGAGTAGTAAATAGGCATGTTTATCCCTTCGACGTGTAACCGACTATGTGTAAACCCTAGGTACCCTCGGCGTCTATATAAGCCGGTGGGTTTTAGGTTGTAGAACAGGAGAACTCATCTAGGGTTTTAGTCATACAATCTCGTGGTAGATCAACTCTGTAACACCTATATCATCAATATAATCAAGCAGGACGTAGGGTATTACCTCCATAGGAGGGCCCGAACCTGGGTAAAAACCTTGTCCCCTTCGTCTCCTGTTACCATCGATCCTAGTCTCACAGCTCGGGACCCCCTACCCGAGATCCGCCGGTTTTGACACCGACATTGGTGCTTTCATTGAGAGTTCCGTTGTGATCGCCAGAAGGAATCGATGGCTCGCCTTGTCACCAACGAACACCCCAGACAGATCTTCGCTTTCGGCAGCATTGTGCTGCACGCCGACCCAACCGGTCATCTAGGCCATGTCGGAAGTTTCGCCCCTAATCAAGAGATCAGATTCGGGAACTTAGAGTTCTCCGTAGACTCTCGGGGCGATCTGTCACTAACCGGGCTCGCAGTCTCGCCTGCCACGCCCGAAGACTCTGAGGCTTTAACCTCAGATCCTTCTTCCGGCCCCGCCCACGGAATTTACCCTGGCGAGGACCCGACTCTCAGTCCGGACCTGGTCATAGCACCAAAAGTCCGGACATCTGCTCTCGCCGAACACTCGCCCCGCGCGGATGCATCGGAGGTTAACTCCGGAAGCTCTGAACAGGCCAACCCGATCGAGCTCTCGACACTCAACGAAGCTCTAGATCGGATCTCATTGATGAAGATTACCGATGACCCGACCCCGATCTATTCTCAGATCGGGCTCAAGGCGGGTCAGGACGAATTTTTCGCCCCACCCACCACCCACTTAATAGCCACTGTCGAGGATAACCGACATGTTGGACTATGCTTCTGAGGAAGCAGACTACATGGATGATGAGGATAGCGCCCTCACCCCCGTTAACACCGGACGATGGACTGCCACCTCCACATACGACGTCTACATGGTAGACACTCCGAAAAACGATGGTGACAAATTGGATGAAGCGCCGTCAAGACGCCGAAAGCCGCATAAACGGTCAAAAGGAAAAAAGGGAAGAAAATCTATCGACGGCACCGGGGACGGAGATACCCCGGAAGACCTCGGCGATCCCGAAAACCCCGAACACCCGTTAGAGGGTCAGGAGAGGCCCGAAGACCGTCGCAACCCCGATGATCCAGATGATCCCGAGGACGACGAGTACCTCCGCTCTATCGAGGGGGAGGACAATGCGGAAGCCGATGACTTCGCCATCCCCGACAATCCTGCAGATCAGGAACTGTTCAGGCAACAACTCATATCCACGGCCCGCAGCCTGAAAGCGAAAGAGCGGCAGCTCAAAGCTGAACAAGACGACCTCAACGACCGATGGACGAGAGTCCTCTCAGCTGAGGAAGGATACGGTACCGGTCTATCGGACCAACCTAAGAGCTATCCGCGCAGAAGGCTGCTGCCACAATTCGATGACGAGCTCAACGATACGCCGTCTCCCAAACATACCCCATACGACAAGCCAGACCGCCCTCCTCGAGGACGGGACAGAACGGCTGACGACACCGGCTATAGGCCGACGATACCCTGTAGACGGGAAAGGAGCCATTAGAGCCCGATGACAGGTTCGACCTGCGACACGACCTAGACTACAGAGCAGGTCGTACGCGATCCATCTACGGATCCAGAGGATACTCACCCGATCGACGGGAAGGGTACCGTCCTCGGTCCGACCGCGACAATGAAGGTCGGGAACAACACCGAGCTCGGACAGACGCCGATCACCGGCGCAACATAGCTCGGGTTAGAGGCGCTGCACACCCACTGTGCTTCACAGACGAGGTGATGCGGCATCAGTTCCCGGAAGGATTTATACCCGTAAACATAGAACAATACGATGGGACAACTGACCCAACTATATGGATCGAGGATTTCCTCCCCCACATCCACATGGCGAGAGGAGATGACCTGCACGCCATCAAGTACCTACCCCTGAAGCTGAAGGGGCCAGCTCGGCACTGGTTAAATAGCCTCCCCGAAAATTCCATTGGGTGCTGGGAGGACCTAGAAGAGGCATTCCGATCTAACTTCCAGGGCACTTATGTTCGGCTGCCGGACTCCTCCGATCTAAGCAATGTCGTCCAGAAGCCAGGAGAGTCCGCGCGGCTATTCTGGAATCGTTTCTTAACCAAGAAAAACCAGATCGTGGATTGCCCGGACGCCGAAGCAATAGCATCCTTCAGGCACAATATTCGGGATGAATGGCTGGCTCGACAGCTCGGCCAAGACAAACCAAGGACAATGTCCGCCCTCACATCACTCATGACCCGCTTTTGCGCGGGCGAGGATAACTGGCTAGCAAGACGTAGCCACAACCCCGATGACCTCGGAACCTCTGAAGTTCGGGATGGAAACGGGAAACCGAAGTGCAACAAGAACAAGCGCCGACACAATAATAGTGATGCCGATGACACGGCCGTTAACGCCGGCTTCCGCAACTCCCGGCCTGGGCAGCGGAAGAAGCCTCCTAAAGGCAAACACGACGGACCCACCCCGCTGGACAAGATCCTGGAGAGGCCTTGCCAGATCCACGGCACTCAAGAAAAGCCCGCCAATCACACCAACCGTAACTGTTGGGTCTTCAAACAGGCCGGCAAGCTCGCATCCGAGGACCAAGGCAAGAGCCCACGCAGCGAGGACGAGGATGAACCCCGCGGTCCGATCGGTGGCGGACAAAAGAAATTCCCTCCAGAGGTGAAAACAGTAAACATGATATACGCCACCCATATACTCAAAAAGGAAAGGAAGCGCGCCCTTCGGGATGTCTATGCCCTAGAGCCTGTGGCCCCGAAGTATAACCCATGGTCGGCATACCCGATCACCTTCGATCGACGTGACCACCCGACCAGTATCCGTCATGGGGGTTCGGCCGCCCTAGTCCTAGACCCGATCATAGACGGGTATCACCTCACTAAAGTCCTAATGGACGGAGGAAGTAGCCTCAATCTGATTTACTCAGATACGGTGAAAAAGATGGGCATAGATCCGTCAAGGATCAAGCCCAGCAACACTACCTTTAAAGGAGTGATCCCAGGCGTCAAAGCCCGGTGCACAGGCTCCGTAAGCCTGGAAGTAGTGTTCGGCTTGCCCGATAACTTTCGAAGCGAGGACTTGATTTTTGACATAGTACCTTTCTGCAGCGGCTATCACGCCCTGCTCGGCCGTACAGCGTTCGCTCGCTTTAACGCCGTCCCGCACTGCGCATACCTCAAGCTCAAAATGCCCGGCCCCAAGGGGGTCATTACTGTCAATGGCAACACAGAGCGCTCCCTCCGAACTGAGGAACATGCGTTGGCCCTAGCGGCCGAATTCCATTACACTGATGATCGGCAAGCGCCGACATCCGCCATAAAGGCACCCAAGGCTGGGAAGCGAGCTCGGTCTCAATCCGAAGTACCAGAACCTTCTTCTCCCCATAAATAGGGACTCGCCCCCCATCGCACGGCCCTAGAACCGGCAAAGTACGTGCCGAGGAGGCACAACTTCGCGCTCAAAATTCAATGGGCGGCGGTGGGGAAAAAATTATTAAAGGGTAAGTGTTCAGCTAGACCGAACTATCACCATCAACATGTCTTCGGACACACTACAGGTACCATAAAGCACCTGCTACGGCGTAAAGCTCTTTCATATCTCGGCGACTTCTCAAGACTTTTTCTCCAAAGTCCGCTCGCCGAACATTACACCCATCACGGTATACAACTCCTTGGGAGACGCAGGAGCGGATAAGCGACAGGGCACATCAAGGACGTCAGGTCACCTATCGAAGACCCTTGGCACAGCCCCTCCTGTAAGGTTTATACTTTATTTTTAATACCTGTAAACAGTTGTATCCACAATTTGAATAATAAGAGTTGTTGAGTAAAATACAGATGTATCTTGCATAATCGCTTCGCTGTTTTCGGCGCACTCTCTATTTTCCATCTCTTCTTGAGAACTGTTTGGTATACTATGCGATGCAACCGGCTAATAGACCGGGGGCTCGAGCTAAAGAAAATCGCCTTAAGCACAACTGATTTTTGCATTAGGCGTCTTGGAATTCCGCTTTATATGCATTGGTTCCGAACTATGTCTTGGGTCAATAGTTGGGTTGCCCGGCTCATGTGCTTGCCCCTTTATGTTCCGCTCGTTCGGCTAAAAGGGCAAAGGGAGAACCGCCGCGATTGTGCTTCCGGCTAGCCTGGTCAAGTACCTCAGCGGAGAAAGCCGAAAACTGACTGTCATGGTATGCGAGAACTGGTCTGCGAATCCGAGCTTAACTAAATCTCGTCAGAGGTTATTCCGTGTCATACGATGGGTTTGGTATTAGTACAAACCATGTGATTTAGGCCTTGGCCACGTCTCATCCGAACATCACAAACACCTGGGGGCTAGTCATGAGCCCCCCGCACTCCTTTCTCGCGCCCCTACGGCTAAGTGAAAGCAATAAAGCATTATGGTCCGATTGCCTTGTCCGCCCCACACTACCGCCTTCGGGTACCGATAGCTCGGCTAAGGGTCACAGTGCGTTGGCAGGGACACCCCGCGTAGTATCTACATGGGGGCTGAAGCCGACGACTCGCAGCTTTCAGTTCTAACAGCCACACAGGAGTTATAAAGGATGCAAAACATAAAAGACATGATAAACCATGCATTTTTAATATAAACACGTTAAAAGGTCTTCAGACACATTACAACGCGTTACTCATACGCATTTTCTCTTGAACATTGCGCCTCTATTGCCCGAGCACCCTCCATTACGCCGGAGAAGTACAACTCGGGGCGCCTATGTTCTTTTCCGGTAAGCGGAGGAGCGGTGGCTATCTTCATAGGATCCAGCCCCGGCCAGTGCACCTTGGCCTTCGCAAAGGTCATCCGAGCTCCCTCGATGCAGGAAGATCGCCTTAGCGCGTCGATCCGGGGTGAGGCGTCGCTCAGCTTCCGCACCAGGCCGAAGTAGCTGCCCGGCAACGGCTCATTGGGCCATAGCCGGATGCAGAGATCCTTCATGGCTGGCTCCGCCATCCGGTGTAGCTCCATCAGCTGCTTCAACTGCTCAACAAGGAGAGGAGAACGCTCGGGGGCTTCAAACTGTGCCCAGAACAGCCGAGCATCATCTCCTTCTCCCCGCGAACCATAGAACTGGTTCGTGTCCGCTGCGCTCTTCTGGAGGTCCGAGCAGGCGCCTGAGGAACGCCATACTTGGGTAAGCAACTCGAACTTGCTATCCCCGTAGACACACTGCAATAAATATGGCTTACCATCCATTATAGCCATGGCCTGGCTAACTTTCTCTTCAAAGGATCGCCTATCCACCCGCTCCTTTTGGAGGTCGGTTTTCAGGGTGGATAGTTCGGCGGCCTGCTCCTTGCCTTTCCGCTCAAGGTCTTCGCACTTTTGGCCAGCGTCCTTGAGCTCCTGTTGGATCTCCTCCACCCGAGCCTCGTGCTTGTCGCTAGTGGCTCTTAGGGCGGAGAGCGCGGTAGCCGCTTCTCTGGCCGCCGCCTTCTCCACCGCAGCCTCCTGCTTTGCCTTCTCAAGTTTGACCTTGAGTTTCTCAATCTCCTTCGCCGAGGCTGCGTAAGCATTAAAACACATCAAACTTACTGCTTCAACAGTACGGTGATGATGAATTTGGATATTCTAGTCCGGTTTACCTTGCGCCTCGTCGAATCTCTTATTCAGAGCTTCGAGCTCGTCCAGTTCGGTAGCATTAACGGCCGCCGCCGATGACGAAGCCTGCACAAAACAAACCTATATCAAGTTACATAGGTTCAAAACTTCCGAACTGTCATAACCATGATCCCGTGTCCGGTCCTCTTAAGGGCTGTTAGGATGTTCCGATCTAGTATTGTCCTGTAAATAGTTCGGATAATGATCTATGACTGACCCCCAGGTAAGTTTTTCCAAACTCACCTAGGGCTCAGGGGCTGCCATGTACATAATGATAACCTACAGAAATAAATATTTCACACATAGAGCATTACTTGGCTCACCTGAAAGCCCGTCAGGAGACCGTTGAAGGCCTCCTTCAGTCCGTTGTCAACAGACTGAATGCTCTGCAATATCGCACCCATGAGAGTGCGGTGCTCCTCGGAAAGGGAGGCGCATGACAGAGCCTCCCCCATAGCCGGCCACCCATTGGTCGGTGGTGCCGGTGGGGATCGGTTGACCCGATCTCCGATCGGGGATTGAATCGATGCCTCCGGAGGCACAGTGCGCTCCGGAGACAGCCTTGAAGGTGACTGGACACCTCCTCGTCCGGTCTCCTCAGTGTCCGGGAGGGGCTCGTCTGTTGGAAATATGCCCTAGAGGCAATAATAAATTGGTTATTATTATATTTCCTTGTTCATGATAATCGTTTATTATCCATGCTATAATTGTATTGATTGGAAACTCAAATACATGTGTGGGTACATAGACAACACTGTGTCCCTAGTAAGCCTCTAGTTGACTAGCTCGTTGATCAAAGATGGTTAAGGTTTCCTAGCCATTGACATGAGATGTCATTTGATAACGGGATCACATCATTAGGAGAATGATGTAATGGACAAGACCCAAACTACGAACGTAGCATATGATCGTGTCAGTTTATTGCTATTGTTTTCTGCATGTCAAGTATCTGTTCCTTTGACCATGAGATCATGCAACTCCCTGACATCGGAGGAGTACCTTGTGTGTATCAAATGTCGCAACGTAACTGGGTGACTATAAAGGTGCTCTACAGGTATCTCCGAGGATGTCTGTTGGGTTGGCATGGATCAAGACTGGGATTTGTTACTCCGTGTGACGGAGAGGTATCTCAGGGCCCACTCGGTAATACAACATCACAATGAGCCTTGCAAGCAATGTGACTAAAGTGTTATCCACGAGATCTTGTATTATGGAACGAGTAAAGAGACTTGCCGGTAACGAGATTGAACTAGGTATAGAGATACCGATGATCGAATCTCGGGCAAGTAACATACCGAAGAACAAAGGGAACAGTATACGGGATTAACTGAATCCTTGACATAGAGGTTCGACCGATAAAGATCTTCGTAGAATATGTAGGAGCCAATATGGGCATCCAGGTCCCGCTATTGGTTATTGATTGTAGAGGTGTCTCGGTCATGTCTACATAGTTCTCGAACCCGCAGGGTCTACACACTTAACGTTTGGTGACGATTAGTATAGTTGAGTTATTTTGTTGGTGACCGAAGGTTGTTCGGAGTCCCGGATAAGATCCCGGACATGACGAGGATCTCCGGAAGAGTCCGGAGGTAAAGATTGATATATGTGATAATAGTGTTTTGATCTCCGGAATGGTTCCGGAATTCACCGGAAGGGGTTCCGGATGTTTACCGAAGTGTTCGGGTGCAGCAACACTTTATATGAGCCATAGGGGTAAAGCCCACGAGGTATTGGAAAGTGCAAAAGGAAGTTTTGCTGCTGCCTTAAGCGGTACTACCGCTGGTCAGGCAGTACTACCGCGTAAGCGGTACTACCGCTTGTGTGAAGCGGTACTACCGCGGAAGCGGTACTACCGCTTGTGTGAAGCGGTACTACCGCTCAAGCGGTACTACCGCTCGTGAGCGGTACTACCGCTTGTGCGCGATACTGCTGGAATCCGAGTTGGACTCTTTCCCTGCAGGCCAAACCGACCTTGTGCGGGCAAAACCGACCTGGAGGAGGCTTTTACTCCAAGTTTAGACCCCAAGGCTCAACATATAAATAGAGGGGCAGGGCTAGCACACGGGACACATCAAGATTTCCCAAGCCGTGTGTCGGCAACCCTAACCCTCTAGTTCTCCCGTCATAATCTCCGTAGTGCTTGGCGAAGCCCTGCAGAGATTGTTCCTCACCACCATCACCACGCCATCGTGCTGCCGGAACTCATCTACTACTTCACCATCGCTCGCTGGATCGAGGAGGTGAAGGCGTCATCAAGCCGTACGTGTGTTGAACGCGAAGGTGCCGTCCGTTCGGCACTAGTTCGTGATCGGATCGAGGGACGACTTGCGATTTGGATCGCGGAGACGTTCGACTACATCAACCGCGTTTCTTAACGCTTCCGCTTAGCGATCTACAAGGGTATGTAGATTCACTCTCCCTCTCGTAGATGCTCATCACCATGGATAGATCTTGTGTGTGCGTAGGAAAATTTTGTTTCCCATGCAACGTTCCCAACAGTGGCATCTGAGCTAGGTCTATGCGTAGATGAGATCTCGAGTAGAACACAAACGAGTTGTGGGCGTGGGTGTATACATATTGCTTGCCGTTACTAGTTGATACTTGATTCGGCGGTATTGTGAGATGAAGCGGCCCGGACCGACATTACGCGTACGCTTACGCGAGACAGGTTCCTTCAACTGACATGTAACTTCGTTGCATAAAGATGGCTAGCGGGTGTCTGTCTCTCTCACTTTAGTTGAATCGATTTCAATGAAGAGGGTTCTTTTAGAAGATCAAAAAGCAATCACTACACCACGTTGTGGTTTTGCGTAGGTAAGAACGGTTCTTGCAAACCCGTAGCAGCCACGTAAAATTTGCAACAACAATTAGAGGACGTCTAACTTGTTTTTGCAGGGTATGTTGTGATGTGATATGGCCAATTACATGATGAGATATATGTGATGTATGAGATGATCATGTGTTGTATAGAATATCACGACTTGCATGTCGATGAGTACGGCAACTGGCAGGAGCCATAGAGTTGTCTTTAATTATTTTCGCCGTTTTTGCTTTACTTTATCGCTATGAGTTAGCTATAATCGTGGAAGCCACAGTCGGCGCGACAACCTCATGGCGACACGTTGATGGAGATCAAGATGATGGAGATCATGGTGTCATGCCGGTGACGATGGAGATCATGCCGGTGCTTTGGAGATGGAGATCAAAAGCACAAGTTCATGGCCATATCATATCACTTATGATTTGCATGTGATGTTAATCCTTTTATGCATCTTATTTTGCTTAGGACAACGGTAGCATTATAAGGTGATCCCTCACTTAAATTTCAAGATAAAATTGTCTTCTCCCCGAGTGTGCACCGTTTCGAAAGTTCGTCGTTTCGAGACACGCCGTGATGATCGGGTGTGATAGACTCTACGTTCACATACAACGGGTGTAAGTTATGTTGCACGTGCGGAACACTCGGGTTAAACTTGACGAGCCTAGCATGTACAGACATGGCCTCGGAACACAAGAGACCGAAAGGTCGAACATGAGTCATATAGTAGATATGATCAACATGAAGATGTTCACCATTGAAACCACCTCAACTCACGTGATGATCGGACTTGAGTTGGTGGATTTGGATCATGTTACACTCGAATGACCGGAGGGATGTCAATTTGAGTGGGAGTTTTTTAAGTAATATGATTAACTAAACTCATTATCTAGAACAATAGTCTAAGTTGTCTTTGCTATATTTATGTTGTAGATCATGGCTCGCGCAGTAGCACCCCTGAATTTTAATGCGTTCCTAGAGAAAGCTAAGCTGAAAGATGATGGAAGTAACTTTGTGGACTGGGCCCGTAATCTAAGGATTATCCTTACGGCTTCCCAGAAGGCTTATGTCCTTGATGCACCGCTTGGTGATCCACCCGCTCCAGTTGAGTCTCTAGACGTTGTGAACGCCTGGCAGGCTCGTTCTGAAGATTACTCAATAGTTCAATGTGCAATATTGTATGGCTTAGAACCGGGACTTCAAAGACGTTTTGAACGTCATGGAGCATATGAGATGTTCCAGGAGTTGAAGTTTATCTTTCAGAAGAATGCCCGGATCGAGAGATATGAGATCTCCGATAAGTTCTATGCTTGCAAGATGGAGGAGAACGGGTCTATCAGTGATCACGTGCTCAGAATGTCTGGGTACTCCACCCGTCTGGCTGAGTTAGGGATGCCCCTTCCGCCAGAGGCTATCACTGACAGAGTTCTTCAATCATTGCCACCTAGCTACAAGAGCTTCGTGTTGAACTATAACATGCACGGGATGAACAAGTCAGTCGCCGAGCTGTTTGCGATGCTGAAAGCCGCTGAGTCTGAAATTCAGAAGGAGCATCAAGTGTTGATGGTCAATAAAACCACTAGTTTCAAGAAAAATGGCAAGGGTAAGAAGGGTAACTCCAAGAAGAGTGGCAAAGCAGTTGCTCCTCTCGTGAAGAAACCCAAGGCTGGACCCAAACTAGAAACTGTGTGCTTTCATTGCAAGGGAACTGGACACTGGAAGCGGAACTGCCCCAAGTATTTGGCTGACAAGAAGGCGGCCAACAACAAACAAGGTATATATGATATACATGTTATTGATGTGTACCTTACCAACTCTCGTTGTAGTGCCTGGGTATTTGATACCGGTGCGGTTGCTCATATTTGCAACTCAAAACAGGAACTGCAGAATAGACGGAGGCTGGCAAAGGACGAAGTGACGATGCGCGTGGGAAATGGTTCCAAGGTTGATGTGATCGCCGTCGGCACGCTTGCTCTTCGATTACCATCGGGATTAGTGATGAACCTGAATAATTATTATTTAGTGCCTGCGTTAAGCATGAACATTATATCTGGATCTTGTTTATTGCGAGACGGTTACTCATTTAAATCAGAGAATAATGGTTGTTCTATTTATATGAGTAATATCTTTTATGGTCATGCACCCAATGTGAGGGGTTTATTCTTATTGAATCTCGATAGTAATGATACACATGTTCATAACATTGATGCCAAAAGATGTAGAATTGATAATGATAATACCACTTTCTTGTGGCACTGCCGTTTAGGTCATATTGGCGTAAAACGCATGAGGAAGCTCCATGCTGATGGACTTTTAGATTCACTTGATTTTGAATCAGTTGACACATGTGAGCCATGCCTCATGGGCAAGATGACTAAAACGCCGTTCTCTGGAATAATGGAACGGGCAAGCGACTTATTGGAAATCATACATACTGATGTGTGCGGTCCGATGAGTATTGAGGCGCGCGGTGGTTATCGTTATTTTCTCACCTTCACTGATGACTTAAGTAGATATGGGTATATTTACTTAATGAAACACAAGTCTGAAACATTTGAAAAGTTCAAACAATTTCAGAGTGAAGTTGAGAATCATCGTAACAAGAAGATTAAATTCCTACGATCTGATCGAGGAGGAGAATATCTGAGTTATGAGTTTGGCAGTCACTTAAGACAATGTGGAATTGTTTCACAACTAACACCGCCTGGAACACCACAGCGTAATGGTGTGTCCGAACGTCGTAATCGAACCTTATTGGATATGGTGCGATCTATGATGTCTCTTGCTGATTTGCCACTATCGTTTTGGGGTTATGCATTAGAGACAGCTGCATTCACTTTAAATAGGGCACCATCGAAATCCGTTGAGACGACGCCATATGAACTTTGGTTTGGCAAAAAGCCAAAGCTGTCGTTTCTTAAAGTTTGGGGATGTGATGCTTATGTCAAAAAGCTTCAGCCTGAAAAGCTGGAACCCAAAGCGGAGAAATGCGTCTTCATAGGATACCCAAAAGAGACAGTTGGGTATACCTTCTACCTCAGATCCGAAGGCAAAGTGTTTGTCGTCAAAAACGGAACATTTCTTGAGAAAGAGTTTCTCTCGAAAGAATTGAGTGGGAGGAAGATAGAACTTGATGAGGTTGTTGAACCTTTACTTCAACCTGAAAGTAGCGCAGCGTAGAAAGATGTTTCTGTAGAGCCCACATCAGCTGAAGAGGAAGTTAATGATGATGATCATGAAACTTTGGATCAAGTTGCTATCGAACCTCGTAGGTCGACAAGGACGCGTACTGCTCCTGAGTGGTACGGCAACCCTGTCTTAGAGGTCATGTTGTTGGACAACGATGAACCTACGAGCTATGGAGAAGCGATGATGGGCCCGGATTCTGAGAAGTGGCTAGAAGCCATGAAATCCGAAATGGGATCCATGTATGAAAACAAAGTATGGACTTTGGAAGTATTACCTGAAGGGCATAAGGCCATTCAGAACAAATGGATCTTTAAGAGGAAGACGGACGCGGACGGTAATGTCACCGTCTATAAAGCTCGACTTGTGGCAAAGGGTTTTTCACAAGTTCAAGGAGTTGACTACGATGAGACCTTCTCACCCGTAGCGATGCTTAAGTCCGTCAGAATCATGTTAGCAATAGCTGCCTTTTTCGATTATGAAATTTGGCAGATGGATGTCAAAACAGCGTTCCTTAACGGTTTCCTTAAGGAAGAGTTGTATATGATGCAACCAGAAGGTTTTGTCGATCCAGAGAATGCTGACAAAGTTTGCAAACTCCAGCGATCCATTTATGGACTGGTGCAAGCATCTCGGAGTTGGAATCTTCGCTTTGATGAGGTGATCAAAGCGTTCGAGTTTATACAAGTTTACGGAGAAGCTTGTATTTACAAGAAAGTGAGTGGGAGCTCTATAGCGTTTCTAATATTATATGTGGATGACATATTGCTGATTGGAAACAATATAGAAATGTTGGAAGGCGTGAAGGAATATTTGAACAAGAGTTTTTCAATGAAGGACCTAGGAGAAGCTGCTTTCATATTAGGCATCAAGATCTATAGAGATAGATCGAGACGCTTAATAGGACTTTCACAAAGCACATACCTTGACAAAGTTTTGAAGAAGTTCAAAATGGATCAGTCCAAGAAGGGGTTCTTGCCTGTATTGCAAGGTGTGAAGTTGAGTAAGACTCAATGCCCAGTGACTGCAGAAGATAGAGAAAAGATGAGTGTCATCCCCTATGCTTCAGCCATAGGCTCTATCATGTATGCAATGCTGTGCACAAGACCCGATGTCAGCCTTGCCATAAGTATGGCCGGAAGGTTTCAAAGTGATCCAGGAATGGAACACTGGATGGCGGTCAAGAATATCCTGAAGTACCTGAAAAGGACTAAGGACATGTTTCTCGTTTATGGAGGTGATCAAGAGCTCGTCGTAAAGGGTTACGTCGATGCAAGCTTTGACACTGATCTGGATGACTCTAAGTCGCAAACCGGATACGTATTTATTCTTAATGGGGGTGCGGTTAGCTGGTGCAGTTCCAAGCAAAGCGTGGTAGCTGATTCTACATGCGAAGCAGAGTACATCGCTGCCTCGGAGGCGGCGAAGGAAGGTGTCTGGATGAAGGAGTTCATGACAGATCTTGGAGTAGTGCCTAGTGCGCTTAACCCAATGACTCTGTTTTGTGATAATACTGGTGCCATTGCTCTAGCCAAGGAACCAAGATTTCACAAGAGGACCAGACACATAAAGCGACGTTTCAATTCCATCCGCGATTACATCAAGGAGGACGACATAAATATTTGCAAAGTACACACGGATCTGAATGTTGCAGATCCGATGACTAAACCTCTTCCAAGGGCTAAGCATGAACAACACCAAAACTACATGGGTGTTCGATTCATTACAATGTAAATCACATAGTGATGTGAACTAGATTATTGACTCTAGTGCAAGTGGGAGACTGTTGGAAATATGCCCTAGAGGCAATAATAAATTGGTTATTATTATATTTCCTTGTTCATGATAATCGTTTATTATCCATGCTATAATTGTATTGATTGGAAACTCAAATACATGTGTGGGTACATAGACAACACTGTGTCCCTAGTAAGCCTCTAGTTGACTAGCTCGTTGATCAAAGATGGTTAAGGTTTCCTAGCCATTGACATGAGATGTCATTTGATAACGGGATCACATCATTAGGAGAATGATGTAATGGACAAGACCCAAACTACGAACGTAGCATATGATCGTGTCAGTTTATTGCTATTGTTTTCTGCATGTCAAGTATCTGTTCCTTTGACCATGAGATCATGCAACTCCCTGACATCGGAGGAGTACCTTGTGTGTATCAAACGTCGCAACGTAACTGGGTGACTATAAAGGTGCTCTACAGGTATCTCCGAGGATGTCTGTTGGGTTGGCATGGATCAAGACTGGGATTTGTTACTCCGTGTGACGGAGAGGTATCTCAGGGCCCACTCGGTAATACAACATCACAATGAGCCTTGCAAGCAATGTGACTAAAGTGTTAGCCACGAGATCTTGTATTACGGAACGAGTAAAGAGACTTGCCGGTAATGAGATTGAACTAGGTATAGAGATACCGACGATCGAATCTCGGGCAAGTAACATACCGAAGAACAAAGGGAACAGTATACGGGATTAACTGAATCCTTGACATAGAGGTTCGACCGATAAAGATCTTCGTAGAATATGTAGGAGCCAATATGGGCATCCAGGTCCCGCTATTGGTTATTGATCGTAGAGGTGTCTCGGTCATGTCTACATAGTTGTCGAACCCGGAGGGTCTACACACTTAACGTTTGGTGACGATTAGTATAGTTGAGTTATTTTGTTGGTGACCGAAGGTTGTTCGGAGTCCCGGATAAGATCCCGGACATGACAAGGATCTCCAGAAGAGTCCGGAGGTAAAGATTGATATATGTGATAATAGTGTTTTGATCTCCGGAAGGGTTCCGGAATTCACCGGAAGGGGTTCCGGATGTTTACCGAAGTGTTCGGGTGCAGCAACACTTTATATGAGCCAAAGGGGTAAAGCCCACGAGGTATTGGAAAGTGCAAAAGGAAGTTTTGCTGCTGCCTTAAGCGGTACTACCGCTGGTAAGGCAGTACTACCGCGTAAGCGGTACTACCGCTTGTGTGAAGCGGTACTACCGCTCAAGCGGTACTACCGCTCGTGAGCGGTACTACCGCTTGTGCGCGATACTGCTGGAATCCGAGTTGGACTCTTTCCCTGCGGGCCAAACCGACCTTGTGCGGGCAAAACCGACCTGGAGGAGGCTTTTACTCCAAGTTTAGACCCCAAGGCTCAACATATAAATAGAGGGGCAGGGCTAGCACACGGGACACATCAAGATTTCCCAAGCCGTGTGTCGGCAACCCTAACCCTCTAGTTCTCCCGTCATAATCTCCGTAGTGCTTGGCGAAGCCCTGCAGAGATTGTTCCTCACCACCATCACCACGCCATCGTGCTGCCGGAACTCATCTACTACTTCACCATCGCTCGTTGGATCGAGGAGGTGAAGGCCTCATCAAGCCGTACGTGTGTTGAACGCGGAGGTGCCGTCCGTTCGGCACTAGTTCGTGATCGGATCGAGGGACGACTTGCGATTTGGATCGCGGAGACGTTCGACTACATCAACCGCGTTTCTTAACGCTTCCGCTTAGCGATCTACAAGGGTATGTAGATTCACTCTCCCTCTCGTAGATGCTCATCACCATGGATAGATCTTGTGTGTGCGTAGGAAAATTTTGTTTCCCATGCAACATTCCCAACATCGTCCCCCTGGTCTTCGGCCGCCGAGGCGTTAGCCTCGACCATGACGTCGTCGCCCCCACCTCCAGTGTCCGGCTCCAAAGGAGCTTGTTGGGAGGACACCTCCGCAGCATCCTTCGCAGCGCCCGGAGGAGAGGGGTGCGACGCGGTCCCGCTCTCCGCTAGCTCGGCGGGCGGGGTCTCCCCATCCGAAACCTGGTCGGTGGGGAGAACGTGTGGTGGGCTGCAAGTCAATAAGGCGCTCACATGTTAATCATATTCAAAACTTAGTACTAATAGCTCTGGAGGTCTTCGGATCCGTACCTTCGAGGTGGGGGCTTGACCCTGAGGTTCCTTCGTGGAACCCTCTCGAAGTCTTCGGACTCGGTATCCGAGTCCGAACTATCGTCGGACAGGACTACCTGTGTCCGGCGCGCTTTCTTCTGGGCGGGAGGAAGTACACCCTCTGAGGCGTCCGATGACGCCGCCCTCTTTCCTGTGAGGGGGGAATCGCCTCCCCCCTCAACCTCGTGCTCCTCCTCTTGATTCGAGGAGGCGTGTGTTTCTTCAGACACAGCCCCTGGCTGATCCCTGTTGCGCAGGCCTGCTCGGCCTGGCTTCTTTTTCTCCTTCTTCTCCGGCGCCTTATAAGGTGCCACGACGAGCATCTCCGACAGCAGCTGAGACCTAGGGTCTTCGGGCTATGGAGCCGGGCATTTGATGCCCGTGGCCTTGCTCAGCCATTCCTGTGGAAGTGATCGGAAAGCATTTAGATTTTCTTCGGGAAGATAAGAGTCGATCTTATAAAACTATATCGTACCTCGGAAGGGAGCTTATCGACGCGTAAGCCCTGGTCCTCCTTCTTGGCCGGCCAGTTCTCCTGCGCCTTGAACAGCGCCTTCCACAGCTCCTCCCGCGTGGTACGGAAGAGTTTACGGATCGTAGGATCATCGTCAGTCCGATAATTCCACATAGGAGAGCTCCGGCGCTGGCAGGGGAGGATGCGCCGCCGAAGCATAACCTGGACCACGTTGGTCAGCCCGACTCCCTCCCTGATCATGGAGGCGATGCCCCTCTGCAGGTCCTCCACCTTTGTGTCCGACCCCCAGTCAAGGCCCTTTCGGACCCATGAGGTCAATCTGGCCGGGGGGCCGGATCTGAATTCGGCAGGAACAGTTCCGCCCTCCTCCCTTGGCTCGGTGATGTAAAACCACTCTTTTTGCCAAGTCTTGATGGTGTCGATGAAGGTGCCGGATGGCCATACTGCGCGCGGAAGCTTGCCGATGACCGCCCCGCCGCAGTCCGCATGTGCGCCTGCGACACACTTCGGCTTGATGTTGAAGATCTTGAGCCACAGTTCGAAGTGTGGTTCGACCCGCAAGAAAGCCTCGCAGACGATGATGAAGGCCGATATATGCATGAAAGAGCTCGGCCGAAGGTCGTGGAAGTCGAGGCCGTAGAAGAACATGAGGCCCCTCATGAAGGGGTGGAGCGGGAAGCTCAGTCCTCGGATGAAATGAGGAATGAAAACCACCCTCTCGCCTGGTTTGGGGGTGGGGATCACTTGGCCCTCCTCTGCGGCGTGGTGAAAGATGTTGGCGGGGAGGTAGCCGGCCTCCTTGAGGTCCCGGATGTCCTGGTCTGTGACCGTGGAAGCCTCCCACTTGCCGCTGGAGCCTGAGCCGGCCATGGCTGAGCTCGGAGGAGGAAGGGTGGGAAACCTAGATCTGGGCTCTGGAGGCTCAATAGATTGGGGAAGCAGGGGTGCGAATGGGAAGTGCGAATAAGCCTTGGGGTTTTCTTCCCCTTTTATTGGGCTTGTCGCCGGTTAGCCTACCTTCACTGCGTCGTGAATCCCTCTGCTTCCCGAGACGTGCGTGCCGTTGTATGCGCATGATTAAACATATCCCGTGCGAAACGGAGCACAATCTGTGCATTGATGGATCGTGCTGATGAAAACGGCCTCGGACCGCGAATCGAGTCTTTACGACTGGTTTAGCGGTCGTGGTGGGCCGTGACCTTTCGTCTGAAAAGTTCTCAGAAGGTGCTATTGACTCCCTGACGTTTGGCCTTCAGGGCCGAATTGTTTATGGTATGCTGCCGATCTATTATCGGAAGAGTTACACGTCGTCGGAGGCCGGACTAAAGCCCGGCCGGCCACTATTTGGAGAAAGGAACTCGCCTCGCAAGCTGAAGACTCTAATCATTTGAAGCAGCTGGAGCTTGGACCCTTGGCGTTGGAGGCTAGTTCGGGGGCTACTGAGGGAGTCCTGGTTTAAGGGGTCCTCGGGAGGCCGGCCTATTTCTTATGGGCCGGACTATATGGGCCACTTGCCGAATACTGATGGATTGAAGACCTTGTCTCCAGGAAGGAAGCTTCGAGGATCGTGGCTTGTCCTCCACGTTTGGAGTAGTAAATAGGCATGTTTATCCCTTCGACGTGTAACCGACTATGTGTAAACCCTAGGTACCCTCGGCGTCTATATAAGCCGGAGGGTTTTAGGTTGTAGAACAGGAGAACTCATCTAGGGTTTTAGTCATACGATCTCGTGGTAGATCAACTCTGTAACACCTATATCATCAATATAATCAAGCAGGACGTAGGGTATTACCTCCATAGGAGGGCCCGAACCTAGGTAAAAACCTTGTCCCCTTCGTCTCCTGTTACCATCGATCCTAGTCTCACAGCTCGGGACCCCCTACCCGAGATCCGCCGGTTTTGACACCGACACTGACCCTCTAAACGCCTGCGGACGCGCCCGATCAGTGACAGGGCGTGTCCGTTTTGAGCTCCTATTTGTCCGCCCATGCAGAGACATTCCTCATTTTCTTCCTTATATGTCCGGTCACTTACACGTGATTGGTGAAGATGAAGAGAGAGAAGAAAAATAAAGAAAAAAAGTGGTCCAGGGTGGGCCGCGTCTTACGTGGCGGATTGACCAGGGGCGTTCGGGCACGTCCGCGAGCCCTCATATCCTTTCTATATTTGTCCTCAGTATGAGTGTTCGTGGACAGCTCGAACGTATAGAGATGATATGAGGGGTCCAATTGGGTAGTTTTTTTTCCTCTCTCTTGTCCGGTCACTTACCGGTCGCATCCGCGAACGTTTGAGGAGGATTTTAGGATACCGGTTGTATCTCTGAAGACAAGTGAGTAGTGCATTGTTTTACGTCCTAGCCCAGCGTGTAGTACATTGTTGACGATGATATTTTTGTACTACTCACTAGGGCAGTTATTACTAGCATGTATATGTGCATTCAATGTATCTTACAGGTACTCCCTTCATCCCAAAATAAATATCACTGTTTTAGTATAACAAGTTGTACTAAATCAGTGACACTTATATTTTTGGACGGAGTAAGTACTAAGGCACTTCTTTTTCAAATTAAGAGTTTAAACTTGTAGAGAACATTCAACCGACAAAGAAATCAATGTTTTTTTAGAATGAAATTGATGGTTGAGACTTGAGATGAGAGGCAGGATGTGGTCGCACCGTCCACTTAGCCGAAGATATATGACCATGTGTATTAAGGTACTTAGCACTGATTGTGGTAGAAGGGACGAACTAATTGTCAGTAACAAAGGCAGGGACTTAGCACTTGGCTAGTTCGGTCTATAAGGCCTTCTTCGGCAGGGAGTTTGCTCCTGGAGCGGCTGAGCTTTGGGGTTACTGGGCACTGTTTGAGATCAAGATATTTGGGTGGTTTGCTCAAGAACCATTTGTGGAATGTTGATCATCTCGCACGAAGGCAGCTTGCTCATCCTGTTGCTTTTGTGTGCTCTCCTCCCAAGTCATGGAGGAGGTGGATCATTTGCTGCCCGGATGCCCCTTCGCTCGAGAGGTCATGTATCACATTGTGCTCCCCTTCTACTTATATTGTTTCACTCCGTCTCTTGATGCTTCGCCCGCCATATGGTGGCCTTTGGTGAGTGATGTTATCCCAGCATGTAGAAAACATGAGTCATGGAGGTGGTGCACACAACACGTTTTATTTGGCTTGAGAGAAACAGTAGGGTCTTTGACAAGGTGGTGTCAATGTTGGTTATAGCTCGTATTAGGGCTGAGTTTAAGCTATGGAGAGGAGTGCGTTGAGGTGGGTGTTTGAGGCACAACGTCGTATCACGAGTTTGTGCGTGTAGTGGAATCACAGGGGCGTCGACATGTGACTGCCCTGGCACCTCTGAAATTTAACTCTCTTCTTCTTAATACAAAAGGCACGCATGGCGTATGCACGTTCTTGAAAGAAAGAATCAGCAACAAAAAAAATCATGCGAAAAGGTTGGATGTATATATATAAATAAATAACAACTATTGTGTTTGTTATCATGTATGAACGTTTAGGTGATCTTTCTAATTGACTTGTTTGGCCCATAGCACTAATATACTAATCGTTCTGCAGCCAACGTAGAAGAAATTCCGAACAAAGCCCATATAAGAAAAACATAAACATCACACTCACTTCATCCCAATTTTTTTTGCTAGTGGTTTCAGGCGAGCTAAAAAAAAGCAAACTATGCTAGAATCTCTTCCCCAACTCATGGCGATTTGGAAAACCGTATGATGGGGCTAGAGCGAGTCCACACTATGCTAGACCCTAGACAGTATGTGAGCTGGATTTGTTTCTTTTATTGTTTTTTCCTCTAGAGAAAAAAGAGAAGGGGAAAACAAGACAAACGTGGCCACCTCAATTATCGTGTAGGAGTACTATATATAAACAGGACCTTGCATGTTTGGGCCTAACATTGTGGGTTCCACCACTCTTGAATGTGCCCCCTGCATGATTGGCTATTGAACAAACATAATTTTTTTCTACTTTGGACACATCACTTATATCTAAAAATAAAATATATGTGTGGTACTGGTTTCCCTGGAGTATTTTTTTTGATAATATTCATACGGTAATATTATGTTGTGAGATAATAAGTACTCCCTCTATTTATTTTTACTATACATATTAGGTATGTCTTAAGTCACCTTTTGAAGTCTGACCAAGTTTATAGAGAAGTATACCAACATTTAAAAAACCAAATCAATATCGCTAGATTCATCATGGAATTTACTGTACTATTGTATGTATTTTGATATTGTATAGATGTTGGTATTTTTCTTTTGTGAGAGGATGATGTCAAACTTTTTACAAATATTGAGTTAAACAAAGCTAATAGGCGGAGTAAAAAGAAAACGGAGGAAGTACTATTACTTCAGAGCTTGGCAAATAGCGAGTACTCCTGAATATTAACCCACATCTAAATTAATTATATGTAGTAGATGTTTCTGTACTATACAATATTACATTCTTCACGTGAATATTTTCTTGGTGGCTGTTATCATTCCTGAGATACAGGTGGCAATTGATTTGCATTTTGTCATTTGTTATGTTTAAATGGCCGATTCCTACAAACCAATATTATAATCCAAATATATTTTTTTGTTAGAAATTGGTTGTTCACATATTCATAGGGAACTTTCCTGGTACTTTAAACAGCGGACACGTGTCTCTAGCTCATGTATATATGCAAGAACCAAATTGCATTCTTTTTCATAGTACTCTTATTCCCCCTAATGTAATACGGAGTATATCTTTATTAAATATACAAGATCGGTCGGTGGGCGTCCACCAATGCAGATGCATGCGCGGCCACATGTTGCTGTCATAGAAAAATGCTGCAAGGTTCTCAGGTATATTCCGCATATAACGTTAGTTTTTCTGTAGTACTTGTCTGGTAAAGTGTGGTGCGTCCTCGTGGTTTGCCTAAATTGATTGGTGCACAGACGAGTGGCGCATTTTTGCAAAACGGGTTGCTTTGCGCCGGTGTTCATCTTGCAGCATGATTGTGCAATTTTAATCAGGTAAAATGTACATTGGCTCATGCCCATTGTGATCCGACTATGAGATCAGGTGATACTGAGACTAGGAACCCACTACAGAGATTACTGAGTTATTTGCAGCATTATGAGTCGTTTGCACAGGAAAAGAATGAAAAAGACATATAGGCATCAGTTCTGAAATGCACGAAACAGGTGTCGATGTCATAATTGGTGTAGTCGACATTAATTTGACCTCGTCGCCTTAAATATGAAATATTTAGGTTTGCCGTACAAAAATGGGGCGAGAGTAGAATTACCATCAAAAGCAGCTCCAGCTTGTTATAAACTAGAACTGGTAATTAATCGTCAAAATTATATATTGCAAACCATGTGAATGCGTCAAACTTGTCTCGATCAACAAGCAGAGAAGAACTGAAGAAGTATTTCATCATGCATCTATATACGAAAAAACAAGCCCCTTGTATTAACAAGTTGTTAAGTACACGGCACATGTTTCACCATCTTCAACATAATATTTATAGGGGTGATCGACAGTCAGAAAAGAATTGTGGAGTATTTCACTACGCCTCATACGAAGAAGGGGGCCTTTGTATATACCAAGTTGTTATACATTGCACATGTTTCACCATCTTCAATAAAAACGAGACAAAAAACAAAACTAGTATCAGATATGTATGTGCCTTTCACATTAGCGACCAGTTGTCTTGCTTTCGTTAAAAAGGAAACAAACTTCGCTTACATCCTTTATTTTTCAGCAAAGTACATTTTTTAAAACTTTAAATTTGTCATGCTTAAACAATATTCGTGGATAAGGATTGACTTGATAAAATTAGATCCATTATCCCTCTTGTGACTCCTTTGTTACTATTAGTTTGGTGTGATCTAAGCGGTGGCTACACCGGTCAACCCAAAACAGTTTGGTGTTAGAAAAAGATAAGACCAAGAAGAGAAAATGCCTAGAGAAAAATAAAGGTAAAGCAACAAAGGTTTACGCATTAGTATGACCACCAATTCTCAAGACTATAATTGCACCAATCTAAAAGAAACTGTAATTGCACCAGTGGGTTATTCTTTACTTTCCTTGTGAAACTGCTCTACCAGCTAGCCACTAGGAGCACTGCAACTGCAAGTAGCTCTTCAGGTACCACAGTATGTGAGCTTTTTTCTTCCTAATCCTAGCACGCCACCTATTTCTGCATGCATGCATGCATCGGCCCATGCCTCACATACGGTTTACACAAATTAGTTAATTAACACTAGAGGGAAATCCAGTTAAGTTGATTGAAATGTTAAGCCGGCGGCATGCACAAGTGGAGCTGGAAACTTCCGAGCAATCAGAGTCGAGAGCGTACGTGCCACACCTCTCCACCATTAATTAAGTAGCTCCTTTTGACTTAATTCTGATCCTATGGTGCATCCATCACTCGAAAGTAAAGGCATTTGTGACCCTCTTTGCGTGATGCTGAAAAGGAGCTTTGCTAAGCACCCGGTTTTCTTCCATCTTTCTGCGCTCCACAAACTGCTTTCATCTACACTATTTCCAGACGGCATTCTTCTCATCACCACATTAGAATTAGATACAAACAACCCTAAAAATTAGGGTCAGACGACAACATGTTAGAACAGTGATCACAATCTCCATGGAACCAAACTAATGCTATCTTTTGGAAAGCACATTGCCTAATTCCCCCACCTCTCCTTTCTAGCGCTTCTTGGAACACTGATCACCACTAGCTAGTTGCCGAAAATCTGCATTTGAGAAACTAGTTCATTTTGAAAGTCTACAAGGAAACTTGCTATCAATGGAAATTTATCTATGCTTAGCTGCCGGGAGGCATAATGCGATAACCTAATCGATCAAAAATAAAAAAAATAAAGCTCTACTCAAAAGACATGACTAGTTCTTCTCCTATAAAAGGGAGATTAAGAAGAAGTGGGCTAGGTGATTAAAGGATGCTAAGAAAGCCATGCGGGCCATGGCTTGTCTGACAAAAGCAGCATCATAAACGTGCTTGAATTTGAATGATGTGGCAACGTCGTCGAAATTTCTGCAGGTTCCAATTGCAAAATGTCTAGCCTTTCTGGCCACGTTTAAGTTAGGTTGGTTGGGTTTAACTTGGGAGAAAGGATCACTGTGTTGGGAGCATTCTGGCTCTAGAGGGTGGCCCCATGCACTGGCGGCGGCAGGTGTATGCCTGTGTATTCACAGGAATACCCAAGATTTAGACAACAAAAAAATTATATACATCAATACATGTCCAGCACACAAAGCAGGCCCAGCCCACTCCCTGAAGCAAGGCTCGCAGGCTCGCACTCCTCCGCTCCTCGCAGGTCGCAGCGCCGCATCGTCCTCTGCCCGCATCCCCGTTGTTCTCCGCCGCTGCCGCCGAGGCTCCTCACGCTCCTCGCAGTCGCAGGTCGCAGCGCCGCCGGAGCTGCCGATGTCAATCGTCGGAGGGAGCAGCAGCAGACGAGCCGGGACGGGCAACCCTGGCGGCGGCGCCCCGCCCCCCGCGCCGGCGGCGCCCGCCCGGCCGGCCCCCCGCCCGCCCCTCCTCTCGGGCGACCCTGGCGGCGGCGCCCCGCCCCCCGCGCCGGCGGCGCCCGGCCAGCCTGCCCCCCGCCCGCCCCTCCTGTTCGGCTCGGAGCCAGCAGCTGCCGGACTGCTCGGAGGGAGCAACAGCAGCTCGCCCCGCCCCCGCACGGCACAGAAACAGAAGGTGCGCGTGCGCCTCCGCCCCCAATTTGGGAATTTCTTGATTTGCTGTAATTTGCTAGATGCAGGTAGTTGATTTATTTAACAGATGCAATTGTTGGCAGATGAAGAGTGGAATTGTTGGCAGTAGCATATTTGCAATGTGGGAAAAGGCTTCAAAGGCAAGGAAAACAGATGAAGTATCCACACCGAATCAGACAGTAGCTGCATCCAGTACTTGTACTTCTCCTGTTCATTTTGAGAGCAATTTGCAATTGGTGTTATGAAAAGAACCGGAGAGTAGAGGAGAAACCTCAACACCTCATGTAGAAGATGATGAATCTATTGATGAAGATGATGAACCGATGCAAGCAGATTTGGAGGCACTCGAACATGATCCTGGAAAGCGGATTCCCATCTCAGTGTATGCTGTCAATGACCAAGATAGAGTAAGAAGGAGATATATTGAGATGGGGTCATGTCAACCAAAGAATCATAAGTTCAAGCTTACAAATAAAAGTGGAAAAGAGCGTCGCTTTTGCCGTTCTTGGTTTAAAGAATTTTCATGGATTGAGTATAGTGTGGACAAAGAAGCCGCTTTCTGCTTCGTTTGCTATTTGTTCAAGGATAAAACAAGATGTCCCGGTGGAGATGCTTTTGTGAAGAAGGGATTTAATAACTGGAACATGAAGTCGAGATTGAAGAAACATGAAGGTGAGGTTTGTAGTGCTCATGCTGAAGCTCAAGAGAAGTTTGATAGGTTCATTACACCACGTGGGAGCTCTCACTTCAAAACTGTGAACCGTGTCATCTCTATGTATGGTGCATTACGACGAGTCCTTCGCAAGATTGGAGACGAGTACCATGGGAGCTCTCACTTCAAAACTGTGAACCGTGTCATCTCTATGTATGGTGCATTACGACGAGTCCTTCGCAAGATTGGAGACGAGTACCATGGTGCGGAGGCACAAGCAGCTCTATCCATAGAGACAATATTTCGATCATTTGAGTTTGTTTTCATGGCACACTTGATGCAAGAAATATTTAGATACACAGATGAGTTGTGTAGAGCTTTGCAAAAGCAAGATGAAGATATTGTTCATGCTATTGAGCTTGTTGGTGACACAAAGTATTACTTGGAGACTTTGAAGACCGATGCTGGATGGGATGATTTTCTCACAAAGGTCACATATTTTTATACAAAGCATAAGATCAAAGTTGTTGATATGGAGGGTCCTTACTTTCCCGTTAGCCGGCCTAGAAGGGGTTTATGTAATGGTGCGATCAATTACCACCGCTTCAAGGTTGATATGTTTGTGGGTGTCATTGATAGGCAAATCAGTGAGCTGAATGGCAGATTTGATGAGGTAAACACGGAGCTACTTTCTTGCATGGCAGCATTCTGTCCACTTCATCTATTTGCTGCTTATGACCCAGAGAAGTTGGTTAGGCTTGCTACAAAGTTTTATGCTTCTGATTTTACAAGTGATGAACTGGCAAGACTTCCATGGCAACTAAACATGTATGTTACTAATGTGCGTAGAGATGAAAGGTTTCAAAATCTAAAAAATCTGCGTCAGCTTTCAATTATGCTTGTTGAGACAAACAAGCATGAACAATATCATATTGTTTACAAGCTTCTTAACTTGGTATTGATTCTCCCAGTAGCTACTGCTAGTGTTGAAAGGGTATTCTCTTCAATGAGCTATGTGAAGAATAAGCTAAGGAACAAAATGGGAGATGAATATTTGAACAATTGTTTGGTTACATTTGTTGAGAGAGAATTTTTCAATCAAGTGAAGGATGAAGATGTCATCAATCTCTTCCAGAAAGGCGACCGCAAAGTTATATTGTAAGAAGGATATCATCACTTTATCAATCAAAAGGTACTTATGTATTCATATCGTTATGGTCTGATACATTGAAATATTGCTACTGCCGTTATGCTAGTGTTGTTTTGTTCATATATATTGCTAGTGGTCTGTTGTTTGGTTCATATACTATATTTAGAGCAAAAAAAAATTTGGGTAAATACCCAGCCATCATTTCCTGGCGCCGCCACCGCCCCATGCCCCATGGCCTCCGGGAATTTGGTTCGAGCTGGTGTACGTTCGGTCCGGCCTGCGGTATTTTGATTGTGATGGCGAGGGTTGCTCCAAGTGCAGGTGCATGCACCCATGATTTTGACAGGCAGCCAGCCAACCTTCTGTGATTTTATTCGATTCTTTGGTAGGGTGATCGAGTTGGACCGACGATGAAGTTGACAAAACGTGGGAGACTGGGGCTGTGAGCGTGGATGAAGTTGTGAATGTTGGAAACAATACCTGCGTATACTAGCTGAAGCTCAGTCTCCAGGTATTGCTACACGAAGATTAACATGTGTATCTTTTTTTTTTTAAAACGAGGTAAAAGACTTGTCATTTTTATTGATTAAGAAGTGAGAATTATCCAGTTAACCGACGGAAAATCGAGTTAAAACCGATACAGCCCACCCACAAACACATGGGCACCACCTATCAACCTGACCAGACATGAAACAGAAGCCAAGACGACACATGCCAACAGATGGCCACACGCACGAACAACTCACACTCCGACCTCGACGATGAGCATCGCCAGGGAAATATGCAGGACATGTGCCGACCGTGTTCGCCGCGGACGACCACCGAGCGCCTGTCATCGTCACCATCTGGACTCGCTCCACCGCAGCTCCAACTTCAAAGCAATCAGGCAACCCAAGGAAGAGCACCTCGGACACGTCGGGAAGATTTGAACTATCGAAGCCCGAGCAGCGACCCAAGCTTCTCTCGACGCCATCATCGTTGTCACACAGAAATCAGCGCCCCCGAAACGGCCGCCTCAGCAAACCACGCAGCCAAGATGCCGCCATGCACCACGACGAAGATTTGTTTTCAAAACTATGACGTATTTTATAGCAAATTCGGAAACTATAGGACCGAACACAAAAAATTCAGAAATGTGACCCCGTCGGCCTGCGGTGGGCCGAAGAGGGGCCCGTCGGCCTGCGGTGGGCCGAAGAGTGGCCCGTCGGCCTCCAGGAGGTCGAAGAGAGGCCCATCGGCCTGCGGGCGACCGAAGAGGGGCCCGTCGGCTTGCGGGCGGCCGAAGAGCGCCCGTCGGCCTCCAGGCGGCCGAAGAGCCCCTGGATAAGCCCGAGCGAGCAGATCCTTTCTTCCTCCTCTGGTTGCTGCCTCCTCTCTCTCTCTCTCTCGTTTCTCTGTTAACTTTCCACCCCCGCGCGGATCTCTTCCCTCGTCCACCCATTTTCCTATCCAACCCGCAGAAACAATAGATCATAGCATTCTCCACCGGCCTACGATATTATTTTTTTCTATGGGGTAGTTTTTTGTGCGTGAGGAGGAGCCATGGTGGGGTGGAGGAGGTGTGGCTGGTGAGGAGGTGGTGGGGTGGAGAGGAGGTGGTGGGGTGGAGAGGAAGAAGAAGGGGACACACGCGTCGAAGGTATACCAATGTCGTCACAAATTTTCTATGAGCTGTACATTTTATTTAGTGTACATAGTCATTTTAGCGGATAGTTAGTGTAGCCGGTAATAATTTTGTTCGTTGCGATTAATGAGAAGGTGGCAATGTCTGACAGGTGAAAATGTCTGAATCAGTAAATTTGACTGTTTACTACGGCCCTGGTAATGTTTGATATAATGAGTTGGGGATTGATCTTAGCGAGTTTAAAAATGGCGTCATGACACTTTCAGACCCGGACAGACTGGACATTAGACAGTTGAAGCACTGGTTGACTACTAGTTTTGGGCTGGATCCTGAAGTATGTTCCGTCAGTATTCATGCATTGTGGACCAAATCCTGTAAAAATGTCAAGTGGGAGTTGATGCCGATAGATAGGAGCCAGCATTGGGTGACCCTGTTAAGTCGTTGCCGAGACCGAAGAATCCACCCATATGCCCTAGTGCAACCAGTGGCGAAGGAGGAGAATACTGTACAACTCCACGTGGGGTATGAACCAGGCCAGGGTAGTCAAGTGGCTAACGAGATTTATTTATCCGGGTCACAGCCACCGGATGTGGATGCTAGCCAAGCCGAGAAAGAGTCAGACTACGTGCCACACAATGTTTGTGGTCATGATACTGGGCAGAGTATTCAGTCGATAATATTAGCTGGTTCTGGTGTTGCTGATGGGGATGAGGAAGGCGATGAAATGCAGAGGGTGATGGAGGAAGAGGACGAGGATGGATTTGCGGAGGATCTGGATTCTGAAAATTCCGAGGATGAAGTGGAGGTACCGATTCCTTCTGCATGGGATCAGGACATATCCACCGGCCTTACTGTCAACGATGGCCATGAGACTCCATGGCAATATAATCTGAACCAAGTCCAGATAGGGGCTATGTTTGACACAAAGAAAAAGTTGAAGTATGCGGTGATAAAGTGGGCTATGTCTACGCAGAGGGTTTTCCGGACACACATACCGAGTCCAACAAACTATACCGTGAAGTGTGTTGAAACAGGTTGTCCTGCGAAGGTGCACGGGCACGTGCCGAAGTATAACATCCACTGGGTTGTCACCAATGTGGTCCCACATAATTGTGTGAGGAAAAACCTGTTGGTTCATCATCCAAACCTGACTTCAACTCTCATTGCGCAACTCATGTATACTGAGATAGTGGAGAAGAAAGATATGGAAGCAAAACACATCCAGACAGCAGTGAAGGTCAGATGGAATTATGACATTCCATATGGGAAGGCTTGGAGGGCTAAGCAGAAGGCTATGGAGGAAAGGTTTGGGACGTTCTTCGACTCATATGATAATGTTGTCCGTCTCCTTGACATACTGAAGGAGAGGAATCCCGACACTTATGTTAACATACAACACACGAGGTTGGAGATTATACCAGATTTCAAGGTGTTGAAACGAGTATTCTTCTCTTTCGCTATGTGCATCGAAGCTTTCCGGCATTGTCCTCCTGTGATGTTTGTGGATGGTACAATTCTGACTGGTCAGTACAAAGGGCAAATCCTGACTGCTATTGGTGTGGACGGGAACAATCAAATCATCCCACTAGCCATGGCATTTGTGGAGGGTGAGAACTTTCCGAGCTGGGTATGGTCCTTCCGGCAAGTTAAAATTGCGATCGTGAAGGATCGACCAAACGTGTGTGTCATTCATGACAGACATGCTGGTATATTGAAGGCCGTGAAGACACTAAGGAATCCAACAGCTGACGAACCAACACCTTGGAAGGACTTGCAGAGCCGGTGGTGCATGCGCCATCTTGGGGCTAATTTTTTCTCACAGTTCAAGAACAAACGGTTGATGAACTTGTTCAAAAAATTATGCAAGCAGAACTAGCAGCGCAAATACGAATTTATTTGGTCAAAACTAGATGAGTTTACTAAGAAGCAGGTCCGTGCGAGGAAGAAAATGGAAAAAGACCAGGTTAAATTAGTAGCACTCATCGCGGAGCTAGAGGAGCCAATAGGTCTTTGTGACTTGCCAGCAATTGACCCTCCTAATACTCAGAGAAAGAAGGGCAGGGCAATAAAGAATTTTTCTGAGTGGATAGAGAAAGAGCCTCCAGTGAATTGGTCTTTGCTGCATGACACCCATGGAGCTAGGTATGGCCACATGACAACCAATCTTGCAGAGGTGTATAACTTTGTACTCAGAGGGAATAGAGCATTGCCACTCACAGCTATTGTGGAGGCTGTATTCCATGTCACTTTGAGATATTTTAGAGAAAGGCACGAGTTAGCAAAGAAGCATATTGCAGATAATCAGAACACACCTTATTGTAGCCGTGTCATGGAGTACATGGCTCAGAAGATAGAGAAAGCAAAGAAGCACACTGTTAGACGCATAGGTAATCAGGAAAGGAGGTATGAGGTTCAGCTTCCTACTGATGGTTTTGGTTCTGCAAATGAGGTGAAGACGCACGAGGTAAAAATTGGAACGGAATTTTATCCAACTTGTGAGTGTACATGCAACAAACCGAAGTTGTTGCACCTGCCTTGCTCACATGTGTTGGCTGCCTGTGGCCAGATTGAGTTGGACGCTATCTCCTTCGTGTCCCCATACTATTTAAAAGATGCAGTACTCAATGTCTGGACAGGTGAGATGACAGGGTTTAGAGTCGTCGGCAATTTCAACAAGGTAAATGATGGGGAGAGAGTATACATCCCGGATCCAGAACTTCGGCAAACAAGCAGGGGCAGACGTAAGGTAAAGCGCATCCGAAACGATATGGACCAATCTGAAGCTGGCGGAGCAACCAGACAATGTTTGCTATGCGCGGCTTATGGGCATAGGATGAAATATTGTCCCGACCTGAACAAAGACGGTGCTTCCACATCGACGAGTGCTTCCACATCGACGACTGCGACAACAGTAGCAAGAGGCGGACGTGGTCGTGGCAGTCGTGGTGGTCGTGGCAGTCGAGGCCGAAGGGGCGGACGAGGAAGAAATAACTCACAAGCTATATAATGTGTCAGACTATGTTTTAATTTGTAATATGTCTGGACTATGTTTTAATGTGTAATATGTCGGACTATGTTTTATTCTGTACTATGTTATAATTTGTAATATGTCTGGACTATTTTTTAATTTGTAATATGTCTGGACTATGTTTTAATTGCAGATATGGCTTCGTATCCGTTGCTTAATGGTAATATCGATAGAGGGCACCGGGCCGCACTTATGGAAGCGGGCAAGAACTTAGACGTGTTGATCACTCGCACCCCAAAGTCTAACTAGATGATACACCCTTTATGGGTTGATAGGTATGTGTCGGTATAATGACTTACTATGTTTGACATCCTTTTGATAGCCGCTAACTGTATGCTACATTCTCTTTATTTTGTAGGTTAAGTTGGGCTGGACTTCTACCCTTGGCACGGCTGGTTGAGGGTACATTGGATGAGTGGGTTGAACATCCGGAATTGGATGAGGCAGGTGAACCAATGCAGTTACACAAGAGGCAAGTCACACGTTTCTCTTACGACAGGTCACTCCTTACCTGCTTAGTAGATAGATGGAGACCAGAGACACATACGTTTCACTTTCCCTGGGGAGAGATGGCGCCTACTTTACAGGATGTGTCTTACTTGTTGGGATTACCTCTGGCCGGTGCTGCCATATGTCCTTTAGAGGCAGAACCTGGTTGGCTAGCATCGATGCAGACCCGTTTTTTGGCTGCGGTGCCAACTGCTACGGTCCTAGACAACGATCGTCACGGGCCTCGTTTTAGGTGGTTGAGCCAGTTTCAGGTAACCTTCACGGCCAGTTTAAAAAATGTTGTTTTCATTGTTGTCCTCATTGCATAGTTCATACAATCGTTTGGTTTCTATGTAGATTGTCTACTTAGGATATCCCGTTGTTCAGTTGTCAGAGGCACAGATTGACTGATCCCTAGAGGCATATATTATGTGGTTGTTCGGCAAGACGATGTTCACGGAGAACCATGTGACCACTGTCGATGCACAACTCATCGGTATTGCACGAGAGATAGCTGACGCACGTTGCCCGGGGGACATTCTGTAGAGGTGTTTTGGTTCTGCTGTGTTAGCGGCTACGTACAGAGGCATGTGCAAAGCTTGCTTGTTGAAGTCTAGAAAATCAGGTCTTGTTGGATGTCCACTATTGTTGCAGCTCTGGTCATACGAGAGATTCCCTATTGGTCGACCCTATGTCAGCGTTGAAAGACCTTTTGGTTTTGAGGACATGGCTGGGACTTACGTGCCTTCTATCGGCGACTTGCCTACTATGGGATCTGTTTGGGCACGAAGAGAGGTATTTTCATATTAAGTAACAATATGAATTACTAATGTTTATTTCTTGCTATTCAATAGTATTACTAATGCATATTTGTTGTCATGCACAGAGACAGCTTGCGCATAGCCAGGTGAGGGGCTGATACCCCTCCTTCATGGCGCAGTTTGATAGTTTGCACGAGGATCAAGTTATCTGGGAGCCATACTCCCATCAGGCTATATTATCCAGGTGTCCAGTTGGGATTTCTGGATTGTGCACTAGAGATCGGCACTATTGGATGACCAAGGCCAAGTTGGTGTTCGACGTGACGGTTGAGGAGATGGCTCTTCATAGGGTGATGAGACAGTTCGGTCTATGCCAAGAGCCTGACATTCCTGTTATTCCACACTTACCAGATCACGTGCACAAGTAAGTAATACTATTTTAGTTCTCATGTCTGCATTCAGAATATAACTAATCATGTAACGCGCATTTCAATCTCAGGTACAGTCGCGTAGGAGGAAACAGGTCCCAGGATTCTTGGCTTCGCGACATTAGCCCTTACGTCGACGAATGGACTACTGCGCCGACAAATATCTGGGATGAAGTTCGGCCCTTTGACTGGGACAAGTTCGGGTTGTATCTGCAGCGTTACCGGCATAGCATGAGGATCTACTTGGTTCCATCATCAGCTCCTGATCAGATCGAATCCCCTCTCACCAGTGATCTATTCCCAACTGCCTCTGTTGTGGTTACCAGACACCACGCGGTACGTGCTATGGTTCTCACATGTTAAGTTTTTCCTTAACCTGAACATATACAATTGGTTAACTATTCGTGTTGTCTGCCATACAACGATGATCTAATTGGTTAACTCTCCGTGTACAGGGTGACTTGACATGCGAGGCGCTAGAGGAGGTTTCCGCTTTAATGCAACGCTTTGAGAGGGGAGATAATATCCCACCGCGAGAGAACGTCTCATGGTTGAGGGGTCTTCATGAGAAGCTACGCGGGATTTACGCAGCTGTTACATGTAGACGATCTTCGGATGTTGCTAACCCTCGTCCAGCACATCGTCCGCCACGCCCCTCTCTGCAGCGTTCAGAACCTCGACCCTCTGTGCACCGTTCAGAACCTCGACCCTCTGTGCACCGTTCGGAACCACGACCCTCTGTGCAGCGTTCAGAACCACGACCTTCACAACCAGGGAGCTCTTCCTGGCAGCAGACACCTCCTTCACAACCAGGGAGCTATTTCTACCAGCAGCCACCTCCTTCACAACCAGGGAGCTCTTCCTGGCATAATCAGATGGACCTAGGTAACACTACTTTGTACATTCTTTTAAACATTGTAGGTTCGCAAATCAATTTTACATGTTTTACTTTACCGCAGTCGGCAGCCAGTCGCAACCGTTCATGCATTCAGTCCAGTCACCGATGCTTAGTGGTGCTGGTTCGTTCTTAGACGGCGAGGGCGACGACGATGACCGAGCTGCAAACACCTATGAGTTCTCGCAGACAGTTCTTCACACTCCACCACCACCATGGACGCAGGAGACACAGACACTGACAGACGAGGTGGTCTATGGTCGTGGTCATCGTGAGACTCGTCCACCGCCTGAGCGCTTATCGCCTTCCGGTCCTCGTCCGAGGAAGACCAAGATTCGTCGCCGTCCCCAGCAGTGATATGGTTATCTATGTATGAGACATGACTATCTAATTATGTATGAGACATATGTCTATTTTATGTATGGGACAAATTACTATCTACTTATGTATGAGACATATTCATGTTCTATTTCAGTGGTCAATTGGTTTAGAGGGATAACACTTGTACTGCAAACTAAATGCATCCAACGCCGCGCTTTACATAAAACATAATGCCCACAAAACAAGACAATACACACAAATAATATAAAATACAACTGAATTAAACAATACAACTGAAATTACAAATTATAGCTAAAAAACTACATGAATGCATCATCGTCCTCCTCCGTCCATGCAGAGCTCTTGCCCTTTGTCGATGCAGAGCTCCTGCCCTTCGTCGATGCAGAACTCTTGCCCTTCGACGATGCGGTAGTCTTGACCGTGGTGCTCGGCATGAAGAGGTCGTCTTCGTCCTCCGTCGATGCAGATCTCTTGCCCTTCGTCGATGTAGAGCTCTTGCCCTTCGACGATGCGGTAGTCTTGACCTTGGTGCTCGGCATGAAGAGGTCGTCTTCGTCCTCACTGTCTACTGACCATAAATCTGAATTATTTACAGCAAGCCTGAGGTAAGATTCACCTTTATGCAGTTGCTTCTGCCATCTGCCATGCAACCTGAGAAGTTCTTTCCGTATCTCCTCAAATGTCCTGGGAGGCCACCCACTCCTAACTAATGAGTGAGCCAACTCATTCATTATGGTGTCACTACTGATGAGTTCCTCCCATGGAACTACTCTATCGTCGATCTTGAAATTGGCGGCTAGACGGAGAAGACGATCGGACATACCAGAGTGAAAACTACGATCAAAAGGATAATGGGACATCTCCACGAAACTACACTTGCCTGCTCACCCACCTTACTGCGGAGGGGGTTATATAGGTTCAGAAGAGAAGATGGCGGGAAAGAATGGCGGGAGAGAAAGGCGGGAAAGAAGAGAGAATGGCGAGAAAGAAAATGGCGGGATAGTAGGGCGGGAAAAGAAAATGACGAGATAGAATGTCGGGAAATGGTTGCGGGAAAGTACAAAGTCTATAAGTACGATCACTGCGGCAAAGGGCTGAAAACAACATCAAGCTCCTGATCTCGCTCTTTGAAGGTTATGAGCACCAAATTGTTTACTTCAATAGACGATGCCCGAAGAAAATTACCGAAACCTTCCTTCTTGAACACCATTCTACCACCCAAGCCAATAAAGTAGGAACAAGGAATGCTCACAGATATATCATCATCTTCAGAATCCAAAGTAATTTCAAGAGTTAAAAAACCAGTCCTAGGAATTGACAAAAAATCCTTCAAACTCCTCACAACCATGCTCGGAATAACCTGACAAAAAACATCAAGTTATATGATGTTCAGCTTACAAATTTAAAAAAGTATACTAGAGCAAAGAACAAATAAATAAACAGTAGCCAAAAACAAAGCTCACCATATGTTGACCATTAACATTCATGGAATCAATCCTATGAACAAAAGGAGTACACAATATGTAGTTGTCATCAAAGAGCTGTCGCGACATGAAATACATTTGCTGATAATTCAGACTGACACCACGACTATAAAAACAACTGTCAACAAGTTCCCTCTCAGTTTCACTCAGATCCTCAAGAGCTACAAAAAAATAATTTCACAAATTGAGCAGAACAGCAAAACGTATAAGCTGAAACAAAACTTAAAATCACTCAAAAAAAACTTACCAACACAGGGTAAAGGGAACAACATAACACCATCCCGATGAAAATCAACACCAATCATAGTTCCATAGTGCTCAAGCCTAACAGTCATCATGTCACGATGACGGAGACCATAATCATTCACAAGTTCCTCCCAGGAAGGATCATGGAATTTACTGCTCACCCGACCATGTCCAAACAGAACACCATATAAGTTACCCTCACTGTTGTGAAGAGCAAGATCAATATCTGTGTCACCCCTCTGAATAGCTAAAGCTCTGCACTCCTCAATGTACCGAGCAAGATGTGATCTAACACTGCACGGAACATACTACAAAAAGAATGGAAGCAAACATCATAATCATATAAACAAAGGCATTAGAATACATTCCAACCAAAACAACATCAACCATATGCCACAATCAGATAAACAAGATATAGAATCTTACAACACACCTTGAACAGCGACGATCCAGCACCACAGTGAAGACAGACGCACAAGAATCAAAGGAAGAACAAGGGCCACCTGGAGCTCGGCAAAAGGGGCAAGCCATTACCTGCAAAGAAACGGTGACCAATAAGAACTGAATCCACCTCCTCCACCCCACCATGGCTCCTCCTCACGCACAAAAACTACCCCGTAGCAAAAAAAATACCGTAGGCGAGCGGAGAATGCTATGATCTATTGTTTCTGCGGGTTGGATAGGAAAATGGGTGGACGAGGGAAGAGATCGGCGCGGGGGTGGAAGCACCAGAGAGCAACGAGAGAGAGAGAGGAGGAGCTAGCGAGCAGAGGAGGAAGAAAGGAGCGGCTCGGCCTTATCCAGGGACACTTCGGCCGCCTGGAGGCAGACCAGGGCTCTTCGGCCTCCTGGAGGCCGACGGGCCCCTCTTCGGTCGCCCGCAGGCCGACGGGCCTCTCTTCGGCCTCCTGGAGGCCGACGGGCCCCTCTTCGGCCCACCACAAGCCGACGGGGTCACATTTCTGAATTTTTTGCGTTCGGCCCTATAGTTTCCGAATTTGCTATAAAATACGTCATAGTTTTGAAAAAAAAATCCATGACGAAGATGCCACCATCCACCTCGGCGAAGATGCCGCCATCCACCGGTCTCGAGTTGTAGCCGGCTCCGAGACGATGCCCTCAAGGAGGAAGAAGACGTGAAGACGCCTTCATCGCCCAATCTCGCGGATATGAGGTTTCCCTTCGGAGCCAAGGCCACGAGGAGGGGGGAGGAGCAGCACACACATCAACACTTCCAAAAAAGAGCGTGACGCTCACGTGCGTCGCCGTCACTGTATCCAGCAAAGCCGGAGATAGGATTTCTCCCGATGAAGCTCGACCACCAACTGCCGGAACCAGGCGGCTACAAGCTGCCGCCTTCCAAACCTCGCAGACCACCAAGGGGAGCACCTCCCTCCAGTGCCCGCCCCCGTGATACGTCTCCAACGTATCAATAATTTTTGATTGTTCCATGCTATTATATTATCTGTTTTGGATGTTTTATATGCATTAATATGCTATTTTATATTATTTTTGGGACTAACCTATTAACCTAGTGCCTAGTGCCAGTTTCTGTTTTTTTCCTTGTTTTTGAGTATTGCAGATAAGGAATATTAAACGGAGTCCAAACGGAATAAAATCTTCGGGATGATTTTTCTTGAACCAGAAGAAACCTAACAGACTTGGAGATGAAGGCAGGAGACCTGCCGGGAGGCGACAAGCCACCTGGGCGCGCCCTAGGTCCGGGGGCGCCCCCCTGGCTTGTGGCCCCCCAGCAGGCCCTCCAACCCTAATATTTGGCCTATAAATTCCCAAATATTCCCCCAATACCAAAAAGAACCACGAAAATACTTTTCCGCCGCCGGAAGCCTCTGTTCCCGTGAGATCCCATCTTGGAGCCTTTTCCGGTAATCTGCCGGAGGGGGATTCGATCACGGAGGGCATCTACATCAACTCCATTGCCCCTCCGATGATGCGTGAGTAGTTCACCTCAGACCTTCGGGTCCATAGCTAGTAGCTAGATGGATTCTTCTCTCTCTATGTTCTTCAATACCATGTTCTTCATGATCTTCATGGAGATCTATCCGATGTAATACTCTTTTGCGGTGTGTTTGTCGAGATCCGATGAATTGTGGGTTTATGATCAGATTATCTATGAATATTATTTGAATCTTCTCTGAATTCTTATATGCATGATTTCATATCTTTGCAAGTCTCTTCGAGTTATTGGTTTGGTTTGGCCAACTAGATTGGTAATTCTTGCAATGGGAGAAGTGCTTGGTTTTGGGTTCAATCTTGCGGTGTCCTCACCCAATGACAAAGTAGGGGTAGCGAGGCACGTATTTGTATTGTTGCCATCAAGGATAAAAAGATGGGGTTTTCATCATATTTCTTGAGTTTATCCCTCTACATCATGTCATCTTACTTAATGCGTTACTCTGTTCTTCATGAACTTAATACTCTAGATGCAGGCAGGAGTCGGTCGATGTGTGGAGTAATAGTAGTAGATGCAGAATCGTTTCGGTCTACTTGACACGGACGTGATGCCTATATGCATAATCATTGCCTTGGATATCGTCATAACTATGCGCTTTTCTATCAATTGCTCGACAGTAATTTGTTCACCCACCGTATTATTTTCCTTCAAGAGAGAAGCCTCTAGTGAAACCTATGGCCCCCGGGTCTATTTTCCATATTATATTTTCAGATCTATAAACCAGAAATACTTATCTACTTTGTTGCATCACCCTTTCCTCTTCAAGGGAAAACCAACGCAAGCTCAAGAAGTAGCAAGAAGAATTTCTGGCGCCGTTGCCGGGGAGATCTACATCAAGCCTACCAAGTACCCATCACAAACTCATCTCTTGCATTTACATTATTTGCCATTTGCCTCTCGTTTTCCTCTCCCCCACTTCTAAAACGATTTTCAGAAAAATACCAAAAAGATTTGCCTTTTTATTCGCCCTTCTTCCGTTCGTCTTTTCGTTTGCCTTTTGTTTGCTTGTGTGCTAGATTGCTTGCTTTGTCACGATGGCTCAAGAGAATACCAAGTTGTGTGACTTTTCCAATACTAATAATAATGGTTTTATTAGTACTCCGATTGCTCCCGCCACTAGTGCGGAATCTTATGAAATTAATGCCGCTTTGCTTAATCTTGTTATGAAAGAACAATTTTCCGGCCTTCCTAATGAAGATGCCGCATCCCATCTAAATACTTTCGTTGAGTTGTGTGATATGCAAAAGAAGAAAGATGTGGATAATGATATTATTAAATTGAAGCTATTTCCTTTCTCACTACAAGATCGTGATAAAACCTGGTTTTCATCTTTGCCTAAAAATAGTATTGATTCATGGAATAAGTGTAAAGATGCTTTTATTTCCAAGTACTTTCCGCCCGCTAAGATCATCTCCCTTAGGAACGATATAATGAATTTTAAGCAACTTGATCATGAGCATGTTGCACAATCTTGGGAGAGGATGAAACTAATGATTAGAAATTGCCCCGCACATGGTTTGAGTTTATGGATGATTATACAAATTTTTTATGCGGGATTGAATTTTGCTTCTAGAAATCTTTTAGATTCCGCCGCGGGTGGTACTTTTATGGAAATCACATTAGGAGAGGCTACTAAACTCCTAGATAATATTATGGCAAATTACTCTCAATGGCATACCGAAAGATCTCCTACTAGTAAAAAAGTGCATGCTATTGAAGAAATAAACACTTTGAGTGAAAAGATGGATGAATTAATGAAATTGTTTGCTAGCAAGAGTGCTCCTGTTGATCCCAATGATATGCCTTTGTCTTCTTTGATTGGAAATAGTAATGAATCTATGGATGTGAATTTTGTTGGTAGGAACAATTTTGGTAATAACGCGTATAGAGGTAATTTCAACCCTGGGCCGTTTCCTAGTAATTCCTCTAATAATTATGGTAATTCCTACAACAATTCTTATGGAAATTATAATAAGATGCCCTCTGATCTTGATAATAATATTAAATAATTTATTAGTTCGCAAAAGGTTTTCAATGCTACGATTGAAGAAAAATTGTTCAAGATTGATGATTTGGCTAGGAACGTTGATAGAATTTCTTTTGAGATTGATTCTTTGAAAATTAGATCTACTCCACCCAAGCGTGATATTAATGATTCTTTAAAAGCTATGAGAACTTCTATTGATGAGTGTAAGGAAAGAACCGCTAGAATGCGTGCTAAGCGTGAATGGCTTGAAAAAATGTGTTCTCGTGATAATAATGATGAAGATCTTAAAGTAATTGATGTAACTCCTATTGAATCTTTGTTTTCTAATACAAAACTTGATAAAGATGGGACTGAAGATAAGTCAAATTTAGTTAAAAGTCGTCCCAATGATTCGGAGTTTATAGATCTTAATGCTAAAATTGATAAAAGTGGGATTGAAGAGGTCAAAACTTTAAATAGCAATGAACCCACTCTTTTGGATTTCAAGTACTTTAATTATGATAGTTGTTCTTTGATTGATTGTATTTCCTTGTTGCAATCCATCTTGAATTCTCCGCATGCTTATAATCAAAATAAAGCTTTTACTAAACATATTGTTGATGCTATGATGAAATCTTTTGAAGAAAAACTTAAGTTGGAAGTTTCCATACCTAGAAAGCTTTATGATGAGTGGGAACCTACTATTAAGATTAAAATTATAGATTATGAGTACCATGCTTTGTGTGATTTGGGTGCTAGCATTTCCACGATTCCGAAAACTTTATGTGATGTGCTAGGTTTCCATGATCTTGATGATTGCTCTTTAAATTTGCATCTAGCGGATTCCACTATTAAGAAACCTATGGGAAGGATTAATGATGTTCTTATTGTTGCAAATAGGAATTATGTGCCCGTAGATTTCATTGTTCTTGATATAGATTGCAATCCTACATGCCCTATTATTCTTGGTAGACCTTTCCTTATAACGATCGGTGCAATTATTGATATGAAAGAAGGAAACATTAGATTCCAATTTCCGTTAAGGAAAGGCATGGAACACTTTCCTAGAAAGAAAATTAAATTACCTTATGAATCTATTATGAGAGCTACTTATGGATTGCATACCAAAGATGGCAATACCTAGATCTATTGCGTTATGCCTAGCTAAGGGCGTTAAACAATAGCACTTGTTGGGAGGCAGCCCAATTTTATTTTATGCTTCTGTTTTTTGTTTATGTTCTTGAGTGTTTTGCACATTATTAAATCTGTAGTAATTGTGTTTTATTGTTTTAATTAGTGTTTGTGCCAAGTAAGACCTTTGGGATGGTTTACGGTGATTGTTGATTTGGTTTTGCTGAAAAACAGAAACTTTTGCGCTCAGTCCAGGAATTTTATAAATTCACCAGAGCGTCAATTGGATCTGAATTTTTTACACAAGATTTATATACAAATTTCCCTGATTTTCCTAATTTTTTAGAATTTTTGGAGTTACAGAAGTATTCGAAGTTTACAGATTTCTACAGACTGTTCTGTTTTTGACAGATTCTGTTTTCTTTGTGTTGTTTGCTTATTTTGATGTATCTATGGGTTGTATCGGGGGTATGAACCATGGAGAAGTTATAATACAGTATATATTACACCAATATAAATAAATAATGAGTTCAAAACAGTACCTAAAGTGGTGATTTATTTTTCTTATACTAACGGATCTCACGAGTTTTCTGTTGAGTTTTGTGTTGTGAAGTTTTCAAGTTTTGGGTAAAGATTTGATGGACTATGGAATAAGGAGTGGAAAGAGCCTAAGCTTGGGGATGCCCAAGGCACCCCAAGCCATATTAAAGGATACCAAAGAGCCTAAGCTTGGGGATACCCCGGAAGGCATCCCCTCTTTCGTCTTCAATCCATCGGTAAATTTACTTGAGGCCTACTTTTATTCACCACATGATATGCGTTTTGCTTGGAGCGTCTTGTATGATATGAGTCTTTGCTTTTTAGTTTGCCACAATCATCATCTCTGCACACATCTTTTGAGAGGGACACGCATTAATCCTGAATTTATTAGAATACTCTTTGTGCTTCACTTATATCTTTTGAGCTAGGCAATGTTGCTCTAGTGCTTCACTTATATCTTTTTAGAGCACGGTGGTGTTTTTATTTTATAGAAATAATTGAACTCTCGTACCTCACTTATATTATTTTGAGAGTCTTTAAACAGCATGGTAATTGGTTTAGGTTATGAATTTGGTCCTAATATAATGGGCATCCAAGAGGGATATAATAAAAACTTTCATATAAAGTGCATTGAATACTATGAGAAGTTGGATTCCTTGCATATAGTTTTGAGATATAAAGATGGTGATGTTAGAGTCATGCTAGTGAGTAATTGTGAAATGGTAAAAATACTTGTGTTAAAGTTTGTGACTCCCGTAGCATGCACGTATGGTGAACCGTTATGTAACGAAGTCGGAGCATGATTTGTTTAATGATTGTCATCCTTTGTGTGAGGGTCGGGAGCGCGCGATGGTTAACTCCTACCAACCTCTCCCCTAGGAGCATGCATCTAATACTTTGCTTCGATAACTAATAGATTTTTGCAATAAGTATGTGAGTTCTTTATGACTAATGTGAGTCCATGGATTATACACACTCTCACCCTTCCACCATTGCTAGCCTCTCTAGTACCGCGCAACTTTCGCCGGTGCATTAAACCCACCTTCCTCAAAACAGACACCATATACCCTTCCTCAAAACAGCCACCATACCTACCTATTATGGCATTCCCATAGCCATTCCGAGATATATTGCCATGCAACTTCCACCGTTCCGTTTTTTGATGACACGCACCATCATTGTCATATTGCTTTGCATGATCGTAAGACAGCTAGCATGATGTTTTCATGGCTTGTCCGTTTTTTGATGTCATTTGCTATGCTAGATCGTTGCACATCCCGGTACATGCTACTTCTTGAGCTTGCGTTGGTTTTCCCTTGAAGAGGAAAGGGTGATGCAGCAAAGTAGATAAGTATTTCCCTCAGTTGTTGAGAACCAAGGTATCAATCCAGTAGGAGATACAAGCAAGTCCCCAATTGATGTACCTACACAAATAATCAAACACTTGCACCCAACACTATAAAGGGGTTGTCAATCCCTTCACGGTTATTTGCAAGGATGAGATCTGATAGAGATAGATATAGAAGATTACTAAAATGAAAAGTAAAACAAAAGTAAAAAGACTGCAGCAAAGTATTTTTGGTATTTTTTGTTTATAGATCTGAAAATATAATATGGAAAATAGACCCGGGGGCCATAGGTTTCACTAGAGGCTTCTCTCTTGAAGGAAAATAATACGGTGGGTGAACAAATTACTGTCGAGCCATTGATAGAAAAGCGCATAGTTATGACTATATCCAAGGCAATGATTATGCATATAGGCATCACGTCCGTGTCAAGTAGACCGAAACGATTCTGCATCTACTACTATTACTCCACACATCGACCGACTCCTGTCTGCATCTAGAGTATTAAGTTCATGAAGAACAGAGTAACGCATTAAGTAAGATGACATGATGTAGAGGGATAAACTCAAGCAATATGATGAAAACCCCATCTTTTTATCCTCGATGGCAACAATACAAATACGTGCCTCGCTACCCCTACTTTGTCACTGGGTGAGGACACCGCAAGATTGAACCCAAAACCAAACACTTCTCCCATTGTAAGAATTACCAATCTAGTTGGCCAAACCAAACCAATAACTCGAAGAGACTTGCAAGGATATGAAATCATGCATATAAGAATTCAGAGAAGATTCAAATAATATTCATAGATAATCTAATCATAAACCCACAATTCATCGGATCTCGACAAACACACCGCAAAAGAGTATTACATCGGATAGATCTCCATGAAGATCATGAAGAACATAGAGAGAGAAGAAGCCATCTAGCTACTAGCTATGGACCCGAAGGTCTGAGGTGAACTACTCACGCATCATCCGAGGGGCAATGGACTTGATGTAGATGCCCTCCGTGATAGAATCCCCCTCCGGCAGATTATCGGAAAAGGCTCCAAGATGGGATCTCACGGGAACAGAGGCTTCCGGCGGCAGAAAAGTATTTTCGTGTCTCCCTTTGGTATTGGGGGAATATTTGGGAATTTATAGGCCGAAGAATAGGGTTAGGAGACCTACTGGGGGGCCACAAGCCAGGGGGGCGCGCCCCCCCTAGGGCGCGCCTAGGTGGCTTGTCGCCTCCCGGCAAGTCTCCTGCCTTCATCTCCAAGTCTGGCAGGTTTCTTCTGGTCCAAGAAAAATCATTCTGAAGATTTTATTCCGTTTGGACTCCGTTTAATATTTCTTATCTGCAATACTCAAAAACAAGGAAAAAACATAAATTGGCACTAGGTTAATAGGTTAGTCCCAAAAATAATATAAAATAGCATATTAATGCATATAAAACATCCAAAACAGATAATATAATAGCATGGAACAATCAAATTTTATAGATACGTTGGAGACGTATCAAGCATCCCCAAGCTTAATTCCTGCTCGTCCTCGAGTAGGTAAATGATAAAAACAGAATTTTTGATGTGGAATGCTACCCAACATATTTATCCATGTAATATTCTTTATTGTGGCATGAATATTCAGATCCATAAGATTCAAAACAAGAGCTCAATATTGACATAAAAACAGTAATACTTCAAGCATACTAACAAGCAATTGTGTCCTTTCAAAATAACATGGCCTTAGAAGTTATCCCTACAATATCATATGGTCTGGCTATGCTCCATCTTCACCACACAAAGTATCTAAATCATGCACACCCCCGATGACAAGTCAAGCAATTGTTTCACACCTTTTATGATCACAAACATTTTCAACTTTCACGCAATACATGAGCGTGAGCCATGGATATAGCACTATAGGTGGAATAGAATATGGTGGAGGTTGTATGGAAAAAGGAGAAGATAGTCTCACATCAACTAGGCGTATCAACGGGCTATGGAGATGCCCATCAATAGATATCAATGTGAGTGAGTAGGGATTGCCATGCAACGGATGCACTAGAGCTATAAGTGTATGAAAGCTCAAAAAGAAACTAAGTGGGTGTGCATCCAACTTGCTTGCTCACGAAGACCTAGGGCAATTTGAGGAAGCCCATCATTGGAATATACAAGCCAAGTTATATAATGAAAAATTCCCACTAGTATATGAAAGTGACAAAAATAGGAGACTCTCTATCATGAAGATCAAGGTGCTACTTTGAAGCACAAGTGTGGAAAAAAGATAGTAACATTGTCCCTTCTCTCTTTTCTCTCATTTTTATTTATTTTGGTGGGCATCTTTGGCCTCTTTTTTTTATATGGGATTCATTGGCCTCTTTTATTATTTGTAAAGTCCAGAGACTCATCCCTACTTGTGAGGGAATCATAGCTTCCATCATCCTTTCCTCACATGGGACAATGCTCTAATAATGATGATCATCACACTTTTATTTACTTACAACTCGACACCTACAACAAGATATGACTCTATATGAATGCTTCCGGTGGTGTACCGGGATGTGCAATGATCTAGCATAGCAAATGACATAAAAAACGGACAAGCCATGAAAACATCATGCTAGCTGTCTTACGATCATGCAAAGCAATATGACAATGATGGTGCGTGTCATAAAAAAACGGAACAGTGGAAGTTGCATGGCAATATATCTCGGAATGGCTATGGAAATGCCATAATAGGTAGGTATGGTGGCTGTTTTGAGGGAGGTGTATATGGTGGCTGTTTTGAGGAAGGTGGGTTTAATGCACCGGCGAAAGTTGCGCGGTACTAGAGAGGCTAGCAAAGGTGGAAGGGTGAGAGTGCGTATAATCCATGGACTCACATTAGTCATAAATAACTCACATACTTATTGCAAAAATCTATTAGTCATTGAAGCAAAGTGTTAGACGCATGCTCCTAGGGGAGAGGTTGGTAGGAGTAAACCATCACGCGCTCCCGACCCTCACACAAAGGATGACAATCATTAAACAAATCATGCTCCGACTTCGTTACATAACGGTTCACCATACGTGCATGCTACGGGAGTCACAAACTTTAACACAAGTATTTTTACCATTCCACAATTACTCACTAGCATGACTCTAACATCACCATCTTTATATCTCAAAACTATATGCAAGGAATCCAACTTCTCATAGTATTCAATGCACTTTATATGAAAGTTTTTATTATATCCCTCTTGGATGCCCATTATATTAGGACTAATCATAACCTAAACCAATTACCATGCTGTTTAAATACTCTCAAAATAATATAAGTGAGGTACGAGAGTTCAAAAATTTCTATAAAATAAAGACACCACCGTGCTCTAAAAAGATATAAGTGAAGTACTAGAGCAACATTGCCTAGCTCAAAAGATATAAGTGAAGCACATAGAGTATTCTAATAAATTCACGATTAATGCATGTCCCTCTCAAAAGATGTGTGCAGCAAGGATGATTGTGGAAAACTAAAAAGCAAAGACTCATATCATACAAGACGCTCCAAGCAAAACACATATCATGTGGTGAATAAAAATATAGCCTCAAGTAAATTTACCGATGGATTGAAGACGAAAGAGGGGATGCCTTCCGGGGCATCCCCAAGCTTAGGCTCTTTGTTATCCTTGAATATGGCTTGGGGTGCCTTGGGCATCCCCAAGCTTTGGCTCTTGCCACTCCTTATTCCATAGTCCATCAAATCTTTACCCAAAACTTGAAAACTTCACAACACAAAACTCAATAGAAAACTCATGAGATCCGTTAGTATAAAAAAAAATCACCACTTTAGGTACTGTTGTGAACTCATTCTTTATTTATATTGGTGTAATATCTACTGTATTCTAACTTCTCCATGGTTCATACCCCCCGATACAACCCATAGATACATCAAAATAAGCAAACAACACAAAGAAAACAGAATCTGTCAAAAACAGAACAGTCTGTAGCAATCTGTAGACTTCGAATACTTCTGTAACTCCAAAAATTCTGAAAAAACATGGAAATCAGGGAAATTTGTACATAAATCTTGTGTAAAAAATTCAGATCCAATTGACGCTCTGGTGAATTTATAAAATTCCTGGACTGAGCGCAAAAGTTTCTGTTTTTCAGCAAAACCAAATCAACAATCACCGCAAACCATCCCAAAGGTCTTACTTGGCACAAACACTAATTAAAACAATAAAACAAAATTACTACAGAGGTAATAATGTGCAAAACACTCAAGAACAGAAGCAAAAAACATAAACATAAAATAAAATTGGGTTGCCTCCCAACAAGCGCTATTGTTTAACGCCCTTAGCTAGGCATAACGCAATAGATCTAGGTATTGTCATCTTTGGTATGCAATCCATAAGTAGCTCTCATAATAGATTCATAAGGTAATTTAATTTTCTTTCTAGGAAAGTGTTCCATGCCTTTCCTTAATGGAAATTGGAATCTAATGTTTCCTTCTTTCATATCAATAATTGCACCGATCGTTCTAAGTAAAGGTCTACCAAGAATAATAGGGCATGTAGGATTGCAATCTATATCAAGAACAATGAAATCTACTGGCACATAATTCCTAGTTGCAACAATAAGAACATCATTAATCCTTCCCATAGGTTTCTTAATAGTGGAATCCGCTAGATGCAAATTTAAAGAGCAATCATCAAGATCATGGAAACCTAGCACATCACATAAAGTTTTTGGAATCGTGGAAACGCTAGCACCCAAATCACACAAAGCATGGCACTCATAATCTTTAATTTTAATCTTAATAGTAGGTTCCCACTCATCATAAAGCTTTCTAGGTATGGAAACTTCCAACTCAAGTTTTTCTTCAAAATATTTCAACATAGCATCAACGATATGTTTAGTAAAAGTTTTGTTTTGATTATAAGCATGCGGATAATTCAACATGGATTGCAACAAGGAAATACAATCAATCAAAGAACAACTATCATAATTAAAGTCCTTGAAATCCAAAAGAGTGGGTTCATTGCTATTTAAAGTTTTGACATCTTCAATCCCAGTTTTATCAATCTTAGCATTAAGATCTATAAACTCCGAATCATTGGGACGGCTTTTAACTAAAGTTGACTTATCTCCAGTCCCATCTTTATCAAGATTTGTTTTAGAAAACAAAGATTCAATAGGAGTCACATCAATCACTTTAAGATCTTCATCATTATTTAAAGATTCTGGCTTCGCGGCCATTGTATTGACTAAGGTAGCTTGTTTATCAGAAATTTGGCCTACTAAATTTTCAAGGTGAGCAAACTGAGATTTTAAACCATAAAATTCTTTAGACATATCATCAAGCTCTTTATTCATGTATTCCAGCATAGTCTTTTGTTCTCTAAGATCGTTTCTAAAGAAACTATTATGGTCAAATTGAAGCGACATGAAACTTTTAGCATTATTCTCAATATCTTCCAACTTCCTAAGATAAGGATCAAAGTTTTTTGGTTGAGCCATAAGCAAACGATCTAACACACAAGCAAACGAAAAGACGAACGGAAGAGGGGCGAATAAAAAGGCAAATCTTTCTGAAAATCGTTTTAGAAGTGGGGGAGAGGAAAACGAGAGGCAAAAGGCAAATAATGTAAATGCAAGAGATGAGTTTGTGATGGGTACTTGGTAGGCTTGATGTAGATCTCCCCGGCAATGGCGCCAGAAATCCTTCTTGCTACTTCTTGAGCTTGCATTGGTTTTCCCTTGAAGAGGAAAGGGTGATGCAGCAAAGTAGATAAGTATTTCCCTCAGTTGTTGAGAACCAAGGTATCAATCCAGTAGGAGATACAAGCAAGTCCCCAATAGATGTACCTACACAAATAATCAAACACTTGCACCCAACGCTATAAAGGGGTTGTCAATCCCTTCACGGTTATTTGCAAGGATGAGATCTGATAGAGATAGATATAGAAGATTACTAAAACGAAAAGTAAAACAAAAGTAAAAAAGATTGCAGCAAAGTATTTTTGGTATTTTTAGTTTATAGATCTGAAAATATAATATGGAAAATAGACCCGGGGGCCATAGGTTTCACTAGAGGCTTCTCTCTTGAAGGCAAATAATACGGTGGGTGAACAAATTACTGTCGAGCAATTGATAGAAAAGCGCATAGTGTTGGGGAACGTTGCATGGGAAACAAAAATTTTCCTACGCACACACAAGATCTATCCATGGTGATGAGCATCTACGAGAGGGAGAGTGAATCTACATACCCTTGTAGATCGCTAAGCGGAAGCGTTAAGAAACGCGGTTGATGTAGTCGAACGTCTTCGCGATCCAAATCGCCGAGCGTCCCGCGATCCAATCACGATCACGGTCCTTCCGATCTAGCGCCGAACGGACGGCACCTCCGCGTTCAACACACGTACGGCTTGATGACGCCTTCACCTCCTTGATCCAGCGAGCGATGGTGAAGTAGTGGATGAGTTCCAGCAGCACGACGGCGTGGTGATGGTGGTGAGGAACAATCTCTGCAGGGCTTCGCCAAGCGCTACGGAGATTATGACGGGAGGAACTAGAGGGTTAGGGTTGCCGGCACACGGCTTGGGAAATCTTGATGTCTCCCGTGTGCTAGCCCTGCCCCTCTATTTATATGTTGAGCCTTGGGGTCTAAACTTGGAGTAAAAGCCTCCTCCAGGTCGGTTTTGCCCGCACAAGGTCGGTTTGGCCCGCAGGGAAAGAGTCCAACTCGGATCCCTGTAGTACCGCGCACAAGCGGTAGTACCGCTCACGAGCGGTAGTACCGCTTGAGCGGTAGTACCGCTTCACACAAGCGGTAGTACCGCTTGGGCGGTAGTACCGCTTCACACAAGCGGTAGTACCGCTTACGCGGTAGTACTGCCTTTCCAGCGGTAGTACCGCTTAAGGCAGCAGCAAAACTTCCTTTTGCACTTTCCAATACCTCGTGGGCTTTATCCCTTTGGCTCATATAAAGTGTTGCTGCACCCGAACACTTCGGTAAACATCCGGAACCCCTTCCGGTGAATTCCGGAACTCTTCCGGAGATCAAAACACTATTATCACATATATCAATCTTTACCTCCGAACCTTTTCGGAGATCCTCGTCATGTCCGGGATCTTATCCGGGACTCCGAACAACCTTCGGTCACCAACACAATAACTCAACTGTACTAATCGTCACCAAACGTTAAGTGTGTAGACCCTGCGGGTTCGAGAACTATGCAGACATGACCGAGACACCTCGACGGCCAATAACCAATAGCGGGACCTGGATGCCCATATTGGCTCCTACATATTCTACGAAGATCTTTATCGGTCGAACCTCTATGTCAAGGATTCAGTTAATCCCGTATACTGTTCCTTTTGTTCTTCGGTATGTTACTTGCCCGAGATTCGATCGTCGGTATCTCTATACCTAGTTCAATCTCGTTACCGGCAAGTCTCTTTACTCGTTCCGTAATACAAGATCTCGTGGCTAACACTTTAGTCACATTGCTTGCAAGGCTCATTGTGATGTTGTATTACCGAGTGGGCCCTGAGATACCTCTCCGTCACACGGAGTAACAAATCCCAGTCTTGATCCATGCCAACCCAACAGACATCCTCGGAGATACCTGTAGAGCACCTTTATAGTCACCCAGTTACGTTGCGACGTTTGATACACACAAGGTATTCCTCCGATGTCAGGGAGTTGCATGATCTCATGGTCATAGGAACAGATACTTGACATGCAGAAAACAATAGCAATAAACTGACACGATCATATGCCACGTTTTATAGTTTGGGTCTTATCCATCACATCATTCTCCTAATGATGTGATCCCGTTATCAAATGACATCTCATGTCAATGGCTAGGAAACCTTAACCATCTTTGATCAACGAGCTAGTCAACTAGAGGCTTACTAGGGACACAGTGTTGTCTATGTACCCACACATGTATTTGAGTTTCCAATCAATACAATTATAGCATGGATAATAAACGATTATCATGAACAAGGAAATATAATAATAACCAATTTATTATTGCCTCTAGGGCATATTTCCAGCACATAGTTATGACGATATCCAAGGCAATGATTATGCATATAGGCATCACGTCCGTGTCAAGTAGACCGAAACGATTCTGCATCTACTACTATTACTCCACACATCGACCGACTCCTGCCTGCATCTAGAGTATTAAGTTCATGAAGAACAGAGTAACGCATTAAGTAAGATGACATGATGTAAAGGGATAAACTCAAGTAATATGGTGAAAACCCCATCTTTTTATCCTCGATGGCAACAATACAAATACGTGCCTCGCTACCCCTACTTTGTCACTGGGTGAGGACACCGCAAGATTGAACCCAAAACCAAATACTTCTCCCATTGCAAGAATTACCAATCTAGTTGGCCAAACCAAACCAATAACTCGAAGAGACTTGCAAGGATATGAAATCATGCATATAAGAATTCAGAGAAGATTCAAATAATATTCATAGATAATCTGATCATAAACCCACAATTCATCGGATCTCGACAAACACACCGCAAAAGAGTATTACATCGGATAGATCTCCATGAAGATCATGAAGAACATGGTATTGAAGAACATAGAGAGAGAAGAAGCCATCTAGCTACTAGCTATGGACCCGAAGGTCTGAGGTGAACTACTCACGCATCATCGGAGGGGCAATGGAGTTGATGTAGATGCCCTCCGTGATCGAATCCCCCTCCGGTAGATTACCGGAAAAGGCTCCAAGATGGGATCTCACGGGAACAGAGGCTTCCGGTGGCGGAAAAGTATTTTCGTGTCCCCCTTTGGTATTGGGGGAATATTTGGGAATTTATAGGCCGAAGAATAGGGTTAGGAGACCTGCTGGGGGGCTACAAGCCAGGGGGGCGCCCCCCCTAGGGCGCGCCCAGGTGGCTTATCGCCTCCCGGCAAGTCTCCTGCCTTCATCTCCAAGTCTGGCAGGTTTCTTCTGGTCCAAGAAAAATCATTCCGAAGATTTTATTCCGTTTGGACTCCGTTTAATATTCCTTATCTGCAATACTCAAAAACAAGGAAAAAACAGAAACTGGCACTAGGCACTAGGTTAATAGGTTAGTCCCAAAAATAATATAAAATAGCATATTAATGCATATAAAACATCCAAAACAGATAATATAATAGCATGGAACAATCAAAAATTATAGATACGTTGGAGACAATAAATATCAAAGTGACAATAAATATGTTTAATAGAGAGTTTACTATTTTTTGTCACTTTGATATTTATTGTCTTCAACGTATCTATAATTTTTGATTGTTCCATGCTATTATATTATCTGTTTTGGATGTTTTATATGCATTAATATGCTATTTTATATTATTTTTGGGACTAACCAATTAACCTAGTGCCTAGCACCAGTTTCTGTTTTTTCCTTGTTTTTGAGTATTGCAGATAAGGAATATTAAACGGAGTCCAAACGGAATAAAATCTTCGGGATGATTTTTCTTGGACCAGAAGAAACCTACCAGACTTGGAGATGAAGGCAGGAGACCTGCCGGGAGGCGACAAGCCACCTGGGCGCGCCCTAGGGGGGGCGCCCCCCTGGCTTGTGGCCCCCCAGCAGGCCCTCCAACCCTAATCTTTGGCCTATAAATTCCCAAATATTCCCCCAATACCAAAAAGAGCCACGAAAATACTTTTCCGCTGCCGGAAGCCTCTGTTCCCGTGAGATCCCATCTTGGAGCCTTTTCCGGTAATCTGCCGGAGGGGGATTCGATCACGGAGGGCATCTACATAAAATCCATTGCCCCTCCGATGATGCGTGAGTAGTTCACCTCAGACCTTCGGGTCCATAGCTAGTAGCTAGATGGCTTCTTCTCTCTATATGTTCTTCAATACCATGCTCTTCATGATCTTCATGGAGATCTATCCGATGTAATACTCTTTTGCGGTGTGTTTGTCGAGATCCGATGAATTGTGGGTTTATGATCAGATTATCTATGAATATTATTTGAATCTTCTCTGAATTCTTATATGCATGATTTCATATCTTTGCAAGTCTCTTCGAGTTATTGGTTTGGTTTGGCCAACTAGATTGGTAATTCTTGCAATGGGAGAAGTGCTTGGTTTTGGGTTCAATCTTGCGGTGTCCTCACCCAGTGACAAAGTAGGGGTAGCGAGGCACATATTTGTATTGTTGCCATCAAGGATAAAAAGATGGGGTTTTCATCATATTGCTTGAGTTTATCCCTCTACATCATGTCATCTTACTTAATGCGTTACTCTGTTCTTCATGAACTTAATACTCTAGATGCAGAGAAGAGTCGGTCGATGTGTGGAGTAATAGTAGTAGATGCAGAATCGTTTCGGTCTACTTGACACGGACGTGATGCCTATATGCATAATCATTACCTTGGATATCGTCATAACTATGCGCTTTTCTATCAATTGCTCGACAGTAATTTGTTCACCCACCGTATTATTTTCCTTCAAGAGTGAAGCCTCTAGTGAAACCTATGGCCCCCGGGTCTATTTTCCATATTATATTTTCAGATCTATAAACCAGAAATACTTATCTACTTTGTCGCATCACCCTTTCCTCTTCAAGGGAAAACTAACGCAAGCTCAAGAAGTAGCACCCCACTGATGTTGTCCTCCGCGACCACCAGGCCAACAGCCGTTGCGCTGCCAGAACCTAGGACGCTCGTCGTCGGACTCCCATCTGGTCGCGGGATCCCTCGATCCGCCACGTCCAGACAATCACCGCCTTCTAGCCGGAGCCGACACCACCAAATCCGCCTCATGCGTATCAAGTCCCAACTGACTTTACTGACTTATTTCTGTGAGGCCCAAAACTGACCTTCAGTTAGAAATTGACAACAACAAATAGTGAGACAACATATATCATTAGGCATATTTTCCATACACAAAAAAAAGCATGCCTCTAAGGAAACAAATTTGTTGATCATGAAGAGATAGCTCACTAGCAGGAACCTATCTTCTATGGGGAGGTTGGTTAACCTATCACCATCGACTCAAACATTTATAGGGCTGAAGGTATACTATGGGTCTCATCCTGCATTATAAATAAAGCACGAACAAAGTACATGGCTAAAGGATACAAGGTAGTAAGGAAGACCTCTTACAAAATAGATCTCGAGATAACGAGACAACAAAAGGTATACTCTAGATAAGAGAAACATTTATGCGAAACAAGATTGCTTATAAACCGCAATTGCGGATAAATATAAACTTTAAGGTGGGTGTATAGTCTTCTACTTTGTCCAAATCGCTGAGTGGGCACCCAAATTTCTAATTCATGGGTGAAGAAGAAAAGTTATGCCTAGCTATCATGCGAAATGATCATTTCTCTCTTTTTTATTTGTGAAAAGGTCAAATGTCATATATTAAGTAGAAAATACCCTTACAAAAGACCTTTAGAAAAAAATAAAACATACGTCCAAAATTTTGGAGGTCCTGAAGTCTTCCTCCTCATGCATCCATCGGTGGCACAACATGAGCAAAGCTCGTTGCCGCATTTGGGACTCCGTCTGAGCGGAGCAAAGTTGTTGAAACCCATGAGCTTGTATAAGCAACGGTTGGGAAGTAATCGATGTAGATCATAAGAGGCTAGCGACTGTGATATGCATAGCAAATCGTCTCCGTAGGAAAGAAAACGCCAGAGAGAGCATGCAGCACACCCTCAGATGCGGCCATACGGAGTCGAGGAATACTAATCTCATACGTTCCTCGACTATACCAAGGTTAGCCAACCTTCATCGGCCAAGACTAGAGCCGGAGAACCACGACGTACAACCACGTTGTCTGCTGCACAGGATAACGCCATCAAAATGGGCCTGCAGAAGGAAAAGCCAGACCCAAAGAACCAGATCTGGGGACACACGGTCCTCCACATGCCTCTCGATGATACGAAGAAGCACCACTGAAACGAGGACGAGGCAGAGAGACCTTATTCCACACCGACAATGAGAGAAGTCATGGAGTCGCCGCCCCATCCCATTGTCAGGGCGATGAACACAGGGAGAAGGGGGCTCGTGCCTCGCTAGGAAGTACTAGGGGAAGATAAGCTGGCGGCGGCTAGGTCTTGAGAGTCAGAGGAGCAAAAGAATGAGTTGATTGCGTGTATGCAAAATGACATTTCAACAAAGCATAAGGGCAGGAATGTGTAAATCTATATGAGCGAGGTTTTTTGCTATTTGACATCGGTGAACTGGGTCTTTACAAATATCACCAAGGCTATTTTAAGTTTCGAAAAAAATCTACTTCTACATGTAGATGTTTCAAAAATGTTCCACACCGACAAGGAGAGAAGTCATGGAGTCACCGCCCCATCCCATTGTCAGGGCGATGAACACAGGGAGAAGGGGGCTCGTGCCTCGCTAGGAAGTACTAGAGGAAGATAAGCTGGCGGCGGCTAGGTCTTGAGAGTCAGAGGAGCAAAAGAATGAGTTGATTGCGTGTATGCAAAATGACCATTTCAACAAAGCATAAGGGCAGGAATGTGTAAATCTATATGAGTGAGGTTTTTTGCTATTTGACGTCGGTGAACTGGGTCTTTACAAATATCACCAAGGCTATTTTAAGTTTCGAAAAAAATCTACTTCTACATGTAGATGTTTCAAAAATGTCACAAAGACTATATAACTTCATTTTTTAGGGGATAAAATTTCATTAATAACTAGAAGATTTGTATGCTACACAAAATGAGAAAATCCTGGCCCAAAAGAACAAAATGTTGACCCATTTTAATCCACGTATTTGTCTCTTTTGCGGACACCAGATATGAAATTGTACACGATGAAATTTGTAAGCGTGCATACTACACATCTAAATATATATGTACACTTATTTTCAGAGTTTTTTGAGCTATGAAAAATAATGTTTTGATAAAAAATAAAGATTTTCCTAGTGCCTGTCCTCCACAACGTTTTTCTTGACATTGATATACATGAGTAGACAAATTATAGATCATGAACATAAAAAGGTGGACATTGGCAAATTCTATAGATCGTGAACAAAAAAAAAGTGGACATAATGGATGTAAGGAAGGTAATTAGTTTTATCCATAAAAAATAAGCTAGGTATTTACACATTGTACAATTTGTGAAAATACAACGAGAATGAAATATAGATTAAAGTCCATGTCGTCATAAAAATAAATATTTATTTAAACTAAAGAGCAATAATAATATCCATGTGAAAAGAAGAAAACAATAGGGACCAAGCATACGAACGTTGAGTGTAGCAACTCTCACTCTTATGACGCTGGCGAGGAACACCAGTGAAATAGCATTCCAACGAGTGTTGTTTCGAATGGAAAAGATGGATGTAACTACAAAATGTGCAAGCACAACAAGGGTGACACCAAATGAAAAGGATAGACAAGGACGTAACTGCAAAATGTGTAAGCACAAAAGCAAAGCACCGTCCTGAAGGGCAAGGACTTTGTTGAGAGGAAAGGGACTAGCGGAAGGACCCACTTGTAGGAGAAATGAGTTCGGAAAGCACACAGAAAAAAAATCTCGGGGCCTATCTGCAAAGAAACCAGGGACCAGCGTGTAAAATCTCGAAAAAATTTGGACCATTTCTCGATTTGTGCGTGTCATCCTTGCGCAGGGGCCATGCTAATCTTCTCTGTATCATTCCAATTTTATCGGATGTCCCCGAAGGGACAGAGATGCTATGACACCGAGGCTTATAAACAGGTCGAGACGTCTCTCGCTGGGCGAGGTGGTACTAAACGAGGGCGCTCTGCTGCGTTCCACAGGCGCCGGGAACCGCGGAATCGCACCAAACGGTAAGTGGGCCGCATCTGCTTGAAAGCTGGATCTTCAGCCTGTCAACCCAATATACTTTTTTTGCGAGGAGTCGGCCCAACTTACGAAGCGAGCTGGAAACAACACACATACGGGCTGCTCCTGTCCTTTTTCTGTTTACGAGGGTACGCTCTTGTTCTACATTCATTTATGACTTTATGTTGATCTCTTCCCCTAATCTTTTTTATGTTGATCTAAAAAACAAAACGTTCCATGCTTGTCTCTAAAATAATATTTATGTTCCATGCAGTATTTCTCAAGAAACAAATTTGTTTCATAAAAAAAATGTTCCATGCAGACTGTTACTTCCTGTCCCAGCGTCCTACTTACGGAGCTCCGTTTTTCAAGCGGTGCATCCTTGGGATAAACATGTCCTGTGCGTGAATGTTAAAAATCACGGAGAATCTGATAGAAAACCTTCCGGCGACAAGCACTCGTTATCATAGAGATGATAAATCTGCGCCTAGCAACTGTTTTTCTCTCATGGAAAAGCAATTGTTTTTCTCTCATGGATGCAGCGCCGGTGGTCTTGAAATTTAAGTCTAGTTTACCTTTTTTGGCTTTTGCTGCCAGTAGTATTTTGATTGTGATGGTGAACCTTAAGTGACCAAGTGCATGCACCTTTGGTTTTGACAAGCCATTCCCCAGTCAACAGGCATCCCACGAGCTTTATTGTACATGTAAAGATAATCGAATTGAACCAATGTTATTGACAAAACGTGGGCTGCGAACTAAGATAAAGTTGCTGGCTTCTGTTCTTTGTTTTCTTTTTTTTGATTTGAAGTAGCTGCCACATCAGCCATGTGATGCTGGAAATATCTTTAGCGCCCACCGGCTTTTAAATCGGACACGTGGTATCCGTCCGTGGATCGGAACAGTTTACGGACATAGATACCGGAGTTTGTCATTCAAACGCATCCCCTAAATGTCCGCAAAGATCCGTTCAATTTGAAATTCAAATGCATAGCATCCGATCACAACCGAAAATAGGACAATCTTCATAGTTTTTACATATTCAATCACACAAGTTTCTCGTTCCTACAGTCCGTCCAAAAAATGATATTTTTGTCCGTCGAACCGGCTATCCGAGCCTCCACGCTTACTCTGTCGCCGGTTCCTCCTCGTCATCCGCTTTCTTCTTGTCCAGCTTCATCCTTCAAGCGCTTCAACATGGTAAGACATACATTTTGTATGATTATCCTTGCATCGTCATCCAACTCCTCCATCTTCAAGATCAACATCTTCTAATCCTCCAAAGCGGCCGCAATCTCAACCTTCTTCTCTTCGATCATGGCCTTATTCTCATCGAGCTCGAACTTCTTCTTTGTCGCCATCATCAACATGTTAAACCTTTTTTACGGAGGTGTGTACACGATTGGAGGCTACGGTGAGGGATACTTTTACCCAACATGGGTGGCAGCATGATCTTAGAATTGCCCCCCTCCCCTCCACTTTAGGCGTTATACGGACTTTTTCTTTGTATCTCGCCTTTTGGTTTTTAATTTTTTGTGTGTGAGAGAATACTGTTTGGCTGTGTGCATCTTAGTTATGCAGCGGCTGGGTGCAATGCTTAAATCTTTTAAGTAATAAAGCGTCCCTTTTCAAAAAAAATGTTAAACCTCTTGGCCTTTTTTCCCTCCTTGTCGTCGGATTGCTTAACACATACCTTCTCCTTCTTTGTTAAGTTGTCCTCGAACCTCTTTGTCATCTTGGTCGCCGCCCCTTCTCGCTTCTCCTTATCCTACCCCCACTTTATTTCTTGGAACCCTTTTCTAGTATTCTTCGATGACTCTTTTGTTGGGTCGGTTCGATCACTCTTACTCCGATGCCGGGAGTCTTGACGGAGTTGGCAATGAATAAATTTCACTTGGGTTGCCCGCTCAACTTCAACCAACAATGCATGAGGACGAAGTTTCTCTTCTCCACCTTCAAGAACAAGTTGCACGCACGAGAAGGCTATAAAAGAAAAAACACTGTCAACAAGTTGCATATCCAATAAAATGACCAATACATAGAGCATATCTGGCCAACAAATTGCATATCTGGCCAAATGACCAACACATAGAGCATATCCGGCCAACATGTTGCATATCTGGCCAAATGATCAACACATGTAACGACTTACTTGCTTGGTGATTTGCGCACCACTTGGCCATCGACCGATTAGTTGTTTCAAATGGCGACAATACTTGCACACGACCTCTTACATGGCGTATCATCGATGGTTGAGCGACTTCATCCCACAGTTGAGAATGAGTTCGACGCGGTAGTGCTCGAAATGCTTGTGCCCATGGAACAAAATATGAATGTTGGCCCAAAATGTTGTGCCTTTTTGCTCCGTGCCATGGATCAGATCGATGTCAGTGGCCAACCACGCATCGTACAATAACCCGTCCTCTCGCACGTTGAAGCTTTCTCCTATATCCTTCATCTATGGATCGGCCACAAAATCGTCTGGATCGAGGCCGTTGTCACCGTCCCGCTCCTCTGGCCGGTGCACGTGCCCCGATGGGTGTACGTTCTCGGTTACATGTACAAGTCGCACTGTGTATATGTTTCCCGCTGCTTGTTGTGCACCTTCGGCCACGAGCCTTCACCTGGCCATCCTCGAAACAACCTCTGTCCGCCCTCCGACATGGATCATCCCCAACGTCGTACATAGGCTCGCCCCCGTTGAGACATACCTATGAACAGAGAGTGGGCACTGAGCTACTCCACGCCCAGCGTCCGCGACCGGACATGTTGTGGCGATGCAGACTCGGAGAAAAAGGAGCAACGAGCATTGACGTTGACACAATAAGGCACTTGCCGACGGAGATAGGGTCTTAGGGTAGATAGTCTTCTCCAATCCGCAAGAGGAAGGATGTCTTGGATATCCCTAGGGATTCTTCTCCGAAGGAGGCCTTGGTCTCCGATGTAGAGAGGTATATGAGCAAAGCTCTCTCAATTCAGTCTAAAATACTTTGCTTACCTTAGGAAGGAGGAGGGGACATCTATTTATAGTCCGAGTAAGTTTAGGAGCAAGAGAGAGGGATACATGGCCACCCGGGCCAAACTGCATGCAAGCATGGCCGGATCGTCAGGGTTGTTATGTGGACGTCCGAGCATTGGCCGAATGATCCGGATTGGAACCCGAATAGTCCAGCTCTGAAGTAGCTCTTCTGTGGCCTTCTCGGAATCCGGGTTGGGATGGTCCGGGCTTGTGTTCGAATGCCCGACCAAGTGAAGGAGCTACCTCTTTCTCCTCTTCTCCTTACCCCGCTTTCGTCCTAGCTTGGCCATGCTCCATTACTTCTCCATGAGTGTCTCGCTGGTATACAAGTATGCAAATAGTTTTCTCTTGAGGTAGTAGCAATGTTTCATTCAGATACCATAGGGAACTCGAAAGAGGAGAGAGGTAAACTTGGTTTCAATAGTTCGCGCATGGGCTCTAGACATTTGTCCATATGTCGCTTGGGGTGTTGGTGTTGTATTCGTGGGATGACCATAGGGTGCTATGCACAATTCCACCCATTTTCCCCTCTTCTACCATTTTTATTAATTTCCCATTTTTATTTTTGATTTTTTTCCCATTCTTTCACTAGGCTTCGTTTGTTCTCCATTTTTTATGAAGCAAAATTCCTAAACTTTTTAGAACTCATGACCATTTTTCCAATCCATGAAATTTGTTGAATTAGTGCATATGTTTGAATCTCGTGAACATTATTTGAATTCATGAACTTTTCAAATTTATAAATGCTTTTAAAATTCATCAACATTTTCTTCCAAAAATTTATGAACATCTTTTCAAATTCACAAAATTCTTTTAACTCTTGAGCTTTGACGTGGCTTGAGACTGCGTCGGTATTTCCCCAAAGAGGAAGGGATGATGCAGCACAGCGACGGTAAGTATTTCCCTCAGTTATGAAACTAAGGTTATCGAACCAGTAGGAGGATCCCCGCCACCCAATAAGCAGCACCTGCACACAAACAACAAATACTTGCAACCCGACGCGAAAGAGAGGTTGTCAGTCTCTCTACGGTAATAAGATAGATTAGGTAGTGATAGGTAGGAGAGATAGATATCTCAATAACACAAATAAAAAGAGTAAATATGCAGCAATATATTTTTGGGTTTTTTGGTTTTGTAGATCTGAAAACAAAGATTGCAAAAACGTAGATCGGAAAGCAATATGATGGAAAAGTAGACCCGGGGGCCGTAGGGTTCACTAGTGGCTTCTCTCATGAGTATAGCGCACGGTGGGTCAACAAATTACTGTTGGGCAATTGATAGAAAATCGAATAGTCATGACGATATCCAAGGCGATGATCATTATATAGGCATCACGTCCAAGATAGATAGACCGACTCCTACCTGCATCTACCTCTATTACTCCACACATCGACCGCTATCCAGCATGCATCTAGTGTATTAAGTTCATGGAAGAACGGAGTAATGCAATAAGAACGGTGACATGATGTAGACAAGATCTATTCATGTAGGAATAGACCCCATCTTGTTATCCTTAATAGCAACGATACATGCGTGTCTTGCTGCCCCTTCTGTCACTAGGAAAGAACACCGCAAGATCGAACCCATCACAAAGCACCTCTTCCCATGGCAAGAAAAATCGATCTAGTCGGCCTAACTAAACCAAAGATTTGGAGAAGAAATACGAGGCTATAAGTAATCATGCATATAAGAGATCAAAGAAGACTCAAATAATATTCATGGATAGAAACTGATCATGAACTCAAAATTCATCGGATCCCAACAAACACACCGCAAAAGTTTACATCAAATAGATCTCCAAGAGACCATTGTATTGAGAATCATAAGAGAGAGAAAGAAGAAGCCATCTAGCTACTGCCTACGGACCCGTAAGTCTATGGTGGACTACTCACGCATCATCGGAGAGGCACCTACGAGGAAGATGAACCCCTCTGTGATGGTGTTTAGATTGGATCTCGCGGTTCTGGAACTTGCGGCGGCTGGAATTGTGTTTCGTCGACTCCCCTAGGGTTTTTGGAATATTTGGGAATTTATAGGCATTAGAGGCGGTGCAGAAGGGGGCCGAGGAGGGCACAACCCATCAGGGCGCGCCGGGGCCCCCTGGCGCGCCCTGGTGGGTTGTGCTCTCCACAGCCCACCTCTCCGGCAGTTGTTTGGCCCACTGGGTGTCTTCTGGTCCAGAAAAAATCTCCAAAAAGTTTCGTCACGATTGGACTCCGTTTGGTATTGATTTTCTGCGAAGTAAAAAAACAAGCAAAAACATCAATTGGCACTTTGGCACTATGTTAATAGGTTAGTCCGAAAAAATGATATAAAGTTGTTGTAAAATGATTGTAAAACATCCAAGAATGATAATATAACAGCATGGAATACGCAAAAACTATAGATACGTTGGAGATGTATCAGCATCCCCAAGCTTAATTCCTACTCGTCCTCGAGTAGGTAAATGATAAAAACTGAATTTTTGATGTGGAATACTGCCTAACATGTTCATCACATTCTTTTCTTTTGTATAGCATGGACATTTGGACTTATAATGATTCAAAGCAATAGTCTAGTTTTAACATAATGACTTCAATACTCAAGCATGTCAACAAGCAACCATGTCTTCTAAAATATCAACACTGAAGAAAGTTATCCCTAGCCCATCATGCTCAATCATTGATCCATTCATGAAACACACTCAAATATTAGCTATGCCCAATGCTCAAGTACGATCATAGTGCCCCCTAGTTGGTGCTTATAAGAGAAGATGAAGACTCAAAGTAAAAATAAAAATTGCATAAAGTAAATAGATAGGCCCTTCGCGGAGGGAAGTAGGGATTTGTAGAGGTGCCAGAGCTCAAGGTTTAAATTGAGAGGGAAAAAATATTTTGGGTGGCATGCTTTTCCTGTCAATGAAAACGACAAAGTAGCTCACAATACTTTCCATGCTAGATATATCATAGGTGGTTCCCCAACAGAAAATAAAGTTTATTCCTTTTTTCCACCAAACTTTCACTTTCCATGGCGGGCCGTATCCACGGTTGCCTTCCATACCAACACTTTCCAAGGAATTTATTATTTGACAACATAAAGTAAATATTTTTTTTCATTTTCATTTCGGGAATGGGCATCCCTATTACCTCCGCGCTCTCGTGCAATGACAAATGAATAAACACTCATCTTGAGAGTAACACATCTAGCATGGAAAAATATTGGACACTCCCCAGCGTTTCATGAGTGGTACGGGCACACAAAAGAGAAAAATTATTTTGAAAATTTAGAGATGGCACATACAAATTTGCTTGGAACGGCATGGAAATACCGCATATAGGTAGGTATGGTGGACTCATAAGGCAAAACTTGGTTTAAGGATTTTGGATGCACAAGTAGTATTTTTACATTGTACAAATGAAGGCTAGCAAAATAGATTGGGAAGCAAACAAACCAAGAAACGAAAATTCACATAAGTGAGCATTGAACATAACTAACACCGAATAATGCACCACAAGTAGGATGTAACTTCATTGCATAACTATTGACTTCCGTGCATGCATAGGCAATTACAAACCTTAACACCAATATTCCTACTAAGCATAATTACTCACTAACATGACTCACATATTACTATCATCATGTTTCAAAACTATTACAAGGAATCAAGTTTAATTTGTCCAATGATCTTCATGAGAGTTTTTATTATATCCTCCTTGGATATCTATCACTTTGGGACTAGTTTCATATATTGTCATTGCTTTTTGGCAAGCTCAAACAAATTTAAGTGAAGCACATGAGCATAAATATTTCATCTCTCAAAAAGGTATAAGTGAAGCATGAGAGGATTTCTTCAAAATTTACTAACTCTCAAATTAATCTAAGTGAAGCATGAGAGTATTTCTACAAAAAAAATCCAAGCACACCGTGCTCAAAAAGATATAAGTGAAGCACTAGAGCAATTCTATAGCTCAAAAAAGTTTAAGTGAAGCACATAGAGCAATTCTAACAAATCATAGCAAGGTTTTGGCTTTCTCAAATAGGTGTGTCCAGAAAGGATACAAAGGAAAAAATAACAAACAAAGCAAGCAAAGATACAAGACGCTCCAAGCAAAACTCATGATATGTGACGAATAAAAATATAGCTCCAAGTAAAATACCGATGGTCGTTAGAAGAAAGAGGGGATGCCACTCGGGGGCATCCCCAAGCTTAGTTGCTTGTTTCTCTTTGGATATATCTTGGGGGTGTGGTAGCATCCCCAAGCTTAGGCTTTTATCACTCCTTATTCCTTCATCCGTCGTGATCTCACCCAAAACTTGAAAACTTCAATCACACAAAACTCAACAAAATCTTCGTGAGATCCGTTAGTATAAGAAAGCAAATCACTACTTTAGGTACTGTTGCAAACCCATTCATATTTTATTATTGCATTATAACTACTGTATTTTAACTTTACCATGGTTCATACCCTTCAATATAACCCATAGATTCATAAAAACAAGCACACAATGCAACGAAAACAGAATCTGTCTTAAACAGAACAGTATGTAGTAATCTGTACTCTACCCATACTTATGTAACTATAAAAATTCTGAAAAAATATGAAAATGTAAGGATTTTGAATATAAACACTGTGTTAAAATTTCAGCTCAAGATAACGTTCCAGAAAAAAAATGAAAATTCATATACTGGACGCAAAGTTTCTGTTTCAGATTCAGCATCGCTTCTACTCATCCTATGAATCATCCTAAAGGCTTTACTTGGCACAAACACTAAATAAACCATAAAAACACAATCATAACAGAGGCATAATTGTGTCAACAATCAAAAACAGAAAGGAAAAAGCAAAATTTTATTTATTCATTGGGTTGCCTCCCAACAAGCGCTATCGTTTTACGCCCCTAGCTAGGCATAATGGATAGATTCAAGTATTGTCATCTTTGGTTTTGTCCACCTTTGTGAGGGCCTTCTCGAATCCGGGGGGCTCTTTCCACTTCCCCAAATTTTCAAGAGAAGAAACCATCTTAAGATCCAAAATATCCAAACGCTTATTACAAAGGGTAATCAAAGTGTTCAAGCGATTGAGGTTCCCACTAATATGTTTGAGGGGTTCGTGATATTTTTGTAACTCGACTAAGTGCTTATGTAAGTCACCCAATTTGTTTAGAATTTGAACTCCCTCTTGTGAAAAGGCAAGCCCCTTTTTTGGTGGAGGAACCCCCAAAATCCCTTCCAAAACTTCATAAGCGGCGTTTGCATCAAGTTCAATAAAATTGCCCTTTGAGGCAAAATCCAAAAGCTCTCTATGACGCAAAGCCAATCCAATATAAAAATTTCTAAGCAAAACTTTTGCGTCTCCTTTTAGATTTCTTTATAGCCATCAAGATAGGCTTGATATTTCAATGATGTTCACATAAAGGATAATAATTAAAGCACAAAGAGAGCATCATATAGCATGTGACAAACATATTTAAGTCTAACATACTTCCTGTGCATAGGCATTTTATAAGGAAACAAATTATCAAGACAAGTGGAATCTTGCATATGCAAATAGGAAGAATGAGGCATTAATAATTTCAATACAGAGAGAGGTATGTGAGTAACATGAAAATTCCTATAACCATATTTTCCTATCTCGTAATAATTACATCTAGGATCATAATCAAACTCAACAATATAACTATTATGTAAAACATTCTCTTTATGATCCATGTGCATATAAGTCTTATAATCGTCCAAGGTTGTGGGATCAAACCCACTTTTAGTAGTGTTGAAAATATCATAATCAATTATAGATTCATCATGAAGCATAGAATTATCAAGATCACAAGAAACATCATGATTATCACCCCGATCATGATCATTAGCACAATTTATATTCATAGAATTTATACTAACAACGTGGCAATCATGTTTTTCATTCAAGGAATAATCATGAATCACCTTATAAATTTCACAATTTTTAGATTCATGATTTTCAAGCAAGACCTCATAAAGATAATCTAGTGAACCATCACTAGCAATTGTTTCAACATAATTGGGTCTTTTGAAAAGATTAGCAAGTGGATGAGGATCCATTTATCTTAATTTTTTGCTTTGAACTTTTTGTTTATTTTTGATAAAGATAAAGATAACATAGCCAGACAAGCGAGCAAGGTAACAAGCAAAGATAAATATTTTTGTATTTTTTATTTTTATGATACACACTAAATATAACAGCAAATAAAAAGAAGAACAAGTGAATGAAATTTTGTGTGAAGTTACTTGATAGTTGGTGATGGTATTCCCCGGCAACAGCGCCAAAAATCCTTCCTGATACTCGTGATCTGCGTTGGGTTTTCCGTGAATAGGAATGGGTAATCGCAGCACAAAGTGGGTAAGTATTTCCCTCAGTTATGAAACCACGGTTTATTGAACCAATAGGAATACCAATTCTCAACCATCTTCAGCAGCTGCACACAAAAGAACAAACAACTTGCACCCAACGCCGGCAAGAGGGTTGTCAATCCCCTTGATCTCGTTATTTGCAAGCAAGTGAGTTGTGTAGATAATTGTAGATAACAGTAAAGTGCAAAATAAAATAAAAGGTAATAAATAACAGCAAGGTAATGATAGTGTTTGTGAATTTATAAGTGAATAGACCCGGGGGCCGTAGAGTTCTCTAGTGGCATCTCTCATAAGCAAAGCATACGGTGGGTAAACAAATTACTGTTGGGCAATTGATAGAAAGGCTAATAATTATGCAATGTTCACGGCAATGATCATGTGTATATAGGCATCACGTCCATAAGCAAATAGGCCGAATCCTGCCTGCACCTACTACTATTAATCCACTTCAAGAGCGCTTCTATGCTTGCCTCTCTACGTATTAAGTTCATGACAAATGGAGTAATGCTTGGAGAACGATGACATGATGTAGACAAAGTAAACTCAACTAATATGAATAAACCCCGTCATTTTATCCTTAGTAGCAACAACACAAAGACGCAACTTGTCCCCTTCTGTCACTGGGATATAGAAACTCGTCAGGTTGAACCCACTACAACGCACCACTCCCACCGAAGAAATATCAATCCGGTTGGCCAAACTATCTCAATAGATCGGAGAGCATTACGAAGCTATGATGATCATGCAAATAAGAATCATAGTAATTAGGTTTGACTCAAATATTTTTCATGAATAATCTGAACATAAACTCATAATTCATCGGATCCCAACAAACACACCATATAAATGGATTACATCGGATAGATCAAGGCAAAGATGCGATGAACATTGTATTGAAGATCGAGAGAGAGAGAGAGAGAGAGAGAGAGAGAGATTGCCATCTAGGTACTACCTACGGACTCATAGGTCTGCGGTGAACTACTCACACATCATGGTGAGGGCAACAAGGTTGATGAAGAGGCCCTCCGTGACCGATCTCCCCTCCGGCAGGGTGCCGGAATGGAGGTGTAGATGGCCTCCCGTCGGAACAGAGGCTTGCGGCGGCGGAAAAAGTGTTTCGGGAGCGCTTCTGATGTTTTTAGGGTAAATGTGAATTTATAGGCCAGAGAACGACGTCGGGGGACGCTCCAGGGGGCCACTACATATCTGGCCGCCCCCCCTAGGGGGGCGCGGCTGGATATGTGGTGGGCTTCTGGTGCATTGCCTGGCCCTCCTTCGAAGCTTCTAGGTCTTGTATTGGTCCAAGAAAAATCACCAAAAAGTTTCGCGGCAATTGGACTCCGTTTGGTATTGTAACTCTAAAAAGGCAAAAACACGCAGAAAATAGGAACTGGCACTGGGTCAATAGGTTAGTGCTCAAAAATATTATAAATTGGTAAATAAATACCCAAAAAGTATCCTAGAATGATAATATATCAGCATGGAACAATCAAAAATTATAGATACGTTGGAGACGTAGCAGTCCCAGATTTTTGTTGTTTCTCCGTCTCCAATATGCCTCACAATCCCTTGAACCTTTATATCCCTCCCGTCCAGGATATCCCTTCATATTTGCGAAGGATGTGATCCCGGTTCTGCATCAAGAAGTGAGCAATTCGGATAATAAAGAGCCTTTAATATACCTGCACTCAAAGAACTTGGGTCGGTCATCAACCTCCATGATTGCCTTGCCAAAAGGGACAAGTTAAAAAGCTCCAAGTATCGAAAGCCCAGTCCTCCCATGTGCTTTGGCCTTGTCATGATATCCCAAGCCACCCAAGCTGGCTTTCGTCTTCCTCTCTTGCTTCCCCACCAAAATTGTTTAATGATGGACGAGACATTCTCACACAAACCTCTAGGAAGCCTGAAGCAAGACATCGAGTAGACCGGGATTGCTTGGGCCACCGATTTGATTAACACCTCCTTACCGGCTGGAGATAGCAATTTTCCCATCCATCCTTTCACCTTTTCCCAAACTCTATCGCGCGGATATTTGAGAGTGCCATTCGTTGAGTTTCAAACATCGGTTGGCATGCCCAAGTATCGGTCACTAAGGGATTCATTCTGCACCTGGAGTTGTTTTTTCATCCCATCTCTTACATTTTGGGGGCACCCCTTGCTAAAGAAAATAGATGATTTATCATTATTAATTTTCTGACCCGAGGCATTGCAATATGTCTCCAGCAGGTTTGAAACCTGTTCTGCACCCTCCACACTAGCCTTAAATAGCAGCAGGTTGTCAACTGCGAATAAGAGATGGTTGATGACCCACAAGTATAGGGGATCTATCGTAGTCATTTCGATAAGTAAGAGTGTCGAGCCCAACGAGGAGCAGAAGGAAATGACAAGCGGTTTTCAGCAAGGTAATCTCTGCAAGCACTGAAATTGTAGGTAACAAATAGTTTGATAGCAAGGTAATTTGTAACGAGCAAGTAACGGTAATGGTAAACAAGGTGCAGCAAGGTAGCCCAATCCTTTTGAGGCAAAGGACAGGCCAGAACAATCACTAGTAATAGGCAAAGTGTTCTTGAGGGTACACGGGAATTTCGTCTAGTCACTTTTATCATGTTGGTTTGATTCGTGTTCACTACTTTGATAATTTGATATGTGGGTGGACCAGTGCTAAGGTGATGTTCTTACTTGAACTAACAACCTACTTATGATTAACCACCTCGCAAGCATCCGCAACTACGAGAAAAGTATTAAGACAAAGCCTAACCATAGCATTAAATATGTGGGTCCAAATCAGCCCCTTACGAAGTAGCGCATAAACTAGGGTTTAAGCTTCTGTCACTCTAGCAATCCATCATCTAATAACTACTCCACAATGAATTCCCTTAGGCCCATGAATGGTGAAGTGTCATGTAGTCGACGTTCACATGACACCACTAAGGGAATCACAACATACATATCATCAAAATATCGAACACATATCAAATTCACATGATTACTCGCAACATGACTTCTCCCGTGACCTCAAGAACAAAGGTAACCACTCACAAATAATAAACATGCTCAAGATCAGAGGAGTAAGGAATAGCATAATGGATCTGAACATATGATCTTCCACCAAATAAACCATATAGTAATCAACTACGCAAGGTAATCAACACTACTAGTCACCCACAGGTACCAATCTGAGGTTCCGGTACAAAGATTGAACACAAGAGATGAACTAGGGTTTGAGAGGAGATGGTGCTGTTGAAGATGTTGATGAAGATTGGCCTCCCAAAGATGAGAGGGGTGTTGGTGATGACGATAGCTTCGATTTCCCCCTCCGGGAGGGAAGTTCCCCCGGCGGAATCGCTCCGTCGGAGGGCAAAAGTGCTCCTGCCCAAGTTCCGCCTCGAGGAGGCGGCGCTTCGTCCCGAAAGTCCTCCTCCTAATTTTTTAGGTTTTTTGGGAATTTATACCAGAAGATGGGCACCGGAAGCGGGCCAGGCTGGGCACAACCCATCAGGGCACCTGGCGCGCCCTGATGGGTTGTGCCCACCTGGGGGCCCTCCTCCGGTAGTTTTCAGCTCTAGTAATTTTTATTAAATACAAAAATAATATCCGTAAATTTTCAGCTTCATTGGAGTTGTGCAGAATAGGTATCTCTGACGTGCTTTTCTTGGGTCCAGAATTCCAGCTGCCGGTATTCTCCCTCTTTGTGTAAACCTTGCATATTATGAGAGAAAAGGCATTAGAATCACTCCCCAAAGCATTATTATTCAACAAAACAAAGTAAATAACAGTAGAAAATCATGATGCAAAATGGACTTATCAACTCCCCCAAGCTTAGACCTCGCTTGTCCTCAAGCGAAAGCCGATATTGAAAAGCATGTCCACATGGTTTGAGAGAGAGGTGTCGATAAAAACAAAATACGGACATAGAAGCATCATGCTTATTAACATAACAGCAACAAATTCTAACATAAGAACTTATTTCAATGCATTTTTATCATAAGGCTTCTCATGAACAAGTAACAATTCATCACAACAAAGAAGTATGAAGCATAAACCTTATTGGAAACCAACAAACTATGTTCTCAGCCAACTTTGCAACTAAAATTCATCATATTTTCAGGAAGGGTCTCATGTCGGAGCCTTTTGGCAAGTCCACATACTCAAGTATCATTTAGTCTTCTATGATTGCTAACGCTCACGGCATACCCATGAACAAAAAGTTTCAACCGGACACGTAGGAAGATAGGGGCTTATAGTTTCGCCTCCCAACTCACTCACCTCAAGGGTGATGTCAACAATAATAACTCATGCCCACCCATATCCAACTGGATATATGTGCCTAGATCTTTCCTCACCACATGATGCTTGCAAAAGGAAAAAGTAAAAAGGAATAGGGACGAATACTTTGACTCTTGCATAAAAGTAAGTGCATAAAAGTAAAAGATAGGCCCTTCGCAGAGGGAAGCAGAGGTTGTCATGCGTTTATTGATTTGTATGACCAATCCCTTAATGTAAAATAACGTCACGCTATATTGCCCCCTATGATAGCAACCTTTATTATGCAGTCCGTCGTTTTTATTACTTTGCCATCATAAGTTCGTATAGCGCTCAATTTTCTCTTACACTAATTGATCAAAACACTTTTAGAAGCAATTTTTATTGCCTTGTTGCACCGATGACAACTTACTTGAAGGATCTTTCTCGATCCATAGGTAGGTATGATGGACACTCAAGGAAAGAGTTTGGGTTTGGGTTTTTGGATGCACAAGTAGTATCTCTACTTAGTGCGGAATTTTTGGCTAGCAAAGATATTGGGCAAGCACCACATGTTAAAGGATCTATGACAATATAACTTCTATGTGTATATGAACAAACATAAGTCATTACGTTGTCTTCCTTGTCCAACGTCAACAATTTTGACATATAATATTTGATGGGGGCTCACAATCATAAAAGATGTTCAAGATAGTGTATTTGCATGTGAATCTTCTCTTCCCTTATTAATTCTTTCATGAATTGCATCATTGACCAATGCTATGTTTGTCAATCTCCAACAAATTTTACTACTTATATGTTTCCTTATGTGATGTCATTACTCACCATAAGATTAGCATATGATTGTTTTCATTTATTTGTCTTTCTTTTATTTGATTGCGACCAGAAAGTAGAGAAGCAAAAACTCAAACTAAACTCTATTATATATCTTTCGCTCGATTACATAGATAGGTAAACCACGAAACTAACACACGAAAATAGATCACGCTAAACTTTTATTTGACTAAAGCAAAGGGAAACTAAAGATAAAACCAAAATAGGTAAAGGTGAATAAAAGTGATGGTGATACGATACCGGGGCACCTCCCCCAAGCTTGGCTTAAGCCAAGGGGAGTGCCCATACCCATGTGCTCAAGTCTCCTTTGGTGGTGGTAGTGAAGAAGGTGGACGTGTAGAGGAAGACTTCTTCTTCAACTTATATTTAAGCATAAAGTTTTCCTCCCTTAGATCGTCATTCTCCAATTCAAGCTTTAATATCCTTTGGCACAGGGCCTTCTTGCTTTCCTGCAGAAAACGAGACAGGATAAATTGGACCTTAGGTTTGTATCTTCTAGGGAGACTTGACTTCTTGAATTCCACATGCATGTCTCCGGGTTGAGGCAATGGATCATCCTCTTCCTCAGAGCTGTCATCTTTTGTTTCCTGCATGGTAGTATCTTCTTCCTCCTCCGAGGTCCATAGATAGGGGTAAATCTCCCTAAAGATCTTCGGGTCTGGAACATAGGGATCAACATGGCTCTCTCCATCTAAATCTTGAGACGACATATTTTCAGATCTGTCAGGAAAACAGCACGAAACAAGGACAGAGGATTTTTCTGCGATGCGGTCGTCAAAACAGTCGGGGGTATATATAGATAATTTTTATTCTTGGGAAACAAGTATTTGGAAGGAAAACGGAGTCGGGAAGGCATCCGAGGTGGGCACAACCCACCAGGGCGCGCCCAGGGGTGCCTGGCGCGCCCTGGTGTATCGTGCTCACCTCGATCACCTTCCGGTTTATTTTTTATTTCCAAAATTCTAAAATATTCCAAAAGCGACAAAAAATATTTTTGCGGATTTTTCGGAGTCCGTTTACTAACCGTATCACGTACCTCCTATTTTTAAATATTCTGGAGTGTTCCGGAAGGTTTGTTTTATGTGTTCCTCCGGTGTCATGGTTTGGATAACATTGCTTTCAAAGTTAATAGGCGTACCTGAGATATAATGCTTAATTCTTTGTCCATTGACCACCTTCGGTTTAGTACCTTCGGCGTTATTAATCTTGATAGCTCCAGAACGATAAACTTCTTCGATAATATATGGTCCTTCCCATTTTGAGAGAAGCTTTCCTGCAAAAATTCTTAAATGAGAGTTGAACAAAAGAACATAATCTCCTATTTTGAATTTCCGCTTTTGGATTCTTTTGTCATGCCATCTTTTTTCTTTTTCTTTGAATAGCTTGGCATTTTCATATGCTTGGGTTCTCCATTCATCTAGTGAGCTAATATCAAATAGCCTCTTCTCACCGATGAGTTTGAAATCATAATTGAGCTCTTTAATTGCCCAAAATGCTTTGTGTTCTAGTTCTAGAGGCAAATGACAAGCTTTTCCATACACCATTTTATATGGAGACATACCCATAGGATTTTTATAAGCTGTTCTATAGGCCCAAAGTGCATCATCTAATTTCTTAGACCAATTCTTACGAGACCTATTGACAGTTTTCTATAATATTAATTTTATTTCTCTATTGCTAAGTTCTACCTGACCACTAGATTGAGGATGATAGGGTGATGCAATTCTATGGTTAACATCATATTTAGCAAGCATCTTACGGAAAGCACCATGAATAAAGTGTGAACCACCATCGGTCATTAAATATCTAGGGACTCCAAACCTCGGAAAGATAACCTCTTTAAGCATTTTAATGGAGGTGTGGTGATCAGCACTACTAGTTGGAATAGCTTCTACCCACTTAGTGACAAAATCAACCGCAACTAAAATATGAGTGTACCCGTTAGAGGAAGGAAAAGGCCCCATATAATCAAAACCCCACACGTCAAATGGTTCAACAACAAGTGAATAATTCATAGGCATTTCTTGACGCTTACCGATATTACCAATTCTTTGACATTCATCACAAGACAAGACAAACTTACGGGCATCCTTGAAGAGAGTAGGCCAATAAAAACCAGACTACAATACCTTGTGAGCAGTTCTATCTCCCGCATGATGTCCTCCATAAGCTTCGGAATGACATTTCCGTAGGATTTGTTCCTGTTCATGCTCAGGTAGACAATGTCTAATAATACCATCTACTCCTTCTTTATAAAGATGTGGGTCATCCCAAAAGTAATGTCTCAAGTCATAGAAGAATTTTTTTCTTTTGTTGATATGTAAAGCTAGGTGGTATATATTTAGCGACAATGTAATTAGCATAATCAGCATACCAAGGTGTGTTGTGTGAGACACTTATTGCAACTAGCTGTTCGTCGGGGAAACTATCATCAATAGGTAGTGGGTCATCAAAAATATTTTCTAACCTAGATACGTTATCAGCTACGAGGTTCTCAGCTCCTTTCCTATCAACGATATGTAAGTCAAATTCTTGAAGCAAAAGAACCCACCTACTAAGTCTAGGTTTAGCATATTTCTTTTCCATAAGATATTTTATAGCAGCATGATCGGTGTGAACAATAACTTTGGAGTCAACAATATAGGATCTAAATTTATCACAAGCAAACACAACTGCTAAAAATTCTTTTTCAGTAGTAGCATAATTTCGTTGGGCACTGTCTAGAATTTTACTAGCATAATGGATAACATTCAATTTCTTATCAACTCTTTGTCCTAGGACAGCACCAACAGCATAATCACTAGCATCACACATAATTTCAAAAGGCAAGTTCCAATCAGGCGGTTGAACGATAGGTGCAGAGGTTAAGGCTTTCTTGAGTGTTTCAAAGGCTTCCACACAATATTCATAAAAACAAAAGGAATATCCTTTTGCAAAAGATTAGTAAGAGGCCTAGAAATTTTAGAGAAGTCTTTAATGAACCTCCTATAAAAACCAGCATGACCAAGGAAACTTCGAATACCTTTAATATCTTTAGGACATGGCATTTTCTCAATTGCATCGACCTTAGCTTTATCCACCTCAATACCTCGTTCAGATATTTTATGCCCCAAGACAATACCTTCATTAACCATAAAGTGGCACTTCTCCCAATTCAAGACAAGATTAGTTTGTTCACATCTCTGCAAAACTCGATCAAGGTTGCTTAAGCAATCATCAAAGGAAGTTCCGTAAACGGAAAAATCATCCATGAAAACCTCCACAATGTTTTCACAAAAATCAAAGAATATAGCAGTCATACATCTTTGAAAGGTAGCCGGTGCATTGCATAAACCAAAAGGCATACGTCTATAAGCATAGGTTCCAAAAGGGCAAGCAAACGTGGTTTTCTCTTGATCGGATTGTGACACAGGTATTTGAGAGAAACCAGAATATCCATCTAGGAAACAAGTGTGTGTGCTTAGATAGTCTCTCTAGCATTTGATCAATGAAAGGCAAAGGGTAATGATCTTTCCTAGTAGCTTTATTTAATTTTCTAAAATCAATTACCATTCTATAGCCAGTGACAATTCTTTGTGGAATGAGTTCATTCTTATCATTAGGAACAACTGTAATACCTCCTTTCTTAGGGACACAATGAACGGGACTTACTCATCTACTATCAGCTATGGGATAGATTATACCTGCTTCCAGAAGCTTTAATATTTCAGTTCTTACCACTTGCTTCATCTTAGGATTCAATCGCCGTTGGTGATCAACAACGGGTTTAGCATCAGGTTCCATATTGATCTTGTGCTGACATAGAGTGGGACTAATGCCCTTAAGATCATCAAGAGTATATCCAATAGCATCCCGGTGCTTCCTTAGAACTTTCAATAATCTCTCTTCTTCATGTACTGAAAGGTTAGCACTAATAATAACAGGATATATCTTTTTCTCATCAAGATAAGCATACTTCAAAGTGTCAGGCAATTGTTTTAATTCAAACACAGGATCACCTTTAGGTGGAGGAGGACCTCCAAGGGTTTCAATAGGCAAATTGTGTTTCAAAAGAGGTTGTTGTTCAAAGAAAATTTGATCTATTTCATTTCTTTCATGCAAGTGCATATCATTTTCATGGTCAAGCAAATATTGTTCTAATGGATCAGTAGGAGGCACAACAATAGAAGCAAGACCAATTATCTCATCCTTATTAGATAATTCTTTATCACGAGGTTGTCTACTAAACTTGGAAAAATTAAACTCATGAGACACATTACCAAAACTGACACCGACGGTTTGTTTTTCACAATTTATCTTAGCATTAACGGTGCTCAAGAAAGGTCTACCAAAGATACTGGGACAAAAGTCATCTTGTGGGGAACCAAGGACTAGAAAATCAGTAGGGTATTTTACTTTCCCACACAAGACTTCAACATCTCTAACAATCCCAAGTGGTGTGATAGTGTCTCTATTAGCAAGTTTAATAGTAACATCAATATCTTCCATTTCAGCAGGTGCTATTTCATTCATAATTTCTTGGTATAAGGTAAAAGGGATAGCACTCACACTAGCACCTAAATCACATAAACCAAGTAGAAATGATCTCATATTTTAACTGAGACAGGGCAAGCCTTCTATAGGTCTATGTTTATCTTTCTTATCAGGTTTAGCAATTCTAGCAGCTTCATCACAAAGGTAGATAACATGCCCATCAACATTTTCTACCAAGAGATCTTTAACCATAGCAACACTAGGTTCTACTTTAATTTGCTCAGGGGGTTTAGGTGCTCTTATATTACTTTTATGAACCACAGTTGATACCTTAGCATGTTCCTTTATCCTAACAGGGAAAGGTGGGTTTTCAATAAAAACGGTAGGCACAACTGGATCAACATTGTAAAAGATGGTTTCTTCTTTAGCAATGACCGGTTCCTTAATTTATTCTTTAATAGGGGGGTGATATTGAAACCACTTCTCCTTAGGGAGGTCAACATGAGTAGCAAATGCTTCACAGAAAGAGGCTACTATCTCAGAGTCAAGTCCATATTTAGTGCTAAACTTATGAAAAGTATCGGTATTCATAAAAGATTTAACACAATCAAATTCAAGCTTTATACCTGACTCATTACCTTCGTCGAGTTCCCAATCTTCAGAGTTGCGTTTAATTCTTTCTAAGAGATCCCACTTGAAATCAATAATCTTCATCGTATAAGAACCAGCACAAGAAGTATCGAGCATGGATTGATCATTATGAGAAAGCCGAGCATAAAAATTCTGAATGATAACTTCCCTCGGAATGTCATGATTGGGGCATGAATATAACATTGACTTAAGCCTCCCCCAAGCTAGAGCGATACTTTCTCCTTCACGAGGACAAAAATTATATATATAATTCCGATCACGATGAACTAGATGCATGGGATAAAACTTTTGGTGAAATTCCAATTGCAAACGATTCCAGTTCCACGATCCAAGATCATCACATAGCCTATACCATGTCAATGCTTTTCCCTCCAAAGATAAAGGGAAAACCTTCTTCTTAACTTCATCTCTGGGTAAACCTGCAAGCTTAAATAATCCACATATTTCGTTCACAAATAAGAGATGCATATCAGGATGTTCAGTTCCATCTCCTGCATAAGGTTTAGCAAGCAGTTTTTCTAGCATACCCGAAGGAATTTCATAAGTAACATTTTCAGTAGGTGTTGTAGGTTGAGGGGCAACTAATTGTGGTTTCGTTCGAGGTGAAGATACCCCGAACAAACCCCTCAAAGGATTGTTCTCCATAGTAGCAAGTAGCAATAAATTTCAGCACGTAGTATAAGTTTTTCCTTACCGATTTCCACTTACCAAGAGCGCTTCACTCCCCGGCAACGGCGCCAGAAAAGAGTCTTGATGACCCACAAGTATAGGGGATCAATCGTAGTCCTTTCGATAAGTAAGAGTGTCGAACCCAACGAGGAGCAGACGGAAATGACAAGCGGTTTTCAGCAAGGTAATCTCTGCAAGCACTGAAATTGTAGGTAATAGATAGTTTGATAGCAAGGTAATTTGTAACGAGCAAGTAACGGTAATGGTAAACAAGGTGCAGCAAGGTAGCCCAATACTTTTGAGGCAAAGGACAGGATAGAACAATCACTAGTAATAGGCAAAGTGTTCTTGAGGGTACACGGGAATTTCGTCTAGTCACTTTTATCATGTTGGTTTGATTCGTGTTCGCTACTTTGATAATTTGATATGTGGGTGGACCGGTGCTAAGGTGATGTTCTTACTTGAACTAACAACCTACTTATGATTAACCCCCTCGCAAGCATCCGCAACTACGAGAAAAGTATTAAGACAAAGCCTAACCATAGCATTAAACATGTGGGTCCAAATCAGCCCCTTACGAAGTAGCGCATAAACTAGGGTTTAAGCTTCTGTCACTCTAGCAACCCATCATCTAATAACCACTCCACAATGCATTCCCTTAGTCCCATGAATGTTGAAGTGTCATGTAGTCGACGTTCACATGACACCACTAAGGGAATCACAACATACATATCATCAAAATATCGAACACATATCAAATTCACATGATTACTCGCAACATGACTTCTCCCGTGACCTCAAGAACAAAGGTAACTACTCACAAATAATAAACATGCTCAAGATCAGAGGAGTAACGAATAACATAATGGATCTGAACACATGATCTTCCACCAAATAAACCATATAGTAATCAACTACGCAAGGTAATCAACACTACTAGTCACCCACAGGTACCAATCTGAGGTTTCGGTACAAAGATTGAACACAAGAGATGAACTAGGGTTTGAGAGGAGATGGTGCTGTTGAAGATGTTGATGAAGATTGGCCTCCCAAAGATGAGAGGGGTGTTGGTGATGACGATAGCTTCGATTTCCCCCTCCGGGAGGGAAGTTCCCCCGGCGGAATCGCTCCGTCGGAGGGCAAAAGTGCTCCTGCCCAAGTTCCGCCTCGAGGAGGCGGCGCTTCGTCCCGAAAGTCCTCCTCCTAATTTTTTAGGTTTTTTGGGAATTTATACCAGAAGATGGGCACCGGAAGCGGGCCAGGCTGGGCACAACCCATCAGGGCACCTGGCGCGCCCTGATGGGTTGTGCCCACCTGGGGGCCCTCCTCCGGTAGTTTTCAGCTCTAGTAATTTTTATTAAATACAAAAATAATATCCGTAAATTTTCAGCTTCATTGGAGTTGTGCAGAATAGGTATCTCTGACGTGCTTTTCTTGGGTCCAGAATTCCAGCTGCCGGTATTCTCCCTCTTTGTGTAAACCTTGCATATTATGAGATAAAAGGCATTAGAATCACTTCCCAAAGCATTATTATTCAATAAAACAAAGTAAATAACAGTATAAAATCATGATGCAAAATGGACGTATCAATGGTTGATGGGTGAGGCCGTGGGAGCCACCCTAACACCTTTCAAAAGAGATGACCGAGAACTGGATTTCAGGAGGCACGAGAGGCCCTCTGATGCAATCAAGATAGGTAAGGGGAGATTGGATCTCCCTGCCGAATTCCTCTAGATGGTCTGAACTGCTCAAGATTCTCCCCATTGAGGAGAACGGAAAAAGAAACTGAAGTAACCATGGCCATGACTGACTCAATCCATGACTGTGCAAAACCAAGCTTACCCATGATCGCTCTCAGGTAAGTCCATTCCAACCTATCATAAGCTTTCATCATATCCAATTTGAGCGCGCAAAAGCTATTATTCTTTGACTTGTTCCGTTTCATGAAACGTAAGCATTCATAAGCACATATGATATTGTCTGTAATCATTCTTCCTGGCACAAAAGCTGACTGCTCGGGAGAAATTATTTCCGGGAGAACTTGCTTCGGCCTGTTTGCTACTGCCTTCGAGGCTATTTTATAGAGAACGTTACACAAGCTGATACGCCTGAATTAAGACATTGAGGTGCGATTCGATACCATCGGAATGAGAACTAGGATGGTGTTGTTGACGCATTCCGGGCTCTCCTCCCCTCTAACTATCCTGAGAACAATATTACTTACATCATTTCCACACATGTCCCAGTGCTTTTGTTAGAACTGGGCTGGGAATCCATCCGGGCCAGGTGCCTTTGTAGGAAACATTTGGAACAATGTCTTTTTAACTTCGTCATTAGAATATGGAGCACACAAAACATAATTCATTGCCTGTGTTACCTTGCGAGGAACATGATCCAAGACCCGTTGAAGCCTAATGACCCACAAGTATAGGGGGTCAATCGTAGTCCTTTCGATAAGTAAGAGTGTCGAACCCAACGAGGAGCAGAAGGAAATGACAAGCGGTTTTCAGCAAGCTAATTTATGCAAGTACTGAAATTGCAGGTAACAGGTAGTTTGATAGCAAGATAATTAGTAACGAGCAAGTAACGGTAACGGTAAATAAAGTGCAGCAAGATAGCCCAATCCTTTTGTGGTAAAGGACAGGACAAAACGGTCTCTTATAATAAGCAAGCGTTCTTGAGGGTACACGGGAATTTCATCTAGTCACTTTCATCATGTTGGTTTGATTTGCGTTCGCTACTTTGATAATTTGATATGTGGGTGGACCGGTGCTTGGGTGCTGTTCTTACTTGAACAAACCTCCCACTTATGATTAACCCCCTCGCAAGCATCCGCAACTACGAGAAAAGTATTAAGATAAAATCTAACCATAGCATTAAACATTTGGATCCAAATTATCCCCTTACGAAATAGCGCATAAACTAGGGTTTAAGCTTCTGTCACTCTAGCAACCCATCATCTAATAACTACTCCACAATGCATTCCCTTAGGCCCAAAGATGGTGAAGTGCCATGTAGTCAATGTTCACATGACACCACTAAGGGAATCACAACATTCATATCATCAAAATATCGAACACATATCAACTTCACATGATTACTTGCAACAAGACTTCTCCCGTGACCTCAAGAACAAAGGTAACTACTCACAAATGATATTCATGCTCAAGATCAGAGGGGTATTAAATAGCATAATGGATCTGAACATACAATCTTCCACCAAATAAACCATATAGTAATCAACTACGAGATGTAATCAACACTACTAGTCATCCACACGTACCAATCTGAGGTTTCGGTACAAAGATTGAACACAAGAGATGAACTAGGGTTTGAGAGGAGATGGTGTTGTTGAAGATGTTGATGAAGATTGGCCTCCCAAAGATGAGAGGGTTGTTGGTGATGACGATGGCTTCGATTTCCCCCTCCGGGAGGGAAGTTCCCCCGGCGGAATCGCTCCGTCGGAGGGCAAAAGTGCTCCTGCCCAAGTTCCGCATCAAGACGGCGGCGTTCCGTCCTGAAAGTCACCCCTTTGATTTTTTCTAGGTCAAAAGACCTTAAGTACCAGAAGATGGGCACCGGAGGTGGGCCGGGCAGGCCACAACCCACTGCTACTTCTTGAGCATGCGTTGGTTTTCCCTTGAAGAGGAAAGGGTGATGCAGCAAAGTAGATAAGTATTTCCCTCAGTTGTTGAGAACCAAGGTATCAATCCAGTAGGAGATACAAGCAAGTCCCCAATTGATGTACCTACACAAATAATCAAACACTTGCACCCAACGCAATAAAGGGGTTGTCAATTCCTTCACGGTTATTTGCAAGGATGAGATCTGATAGAGATAGGTATGACAGATTGCTAGAACGGAAAGTAAAACAAAAGTAAAAATAATGCAGCAAGATATTTTGGGTATTTTTGGTTTTAGATCTGAAAGTATAATATGGAAAATAGACCCGGGGGCCATAGGTTTCACTAGAGGCTTCTCTCATGAAGGAAAATAATACGGTGGGTGAACAAATTACTGTCGAGCAATTGATAGAAAAGCGAATAATTATGACGATATCCAAGGCAATGATTATGCATATAGGCATCACGTCCATGTCAAGTAGACCGAAACGATTCTGCATCTACTACTATTACTCCACACATCGACCGACTCCTGCCTGCATCTAGAGTATTAAGTTCATGAAGAACAGAGTAACGCATTAGGTAAGATGACATGATGTAGAGGGATAAACTCAAGCAATATGATGAAAACCCCATCTTTTTATCCTCGATGGCAACAATACAAATACGTGCCTTGCTACCCCTACTTTGTCACTGGGTGAGGACACCGCAAGATTGAACCCAAAACTAAGCACTTCTCCCATTGCAAGAATTACCAATCTAGTTGGCCAAACCAAACCAATAACTCGAAGAGACTTGCAAAGATATGAAATCATGCATATAATAATTCAGAGAAGATTCAAATAATATTCATAGATAAGCTGATCATAAACCCACAATTCATCGGATCTCGACAAACACACCGCAAAAGAGTATTACATCGGATAGATCTCCATGAAGATCATGAAGAACATGGTATTGAAGAACAAAGAGAGAGAAGAAGCCATCTAGCTACTAGCTATGGACCCGAAGGTCTGTGGTAAACTACTCACGCATCATCGGAGGGGCAATGGAGTTGACGTAGATTCCCTCCGTGATCGAATCCCCCTCCTGTAGATTACCGGAAAAGGCTCCAAGATTGGATCTCACGGGAACAGAGGCTTCCGGCGGCGGAAAATTATTTTTGTGGCTCTTTTTAGTATCCAGGGAATATTTGGGAATTTATAGGCCGAAGAATAGGGTTAGGAGGGTTGTCGTGGGCCCACAAACCAGGGGGGCGCGCCCCTGTGGCTTGTCGCCACACGGCGGCTCTCCTGCCTTCATCTCCAAGTCTTCTAGGTTTCTTCTGGTCCAAGAAAAATCATTCCGAAGATTTTATTCCATTTGGACTGCGTTTAATATTCCTTATCTGCAATACTCAAAAACAAGGAAAAAACAGAAACTGGCACTAGGCTCTAGATTAATAGGTTAGTCCCAAAAATAATATAAAATAGCATATTAATGCATATAAAACATCCAAAACAGATAATATAATAGCATGGAACAATAAAAAATTATAGATACGTTGGAGACGTATCAAGCATCCCCAAGCTTAATTCCTGGTCGTCCTCGAGTAGGTAAATGATAAAAACAGAATTTTTGATGTGGAATGCTACCTAACATATTTATCCATGTAATATTCTTTATTGTGGCATGAATATTCAGATCCATAAGATTCAAAACAAAAGTCTAATATTGACATAAAAACAGTAATACTTCAAGCATACCAACAAGGCAATCGCATCCTTTCGAAATAACATGGCCTTAGAAAGTTATCCCTACAAAATCATATGGTCTGGCTATGCTCCATCTTCCCCACACAAAGTATCTAAATCATGCACAACCCCGATGACAAGTCAAGCAATTGTTTCACACTTTTTATGTTCTCAAACCTTTTCAACTCTCACGCAATACATGAGCGTGAGCCATGGATATAGCACTATAGGTGGAATAGAATATGGTGGAGGTTGCAAGGAAAAAGGAGAAGATAGTCTCACATCAACTAGGCGTATCAACGGGCTATGGAGATGCCCATCAATAGATATCAATGTGAGTGAGTAGGGATTGCCATGCAACAAATGCACTAGAGCTATAAGTGTATGAAAGCTCAAAATGAAAACTAAGTGGTTGTGCATACGATGAAAAATTCCACTAGTTATATGAAAGTGACAAAATAGGAGACTCTCTATCATGAAGATCATGGTGCTACTTTGAAGCACAGGTGTGGAAAAAGATAGTAGCATTGTCCCTTCTCTCTTTCTCTCATTTTATTTCTTCTTTTTTTATTTTTTTTGGTGGGCATCTTTGGCCTTTTTTTTTTATTTGGGCTTCGCTGGCCTCTTTTATTTTTTGTAAAGTCCGGAGACTCATCCCAACTTGTGAGGGATTCATAGCTTCCATCATCCTTTTCTCTCACGGGACAATGCTCTAATAATGAAAATCATCACACTTTTATTTACTTACAACTCAAAAGGAAAATTACAACTCGATACCTAGAACAAAGTATGACTCTATATGCAATATGAAAGTGATGGTGCATGTCATGAAAAACGGAATGGTGGAAGTTGCATGGCAATATATCTCGGAATGGCTATGGAAATGCCATAATAGGTAGGTATGGTGGCTGTTTTGAGGAAAGTATATGGTGGCTGTTTTGAGGAAGGTGGGTTTGATGCACCGGCGAAAGTTGCGCGGTACTAGAGAGGCTAGCAATGGTGGAAGGGTGAGAGTGCGTATAATCCATGGACTCAACATTAGTCATAAAGAACTCACATACTTATTGCAAAAGTCTATTAGTTATCAAAACAAAGCATTAGACGCATGCTCCTAGGGTAGAGGTTGGTAGGAGTTAACCATCGCGCGCTCCCGACCCTCACACAAAGGTTGACAATCATTAAACAAATCATGCTCCGACTTCGTTACATAACGGTTCACCATACGTGCATGCTACGGGAATCACAAACTTTAACACAAGTATTTCTTCCAATTCACAATTACTCACTAGCATGACGCTCATATTACCATCTTCATATCTCAAAACTACATGCAAGGAATCAAACTTCTCATAGTATCCAATGCACTTAATATGAAAGTTTTTATTATATCCCCCTTGGATGCCCATTATATTAGGACTAAATTCATAACCTAAACAAATTACCATGCTGTTTAAAGACTCTCAAAATAATATAAGTGAGGTACGAGAGTTCAATAGTTTCTATAAAATAAAACACCACCGTGCTCTAAAAAGATATAAGTGAAGCACTAGAGCAACATTGCCTAGCTCAAAAGATATAAGTGAAGCACATAGAGTATTCTAATAAATTCACGATTCAGCGTGTCTCTCTCAAAAATATGTGTGCAGCAAGGATGATTGTGGCAAACTAGAAAGCAAAGACTCATATCATACAAGACGCTCCAAGAAAAACACATATCATGTGGTGAATAAAAATATAGCCTCAAGTAAATTTACCGATGGATTGAAGACGAAAGAGGGGATGCCTTCCGGGGCATCCCCAAGCTTAGGCTTTTTGGTATCCTTGAATATGGCTTGGGGTTCCTTGGTCATCCCCAAGCTTAGGCTCTTGCCACTCCTTATTCCATAGTCCATCAAATCTTTACCCAAAACTTGAAAACTTCACAACACAAAACTCAACAGAAAACTAATGAGATCCGTTAGTATAAGAAAAAAAAATCACCACTTTAGGTACTGTTGTGAACTCATTCTTTATTTATATTGGTGTAATATATACTGTATTCTAACTTCTCCATGGTTCATACCCCCCGATACAACCCATAGATACATCAAAATAAGCAAACAACACATAGAAAACAGAATCTGTCTAAAACAGAACAGTCTGTAGAAATCTATAGACTTCTAATACTTATGTAACTCCAAAAATTCTGAAAAATTAGGAAAATCAGGGAAATTTGTGTATCAATATTTTGTAAAAATTTCAGATCAAAATCACGTTCCAGTGAATTTACAAAATTTCTGGACTGAGAGCAAAAGTTTCTGTTTTTCAGCAAAATCAAATCACAAACACCGTAGACCATCCCAAAGGTCTTACTTGGCTCAAACACTAATTAAAACAAGAAAACACAATTATTACAGAGGTAATAATGTGTAAAACACTCAAGAACAGAAGTAAAAAAACAAAAACATAAAATAAAATTGGGTTGCCTCCCAACAAGCGCTATTGTTTAACGCCCCTAGCTAGGCATAATGATTTCAATGATACTCACATAAAAAGTAGTAATTGAAATATGCAAAAGAGCATCATGAATCTCATGAAAAACAAGTTTAAGTCTAACCCACTTCCTATGCATAGGGATTTTTTGAGCAAATAATTTATGGGAACAAGAATTAATTAGCATAGGAAGGCAAAACAAGCATAACTTCAAAACTTTGAACACATAGAGAGGAAACTTGATATTATTGCAATTCCTACAAGCATATGTTCCTCCCTCATAATAAATTTCAGTGGCATCAAGAAGGAATTCAACAATATAACTATCACATAAATCATTCTTTTCATGATACACGAGCATGCAATCATCATAATGAATTTGCTCATCAAAACTTGGGGGACAACAAATATCAATTTCATCAAACATAGCATCCCCAAGCTTGTGGCTTTGCATATCGTTAGCGTAATTGACATTAATAGAATTTATAGTAACATCATTGCAATCATGGTTTTCAATCAAGGAGCTATCATGAATCACCTTATAAATTTCTTCTTTCAACACTTCATCACAATTTTCAGATTCATGATTTTCAAACAAAACTTCATAGAGATAATCAAGTGCACTCAACTCACTAGCAATTGGTTCATCATAATTTGGCCTTTTGAAAAGATTAGCAAGTGGATGAGGATCCATATCAATAGATTTTTAGCAAGCGAAGATGCAAGCAAATACAAGGCACATGGCAACACAAGCAAACAAAAAGAGATCCGGCGAGAAAAAGGCGAACGAGAAGGAAGGCGAATAAAACGGCAAATCTTTTTGGTTTTTTCTAAAAGTTGTTTTAGAAGTGGGGGAGAGGAAAACAAGAGGCAAATGGCAAATAATGTAAATGCAAGAGATGAGTTTGTGATGGGTACTTGGTAGGCTTGATGTAGATCTCCCCGGCAACGGCGCCAGAAATTCTTCTTGCTACTTCTTGAGCATGCGTTGGTTTTCCCTTGAAGAGGAAAGGGTGATGCAGCAAAGTAGATAAGTATTTCCCTCAGTTGTTGAGAACCAAGGTATCAATCCAGTAGGAGATACAAGCAAGTCCCCAATTGATGTACCTACACAAATAACCAAACACTTGCACCCAACGCAATAAAGGGGTTGTCAATCCCTTCACGGTTATTTGCAAGGATGAGATCTAATAGAGATAGGTATGACAGATTGCTAGAACGGAAAGTAAAAAAAAGTAAAAATAATGCAGCAAGATATTTTGGGTATTTTTGGTTTTAGATCTGAAAGTATAATATGGAAAATAGACCCGGGGGCCATAGGTTTCACTAGAGGCTTCTCTCATGAAGGAAAATAATATGGTGGGTGAACAAATTACTGTCGAGCAATTGATAGAAAAGCGAATAATTATGACGATATCTAAGGCAATGATTATGCATATAGGCATCACGTCCGTGTCAAGTAGACCGAAACGATTCTGCATCTACTACTATTACTCCACACATTGACCGACTCCTGGCTGCATCTAGAGTATTAAGTTCATGAAGAACAGCGTAACGCATTAGGTAAGATGACATGATGTAGAGGGATAAACTTAAGCAATATGATGAAAACCCCATCTTTTTATCCTCGATGGCAACAATACAAATACGTGCCTCGCTACCCCTACTTTGTCACTGGCTGAGGACACCGCAAGATTGAACCCAAAACTAAGCACTTCTCCCATTGCAAGAATTACCAATCTAGTTGGCCAAACCAAACCAATAACTCGAAGAGACTTGCAAAGATATGAAATCATGCATATAAGAATTCAGAGAAGATTCAAATAATATTCATAGATAAGCTGATCATAAACCCACAATTCATCGGATCTCGACAAACACACCGCAAAAGAGTATTACATCGGATAGATCTCCATGAAGATCATGAAGAACATGGTATTGAAGAATAAAGAGAGAGAAGAAGCCATCTAGCTACTAGCTATGGACCCAAAGGTCTGTGGTAAACTACTCACGCATCATCGGAGGGGCAATGGAGTTGATGTAGATGCCCTCCGTGATCGAATCCCCCTCCGGCAGATTACCGGAAAAGGCTCCAAGATTGGATCTCACGGGAAGAGAGGCTTTCGGCGGCGGAAAAGTATTTTTGTGGCTCTTTTTAGTATCCAGGGAATATTTGGGAATTTATAGGCCGAAGAATAGGGTTATGAGGGCTGCTGTGGGCCCACAAGCGGCTTGTCGCCACACGGCGGCTCTCCTGCCTTCATCTCCAAGTCTTCTGGGTTTCTTCTGGTCCAAGAAAAATCATTCCGAAGATTTTATTCCGTTTGGACTCCGTTTAATATTCCTTATCTGCAATACTCAAAAACAAGGAAAAAACAGAAACTGGCACTAGGCTCTAGATTAATAGGTTAGTCCCAAAAATAATATAAAATAGCATATTAATGCATATAAAACATCCAAAACAGATAATATAATAGCATGGACCAATCAAAAATTATAGATACGTTGGAGACGTATCACCCACCAGGGCGCGCCTGGGGGGCCTGGCGCGCCCTGGTGTCTTGTGGTTACCAGGTGGCCCCCCTCCGGTAGTTATTTGCTCCAGTATTTTTTATATATTCTAAAATAATTCTCCGTGAAGTTTCAGCTTATTTGAAGATGTGCAGAATAGGTGTCTCTAATATGCTTTTTCAGGTCCAGAATTCCAGTTATAGGCATTCTCCCTCTTTGTGTAAACCTTGCATATTATGAGAGAAAAGGCATTAGAATTACTCCATAAAGCATTATTACACATAAAAACATTATAAATAACAGTAGGAAATCATGATGCAAAATGGACTTATCAAAGCCCGTGCACCCCTTCTGAAGTGTACAAAATTTGATAAAAATCCTTCGCCATGGTTCTCACTTGGTCCGGGTCATCCACCAGAACACCCATAGAATTCTCAAGAGCTGTGATCATATTCTTCTTTCTATGCACGCTTGCTCTTAAGTGGAATTTTTTTGTATTCTTATCTCCAGAGGAAAGCCACTCCGTCCGTGCTCGCTGCCTCCACATAATTTCCTCGCGGTGATACAGTTCGACGAGTCGCTCATTGGTCTTCAATTCAGCATGAGTTGGGGCCATGCGCAGCTGGTCCCCCCGTAGCTCCTCAAGTTTCTTCTTTAACCCCTTTATTTCACGACGGGCACTCCCAAAAATATTGTCTGCTCCACTGTATGAAACCTTGAGAGACCCTAGCCAGTTTGTCATGTAATTGTTGCACGCTCTCACAGGGTTCACGAGTCCGCCATTCATCATTAACTGCCCCTTGATACGTCTCCAACGTATCTATAATTTTTTCTTGTTCCATGTTGTTATATTATCATTCTTGGATGTTTTACAATCATTTTATAGCAACTTTATATCATTTTTTGGGACTAACCTATTGACATAGTGCCAAAGTGTCAGTTGCTGTTTTTGCTTGTTTTTTTGCTTCGCGGAAAATCAATACCAAACGGAGTCCAATCACGACGAAACTTTTTGGAGATTTTTTTTGGACGAGAAGACACCCAGTGGGCCAAAGAAGTGTCGGAGAGGTGGGCTGTGGAGACCACAACCCACCAGGGCGCGCCCTCCTCGGGGCCCCTCTCCACCGCCTCTGATGCCTATAAATTCCCAAATATTCCAAAAACCATAGGGGAGTCGACGAAACACAATTCCAACCGCCGCAAGTTCTAGAACCTCGAGGTCCAATCTAAACACCATCACAGAGGGGTTCATCTTCTTCATAGGTGCCTCTCCAATGATGCGTGAGTAGTCCACCATAGACCTATGGGTCCGTAGGTAGTAGCTAGATGGCTTCCTCTCTCTCTTATGATTCTCAATACAATGGTCTCTTGGAGATCTATTTGATGTAAACTTTTGCGATGTGTTTGTTGGGATCCGATGAATTTTGAGTTCATGATCAATTTCTATCCATGAATATTATTTGAGTCTTCTTTGATCTCTTATATGCATGATTACTTACAGCCTCGTATTTCTTCTTCGAATCTTTGGTTTAGTTAGGCCGACTAGATCGATTTTTCTTGCCATGGGAAGAGGTGCTTTGTGATAGGTTCGATCTTGCGGTGTTCTTTCCCAGTGACGGAAGGGGCAGCAAGACACGCATGTATCGTTGCTATTAAGGATAACAAGATGGGGTCTATTCCTACATGAATAGGTCTTGTCTACATCATGTCATCGTTCTTATTGCATTACTCCGTTTTTCCATGAACTTAATACACTAGATGCATGCTGGATAGCGGTCGATGTGTGGAGTAATAGTGGTAGATGCAGGCAGGAGTCGGTTTACTTATCTTGGACGTGATGCCTATATAATGATCATCGCCTTGGATATCGTCATGACTATTCGATTTTCTATCAATTGCCCAACAGTAATTTGTTCACCCACCGTGTGCTATACTCATGAGAGAAGCCACTAGTGAATCCTACGCCCCCCGGGTCTACTTTTCCAACATATTGCTTTCCGATCTATCTTTTTGCATCTTTGTTTTCAGATCTACAAAACCAAAAACCCAAAAACATATTGCTGCATATTTTATTTGCCCTTTTTATTTTGTGCTCTTGAGAGATCTATCTCTCCTATCTATCACTACCTAATCTATATTTTTACCGTAGAGAGATTGACAACCTCTCTTTCGCGTCGGGTTGCAAGTATTTGTTGTTTGTGTGCTGGTGTTGCTTATTGGGTGGTGGTGATCCTCCTACTGGTTCGATAACCTTGGTTTCATAACTGAGGGAAATACTTACCGTCGCTATGCTGCATCATCCCTTACTCTTTGGGGAAATACCGACGCAGTCTCAAGCCACGTCAAAAGGAATTTCTGGCGCCATTGCCGGGGAGGAAGCGATCTCTTCTACGTGCCTATCGTAGGCGCCGAGGGGACTCCATCATCATCTACCAGGTTCATAATCACAAATCTCATCTCCTTGCAATTACAATATTTGCCATTTGCCTCTCGTTTTCCTCTCCCCCGCTCCACCAATTTGCCGTTTTATTCGCCCTCTTTTTCGATTGCCTTTTTCTCGCCGGATCTCTTCATTGCTTGCAATCTTGTTTGCTTTTCACCATGAGTGATTTTGGTATGGCAGAAACGGATGATGGCAGGACTCCTAAAATTGGACGTTCTGGTAATCTGGATTCTAAAACTTTTGTTTTGGGGCAAGGGAACGTTATAGGAAAAGAAATTATCCAAGAGTTTTTCAATTGCGTTGGGAATTTGACTCTCGATGATACTTCTATACTGAAAAGAACTAAATCTTATGCGGAAGCTATCTCGGCGCTAGTTCTAAAACTTGAAAATAGATTTATTCGTACCCATCCTACCTTGCAAAGGTTGTTTTATGAGCTACCCGTCATAAAGAATCCCAAAGCTAAGAAGTTGGCTACCCTTGTTCTTATGAATGAATTTGATCACATAGTATGGGAAGCTAGCAAGATCTTTGACTTTTATGGTATGAGCCTTGAAAAAACGGTAATAGGAGAAATCCTTTACAATAGTGATTACATGATGCGATATTTGCTTGGAAATAATCATTTTTTTATGAGAATCTCAAAAAGAAAGTCCCCGTTTTAGACATGATCCAACAAGTTTTCAATGACGTTAACCAACAATATTCTTGGATCGTGGCCGGGAATCAAAGGGGGTACGTAGAGGGACAACTTGCTAGCGCTAAGGTTGCTATGGATGATGTGTTTCAAGTTCTATTTGCAAAACCTGTTGACAAAAACACCTCAACCAAAACCAAAGATGACAATACTTGAATCTATGTGTTATGCCTAGCTAGGGGCGTAAAACGATAGCGCTTGTTGGGAGGCAACCCAATGAATAAATAAATTTTTGCTTTTTCCTTTCTGTTTTTGAGTGTTGACACAATTATGCCTCTGTTATGATTGTGTTTTTATGGTTTATTTAGTGTTTGTGCCAAGTAAAGCCTTTAGGATGATTCATAGGATGAGTAGAAGCGATGCTGAATCTGAAACAAAAACTTTGCGTCCAGTATTTGAATTTTCATTTTTTTCTGGAACGTGATCTTGAGCTGAAATTTTAACACAGAGTTTCTATACAAATTCCTTACGTTTTCATAATTTTTCAGAATTTTTAGAGTTACAGAAGTATGGTTAGAGTACAGATGACTACAGACTGTTCTGTTTAAGACAGATTCTGTTTTCGTTGCATTGTGTGCTTGTTTTGATGAATCTATGGGTTATATTGAAGGGTATGAGCCATGGTAAAGTTAAAATACAGTAGGTATAATGCAATAATAAAATATGAATGGGTTTGCAACAGCACCTAAAGTAGTGATTTGCTTTATTATACTAACGGATCTCACGAAGATTTTGTTGAGTTTTGTGTGATTGAAGTTTTCAAGTTTTGGGTGAGATCACGATGGATGAAGGAATAAGGAGTGAAAAGAGCCTAAGCTTGGGGATGCTACCGCACCCCCAAGATATATCCAAAGAGAAACAAGCAACTAAGCTTGGGGATGCCCCCGAGTGGCATCCCCTCTTTCTTCTAACGACCATCGGTATTTTACTTGGAGCTATATTTTTATTCGTCACATATCATGAGTTTTGCTTGGAGCGTCTTATATCTTTGCTTGCTTTGCTTGTTAGTTTATCACTTGTATCCTTGCTGGACACACCTATTTGAGAGAGCCAAAATTATGCTATGATTTGTTAGAATTGCTCTTTGTGCTTCACTTAAACTTTTTGAGCTATAGAATTGCTCTAGTGCTTCACTTATATCTTTTTGAGCACGGTGTGCTTGGAATTTTTTGTAGAAATACTCTCATGCTTCACTTAGATTAATTTGAGAGTTAGTAAATTTTGAAGAAATCCTCTCATGCTTCACTTATACCTTTTTGAGAGAAGAAATCTTTATGCTCATGTGCTTCACTTAAATTTGTTTGAGCTTGCCAAAAAGCAATGGCAATATATGAAACTAGTCCCAAAGTGATAGATATCCAAGGAGGATATAATAAAAACTTTCATGAAGATCATTGGGCAAATTAAACTTGATTCCTTGTAATATTTTTGAAACATGATGATAGTAATATGTGAGTCATGTTAGTGAGTAATTGTGCTTTAGTAGGAATATTGGCGTTAAGGTTTGTGATTCCCTATGCATGCACGAAAGTCAATAGTTATGCAATGAAGTTACATCATACTTATGGTGCATTATTCGGTGTTAGTTATGCTCAATGCTCGCTTATGTGAATTTTCGTTTCTTGGTTTGGTTGCTTCTCAATCTATTTGCTAGCCTCCATTTGTACTAAGTAGAAATACTACTTGTGCGTCCAAAATCCTTAAACCAAGTTTTGCCTTATGAGTCCACCATATCTACCTATATGCGGTATTTTCTTGCCGTTCCAAGCAAATTTGTATGTGCCATCTCCAAATTTTCAAAATAATTTTTCTCTTTTGTGTGCTCGTACCGCTCATGAAACGGTGAGGAGTGTCCAATATTTTTCCATGCTAGATGTGTTATTCTCAAGATGAGTGTTTATTCACTTGTCATTGCACGAGAGTGCGGTGGTAATAGGGATGCCCATTCCCGAAATGAAAAAAAATTACTTTATGTTGTCAAATAATAAATTCCTTGGAAAGTGTTGGTATGGAAGGCAACCGTGGATACGGCCCGCCATGGAAAGTGAAAGTTTGGTGGAAAAAGGAATAAACTTTATTTTCTGTTTGGGAACCGCCTATGATATATCTAGCATGGAAAGTATTGTGAGCTACTTTGTCGTTTTCGTTGACAGGAAAAGCATGCCACCCAAAATATTTTCTCTCTCAATTTAAACCTTGAGCTCTGGCACCTCTACAAATCCCTACTTCCCTCTGCGAAGGGCCTATCTATTTACTTTATGCAATTTTCATTTTTACTTTGAGTCTCCATCTTCTCTTATAAAGCACCAACTAGGGGGCACTATGATCGTACTTGAGCATTGGGCATAGCTAATATTTGAGTGTGTTTCATGAATGGATCAATGATTGAGCATGATGGGTTAGGGATAACTTTCTTTAGTGTTGATATTTTGAAAGACATGGTTGCTTGTTGACATGCTTGAGTATTGAAGTCATTATGTTAAAACTAGACTATTGCTTTGAATCATTTACAAGTCCAAATGTCCATGCTATACAAAAGAAAAGAATATGAGACGAACATGTTAGGCAACATTCCACATCAAAAATTCTGTTTTTATCATTTAACTACTCGAGGACGAGTAGGAATTAAGCTTGGGGATGCTGATGCGTCTCCAAATTTTTGGTTGTTCCATGCTGTTATATTATCATTCTTGGATGTTTTACAATCATTTTACAGCAACTTTATATCATTTTTTGGGACTAACCTATTGACATAGTGTCAAAGTGCCAGTTGCTGTTTTTGCTTGTTTTTTTGCTTCGCAGAAAATCAATACCAAACGGAGTCCAATCGTGACGAAACTTTTTGGAGATTTTTTCTGGACCAGAAGACACCCAGTGGGCCAAAGAAGTGTCGGGGAGGTGGACCGTGGAAACCAAAACCCACCAGGCCGTGCCAGGGAGGCCCCGACGCGCCCTGATGGGTTGTGCCCTCCTCGGGGCCCCTCTCCACCGCCTCTGATGCCTATAAATTCCCAAATATTCCAAAAACCCTAGGGGAGTCGACGAAACACAATTCCAGCCGCCGCAAGTTCCAGAACCTCGAGATCCAATCTAAACACCGTCACGGAGGGGTTCATCTTCTTCATAGGTGCCTCTCTGATGATGCGTGAGTAGTCCACCATAGACCTACGGGTCCGTAGGCACTAGCTAGATGGCTTCCTCTCTCTCTCTCTTATGATTCTCAATACAATGGTCTCTTGGAGATCTATTTGATGTAAAATTTTGCGGTGTGTTTGTTGGGATCCGATGAATTTTGAGTTCATGATCAGTTTCTATCCATGAATATTATTTGAGTCTTCTTTGATCTCTTATATGCATGATTACTTATAGCCTCGTATTTCTTCTTCGAATCTTTGGTTTAGTTAGGCTGACTAGATCGATTTTTCTTGCCATGGGAAGAGGTGCTTTGTGATGGGTTCGATCTTGCGGTGTTCTTTCCCAGTGACAGAAGGGGCAGCAAGACACGCATGTATCGTTGCTATTAAGGATAACAAGATGGGGTCTATTCCTACATGAATAGGTCTTGTCTACATCATGTCATCGTTCTTATTGCATTACTCCGTTTTTCCATGAACTTAATACACTAGATGCATGCTGGATAGCGGTCGATGTGTGGAGTAATAGTGGTAGATGCAGGCAGGAGTTGGTCTACTTATCTTGGACGTGATGCCTATATAATGATCATCGCCTTGGATATCGTCATGACTGTTCGATTTTCTATCAACTGGCCAACAATAATTTGTTCACCCACCGTGCGCTATACTCATGAGAGAAGCCACTAGTGAATCATACGGCCCCCGGGTCTTAGCCTGTGCATTCGGTTTTTTCGGTTTGATTCGGTTCGGTTTATACGGTTTTTGGTTTATACGGTTTTGATACTTCGGTTTATACGGTTTTATACGCAGATACGGTTCGATTTCGGTAATAACCATTTGCTTTCGGTTTGGTTTTGGTAATAACCAAATAAACCAAAGTTGACGTGAATTAGAACTATAACCTGGTTACATATTGAAGAAATTCTGGTGCATGTCCAGTACAGCCAACCACATGAATAAATTCTGGTTCAAGCACAAGCAGAACTGCTCAACACAAATTTCATACAACCACATGATAGTATGGCACATGTATAAATTCTGGAGCATAAGTTAACAACTTAACATAGCAATACAACCAACCACATGAACAAATTATGGAGCACAAGTTAACATAGCAACAATGTGTTCAACACATGATAGTATGGCACACAAACAAAAGGCGCAAATAGAGATAAAGGCTGATAGAGGGCATTGACTTCATCACTTCAGGCAGCAACTTTCCACTCAAGGTCCATGCATAAAGATCAATCAATCGATATTACGTCATTATCGTCCAAGCGAATGGCTCCCACATCTACAAAAATAACAGAAATAGTGCATGATCAAGTAAATAACATAAATGTAGCATGATCATTGAAATAATTGAAGGGCTCCCATTTAAGTACCTTCCTCCAGTTTGGTCAACTCAGCAAGATCAGCTTCAACATTGATAGGCTTACTACGCAACCAGTCTTGTGTACATATCAACGCTTGGAGTGTTGCTGGTGTCAAAGAGCTTCTGAAGTCATCGAGAATACGACCACTAGTGCTAAAGCTGATTCAGAAGCAACCGTTGAGATGGGGATCGCTAGTATATCACGGGCCATTTTGGAAAGGACAGGAAAGCGAGCTGCGTTGCACTTCCACCACTCAAGAAGTTCAAATTCAGGAGTCAATTCTTCGGTATCCTCAGCTAGGTACTTGTCTAATTCCGTTCTGGTATATGTGCGAGGAGTGCTACCCTCTCCACAAACTCTCATTCTCTTCTTGTTGTAGCGTGACCTCATAACAGAACTTCCAGAAGAATTTTCACTAGCACGAGCTTGTGATGCTAATTCGCTACTAGTACCAGTTCCATACAATTCTTTGTATTCTCCAAAAAGAGAGACAAACTCGCTGTGTGAAGAAGTCAAGATTCTGTTACCTATTATATTGCCATAGGTGTCTTCAATCATGTCCTTGAAGAAATGAGATTCCTTGGTCCTTGCATAAGAATTAAGACAAGAGAAGACAAGTTAGAAGGGCATTCAGAACAGCCATATATTTGACAAAAGAAGAACAACCAATCAAGCATATACCTAGGATCAAGGATGGCAGCAATGAATATATACTTGTTCATCTTTTCAGGATCACCCCAATACTTCTCATACTTCGCTTTCATCTTGGTAGCCATGCATTTAAATATTTCATCATCACCACAGATCACATGATCACTCCATTCACCCAACATAAAGTGGACATCAGCAATCTCTTCCAAGAAGGTGTTGGCTGTTATGTACTTGGTTCCAGAAACCTTATTAGTGAGGTCATAGAAGTGTTGGAGGAATTGTTTGAACTCATGAACATATACCCAATCACTTTGAGTTGGAGGACCCCGCTGGTCAAGAGTATCAGGCTTAGGTTCTCGAGCAGTTTTTTCTAACTCAGTGTTGTAGTTGGGATCATGAAGTGCATATTGCTCAAATGCCCTCTCAAATTTCTCAGCAGTGTTCAGCATTACAAATGTAGAGTTCCATCTAGTAGACACATCAATATTAATCAAACCTTTACTAGCTACTTTGCTGAGCTGCACACACTTTTTAAATACATCCAGTCTAGTTGGGGAGGCTCTAACAAACTTGATAGCATTTCGAATTCTGTTTACTGGATGGCACATTATCTTTAGCCCATCTTGGACCACAAGATTAACAATGTGAGCCACACACCTCATGTGAAGATATTGACTATTTGCATGTGTACAGCCCCTATTAATCAAAGATCTCTTCATGTAGGCTAAGCAAGTGTCATTAGAACTTGCATTATCTACGGTAATAGTGCACACTCGCTCAATGCCCCACTCAATCAGTAATTTTTCTAATGATTTCCCAATGTCGTCCCCATTGTGTCCATCTACCAGGACAAAGCTAATAATTTTTTTCCTAAGCTTCCACCCAGAATCGATGTAATGTGCAGTCAGAACCATGTAGCTTTGTTGTCTTTTTGATGTCCATGTATCAGTGGTGAGGCAAACAGTTTGGCGTGAATCAATGAAATATTTTCTAAGCATAGCTTTCCCAGATTCATAAAGAGCAATGATATCTCTATACATAGTTGTCCTGGATGGCACAATGAACCTAGGGCAAGCTTTAGACACGAAGAACCTAAAACCTTCTTTCTCTGCGAATATGAATGGAAGCTCATCTACCACTATCATGCGAGCAAATGCTTTTCTAACTTCTTTATCAATGTATTGCCAAGGAACCACCGAATTACCATCATCACAAGCTTGGTAGGTAAGCTCGGTCTCATTGCTACCTATGTGGGCAGGATTCTTCTTGCAAATCTTCAAATGGTTGACTAAAGAAGCAGTACCTGCCGATGCGGATTTGCAACCCAGTACAGCATTACAATAGTTGCAGTTAGCATGATCCGGATCATCGTTCTGAACTGTGAAGTGTGCCCATGCCTTTGACCTTTTGATCCTTTTCTTGCTAACAGTGTCAGGGGTACCATCAGGATTTGTTTCAGGTATGGAAGCTTGACCATCAGCATAACCAGCACCAAGGTTGACACTTTCGGACACCTGAAAAATTAGGTCGGGTCATTTCCATTGAGATCGGTGAACAGCAGCAGAACCATCAGGTCCATCACTAGAAATTACTGAAAACTAAATAGGAAACATCTGTGATTTGTCCATTGTAATCTGAATGAAACGTTGTTTGCTCCAGATCGAATCAAATTGATTCTTTTGCTACTTGTTTGCTCCAGATCGAACCAAAGATGAAGTAGGAAGTGGCTGCTGACTTACCATCGTTCGTCGGCGGCGGCTTGCCGGCTTGTGCCTTGCTCCGCGGAGGTGTGCGCGACGGGCAACGAGCCGACGACGCGAGGTCGGCGGAGGTCGACGACGCGAGGGAGAGCGGACCAACGAAAGGCTGGGGAGCGACGGAGGGCGGACCGGCAGAGGGCTGCGGGGGAGCGAGAGCGACGGAGAGGGGAGGGCGGAGGCCTGCGAGCTGCGGGGGAGCGCCGGAGCGGATGGATGCGCGCCGGTCCGACCTAGGGCGCCGCCGTCATGCCCTGCTCTCCATGGCTCCGCGCCTTTCTGTCTCTCCGTGTGCGTGAACGAGAACGAGGGTGGCTGCCTCCTGCGGGGACTGACTAGGGTTGAGTGGTTGACCGTGCGTAAGGTTGGGCTGGGCTGGAGCCGCTAGACGCCTGGGCTGGACCTTTCGGTTTTGTTTGGTTAAACCGATTTTTTCGGTTTTAAACCGAAAAAACCGAATTGGATATGGTTTGCTGTTTTGCAAACTGAAACCATAACCAGAACCTAAAAAAACGAAATTACGGTTTGGTTTTATTTTTTCGGTTCGGTTTTTGGTTTTCGGTTAGGTTTTGCACAGGGTGACCCGGGTCTACTTTTCCAACATATTGCTTTCCGATCTATCTTTTTGCATCTTCGTTTTCAGATCTACAAAACCAAAAACCAAAAAACATATTGCTACATATTTTATTTGTCCTTTTTATTTTGTGTTCTTGAGAGATCTATCTCTCCTATCTATCACTACCTAATCTGTCTTTTTATCAGAGAGATTGACAACCTCTCTTTCGCGTTGGGTTGCAAGTATTTGTTGTTTGTGTGCAGGTGCTACTTATTGGGTGGTGGTGATCCTCCTACTAGTTCGATAACCTTGGTTTCATAACTGAGGGAAATACTTACCGTCGCTGTGCTGCATCATCCCTTCCTCTTTGGGGAAATACTGACGCAGTCTCAAGCCACGTCACCCCTCCAAATCCTTCGTGTTTTTCCCACATAGCCTCATATCTGAACATACGTTCCGTCGGTCGTTCCTGCGCTCTTCCAAAGTCTAGGACGATTGGACCATGGTCCAATGTCGCCGATGCATGATGCTCGAGGTTTGCCATAGGGAAACATGCCATCCAGTCGGTATTGGCTAGTGCTCTGTCCAACTTACATCTGGTATAAGTGCCACCCACTACTTTCTTTTCAAATGTCCAAAACCTTCCTTTGTACCCCATATCCATCAACATGCAAACGTTTGTTGTTTCCCCGAAAGCCTGAATTTGTGCATTGCTCCGTTGACCTATTCCCACATGTTCATCTGGACGCAGGACTTCGTTGAAATCCCCCATGCACAGCCATGGAAGGGTGCTTGTGGTGCTTATATTTTTTAGGATTGTCCACGTTTGGTGTCTTAGATGAGTTTGGGCCTCACCATAAAAACATGTTAGTCTCCACTTATCATGCCCGTTTTCCTCAACGGAAGCATCAATTTTTATTTCATTGTTCCAAAAAAGACCGATTCCACCACTTCTACCTTGACTACTCACTGCATAAGCTTTGTCATAACCTAATGTACCAGCTAGAGATTCAACCCTCGATCCTTCTATATGTGTTTCAACAATGCATAAGAGGGAAGGGGCAAACTTCTTCACGAACTCGTGAAGCTCGTGGACTGTCGTGGTATTGCCCATGACGCGGCAGTTCCAGCACAGAGCACTCATTGGGTTGGGCGGCGCTCCTCAAAGGAGCCCGCCAAATTTTTAACCACATTGTTCTGCCCCATATTCTCGTCAATGCTGGTACGCTTCGGGTCTCTGATAGGTGGTGGACTGCCAATTCCTTCTCCTACAGGAACAACAACAAGCTCATTACCCCTTGGATGAACCAGTTGCTTGTCATGCGTAGATTGAGAGTCATGCCCCAGCTCAGTCCTCTCCATCCTCTTCCTGTTCGGGTCATCCATGCTCATGTCCTCTGGCCGTGTGTCCTCATCTTCCTTGTAATGACCATTCTCATAACCATCACCCCCAGCATCACGATTTCCCCTTGCTCGGCCTCCCCTTCTTCCTCCACGGCGTCGACGAGAACCTCCTGGTCCCTGTCCCTGACGCATAGCCCATGAGGTCCAGAGATCCTTAAAGACTGAATCCCATCACCGTGTTCTTTAAACACATGACCCAAATGCCCACAGACCGCGCACCAATCCGGAAGACGCTCATATTTCACCCTGTAGATTTGTCTCTTCATGTCTCTGATTACAGACACTTCATTCTTCAGCGGTTTGTGGACATTGATTTTGACTCAGACACGGTAAAAGTTCGCCGTGAAATCATATGATGCAGGCTCCGAGTACAGAACTTCTCCTACCTTTGAGGCCAAGGCAGGCACCAGATGTGCGTAGAGGCTCGAGACGTCATGGAGCTAAATCCATATGTCCAGACTATCGAGTTTGACCTTAGCTGGCTGGGTTACTCCATCGTAAGGGGTGATGATGACAGCATTACCCCGGAAGTTCCAAGGCCCTTCGTGCATGACTCTCTCCCAGCCCCCCACGCAATGGAATTGGAGTGTGTACAAGTTCTCCTCCAAAGGTTTGAAATTGACCGGATGTGCCAGGTTCCATGCCGCGGGCATGTTTCTGAAGAACCACCCCTGGCTATAGGGTTTATCAATGTGAACTCGCGCAACCGCCAGCCATCTAGCGGCGTCCTTTGGCACCTCTGATTCATCCACGACCACGTCGTCCATGTATTCCTCTTGGAGCCCGAGCTCCGCCATCAAACTCTCTATCTCTGATGCGGGCGAAGAGCCCCCGGCCGTAGCCGATCCTCCTCCATGTTCCGCAGCCATAAGTTCAAAAACTAACCCGATCTATCTTGAAGAGAAAACGGGTATATGAAGGTGGGGAACCTAACCCGATCCGATCACGGCAGAGGGACACGAAACCCAGACGGACTCGCAGTCCCCGCCCAGTCGGAGGGAAGGAATAAAGCTTGGAGACTCAACGGCGGCGTGATCGTCGCCGAGAGGACTAAACCCTAACTTGAGGGAACTAGTAGCCGTTTCCGCCAAGCTGCCGCCTTCGTGCAGTTGTACATGATGTGAGGCATTAGAGCTGCCATGTTAAAAGCAGACGGAAAAGAATGAATGCGAACAAGCAAATGGGCCGCGACCCACCTATCACGCGCGAGCGCCAGGGATGCTTTGAGGCGCGTTAAGCGTCGTGGACATGGGGAGCCCCTCTTTGACGCGTATTTCGTCAAATAGGTGGCTAGAAACAAAGGGCGACCCCGACTGACCCTGATACGGGGCAAACCCGAGGGTGGCCCGATCTTCACGAATTGGAGGTGGATTCGAGGAAGAACACGATGAACACGAAGAACACGAGGGGAAAACGTGGAGAGAATCAAAGGGAAAACACTCTATTGGACAAGATCCACACCAAGTACTCCTCAAATCACAAGCAATACAAGAGGTGCATCAAGATCCAAGAACAACAATGGGAATAAAGATACATGGGTAGTTCATCCAAATCTCTAGGAGAGATGGGCCTTGAATCCACTAGGGATCTTCCCTTGATAGGGGCCTTGACATCCTCTAGGGATCTTCTCGGGTGGAGGCCTCGGTCTCCATGAGAGAAGTAGAGGAAGGAGCAAAGCTCATGTATGAATGAGCTATCACTTTGCTAACCCTAAAAACGAGGTGGAGGAGGTCTATATATAGTACTAGGGGCGAAGGGGTAAGTGAGGGTGATACAAGGCCGAAGGCCCATCTGGCGCAGCCTGGAGACGGGCGGTTGTACCGGTCGCAGGGGCGGTTGTACCGGTCATGTGAAATATAGCGGAACAACCGGGGCGGTACCGGCCTTGAACCGCATCACAACAGAAGCTCGGCCGGTAGTTGTCCGGTGGTGGGCCGGTTGTACCGCTGCTCCGGTGGTGCGCCGGTTGTTGTCCGGTTGTACCGTTAACTCCAGTGCTGGCACAACTCCTCTTCTTCCTTCTCCTCTTCCAAGCTTCCCTCGCAGATGGTGTAGTTGTACGTAGGTGCTCGCACTCCTCCTCGTCATCCGTGAAACTCCGGCAATACCTATGCATGCACACGAGAGGAGTGTCAAGTAGTATACCATCCTCGAAGGGGTCAAGTGAACACGTGTAAAGGAGATGATTCACCTTTATGTATGTGAAGTAGTTGTGGCACGTGTCACTTGCCGAACGGACTCTTGTCATGGTGATGTCCGTAGGATGCTCCGCATCATCCCCTCCCCCTTGGGAAAGATCCGTCCTCGGATCAAAATCCAAATCACCATGGGAAGGAGATGGCGTCGCCGTGTAGAAGTGGACGATCACCAAACACTCATCATCATCAAGATCGAAATGGGCACTCTCCAATGTCGCACTGTCAAGTAATTCCTTCAAAAGGAGCAAACACGACAAGCACTTGGAAAAACAAATGTGGTTAGCGTTAGTGCAAAACCAAGCATTCAAGTGGTGAATCACCGCACAAGTGTTGTCATCATGCATAACATATGGTGTGACAAGGGATAGTGTCATGGCATGTAAGCAACCAAGCAAAGGCCTATGGTATGCATAGGAATCATTCACAACACCAAATAATAGGAAGTGTCTAAACACATGGGGCAATCCAAAGTGAAAGACAATCCAAGCATAATGTGCATATGGTGTAGTGAAGATATAATGGCACTTAACACAATAGAAAGAGCAATTGGTCATCATGTGTGAGGCAATCAAGTCAAGCATGTAGCAAGCAATCGAGCATGGCATATGTGAAGAAATGACATTGTTGCAACCAAACATATGATAGGAGAAATCAATCCACAAGTTGGATGCAACACACAAGGCATATATGTCATGAGACATGGAACGATGGCAATCATGAGTGAAAGCAATATCTCTAACATGTGTGCAAGTAAGTGGTCCAAGATGACCCATATAAGTCATGGTACAAGCAACACAAGTATGGTGATCCATAATATCCATGCTCAAGAAGGATGTCACCTTGAAAACTTGTCCTTGTGCGTCCGTCACAATGCCGATGCGCAAGCAAGTGTGATATAGAAACGCGTTGCTCCAAAGTGGCTCGCTCTCAAGAGCTCGAAGCGTCAACTCACGTGAAGTGGAAGTTGACATGTAGTCGAAGTATCCTACACATACACACAACAAAGGAAACAATGTATGTGCATGGTAGACAAACACATCATCCATCATGATGGTTCTCTTCTCTTGCACATAATCATTAGGATAAAAAGTGCATGGACAATATGATGCAACAATGGCTATATTCATGGCACTAGGCATATGGTGCAAAGAAGGAAAGAAAGCATGCTTCACATGAAATATGTCAAAAGCTCCAATAATATGTGAGAAAGCTATGGGGGCAATCTCATTAGCAATATTAAAGGCATTGTTGCACGCAATACATTGTAAATCATCTAGCATGAGCGAGGCAACACATGGAGACATATGACAACAAGCAATATCAATCATGTGCGAAGCATGGTAATGGTTGTCATCAACCGCATAAAAGGAGCACATCGGTGATGCAACATAAGCAAGCATAGTGACCATGTCGTGCAAGCTAGTAGTGCGAAGATGCAACATACTAGAGGAAATCATGACAATCATGTCATATGAGCAAATAGTGGACATAAATAATGCACATGACATATCGCGAGCACGAAGCAAGAGCAAAGTATCATCATAGACATGGGTCACAAAGTAAATATGGCAATGGCAAGTAATATCTCCACCAAGCTTGCAAATACACATACAAGTCATATAATCAAGTGTCATGTGAGAAGCAAAGCATGGGTCACGAATGCATGTCAAGGGCATAGAGAGGATCATATCATGCAAGGTGAACATGTCAATATGGGCAAAGGATATATAATGGACAATAACCCATAACCATGTGAGGGCCATGTAGAAGAAATGCGCGAAGTATTTGCGCGAAGAGGGAGGGTGGAGGGTAAGCACTCCATGGTGGAACAAGTCTTCGTTGCTCTCTAGAGCTCTTTTCGTCAACTCATGGGATTGTGAGGTTGACGAGTATTCGTGAGTACCTACACAACAAGGAGACACACGAAACAAAGTGTGTGCGTGGTAAATGTACACATCATCCATCATGATGTGTATGTGCTCGTGTGAGTTAGCACAAGAAAAACAATGCTCAAAGAAATTTGAGGCATGGTATATGAATACGTCATCCATCATGCAATGATAGTTATTATGCTCAACATGATTGGGAGGTAAATTGTAGCAAGTATGTGACACAAGCATATCATTCATATCAATGGCAAGCATAGTGTGCACACAATAGTGGTGATCATGCAAAGTGTAGGATGGAGCAAAATCTCCTAATAGATATGAGGAAGCTATGGGGGTCTCCTCATGTGCAATAGCGGAAGCATAATATGGAGAATATGGAGAACATCCAAAACAATGCATATCCAAAGCTAAGTGATCATGGCATGGCATATGAGATTTTTTGCGCAAATGATGCAAAGGAAGCATGGCAATATCATCACAAAAAAAGCAAATGCCAATAACCATGGGTTTGTCATCTATGCCATATGTGCAAATTGGGTTTATTTTAATGGCATATGCATAGTTACTACGATGAGATTGTGAAGATGCAATATGGGTGATCTCATGCATAGCATATGACAAGTCAAGCGGATTGTCAAACATGATGTGACCAATATAATTCTCACAATGTATCATATGCAACATGGCATCACAAGTAATAGACTCCACATGAGAATCGTCAAGCTCATCATAAATGGGCAATTCATCACATAAGGAAGTCGCATAATCATGAAGCATGGAAATAGGGTGATCATCATCATGCAAGCAATCAATGTCCACTAGTGGGACAAAAGCATCACCTTCACCTATGTTACCTTTTTCATTCCACTCATGTGGTGTAGGTGAGGTTGCATATACCAACTTGTGGTCATCTTCATCGTGATGGAACCATGTGGGGGGTGCATCATATACCACCATGGCCATCGTCTTGTCCAAAGGAAGGACAAAGTCGTCAAGGATCGGCGCGTCATAGTGTATGGGACCTAGCACCAAAGGAGAAGACACAATAGAGATAGAGGATAAGCTGTTAGAAATCGAAATGGCCTCACATGCCCTATCAACTACCTCACTCTCTCTATGTGGTGGCTCACACACTCCCTCAAGGTAGGTGCACTCAAACTCACATATGGTGGAGTCACTCATCTCACTCAAGTGGTGGGGGTTGTGGCTCTCCTCACATGGGAACTGGGGCAACTCATCATATATGGGGCTAGTGGTGAAGTCACTCTCACTCTCAATATGGTGGCAAAAGTCTCTCAACTCATCTCCAAACGCCGTCGTGGTCGAAGGGAAAATCCCATGCTCAACCAACTCGTCACCGTCGTCGTGGATGAAGGCCGAAGATGGCTCAACATCACTCTCGCCTCCAAAGATGGAAGCGTCATCCTTGCTCGCCACCTTGTCGCTCGCCTCCAAAGCATGTTCCTTGAGTGGCTCCGTAGTCATGGTCGTCGCCGCGCCGTCTTCAAAAAGAGTCGTGGTAGACTCGGCATCGTCAATGCCACAAAGAGGCATGGCAGTGAAGTCGAACTTGGGAGCGTCGTCTTGGAGCTCGCCGGGCTTGGACATCTTGGTGGTACCATCCTCATGCTCGTCGTCATGGAGCTTGGTCGTCGCGAAGTGTGCTCGGGGTCGAGTAGCCTTGGCCTTGAGTTCTTGTTCCGCCTTGAGAGCACCAACGTAGATGTCGTCGAGAGATTCGTAGTTGTTGTGGAAGATAGTCTTGGCGATGTCGTTGTTCAATCCCATCATGAAGTGGAACTTCATCCAAATGGGGTCGTCCACACTGGCTCGTCGCAAGGCTTTCTTCATCTTCATGAAGTACTCATCGAGAGACATGGATCCTTGTACGGTGTTCTCCAAGTGGCGGTGAAGATGTTCCGTGTATGTAGAAGGCACAAACTCTTGCCGCAACGCTTTCCTCAACTTGGACCAACTCATGTGGAAGCTCGTCGAAGATGTGTGAAGCCACCATGTCGACGCGTCGCCGTGGAAGTTTCTTGTGGCGCACTTCACTTGATCTTCGGAAGGGACTTGAAGTAGCTTGAGGTAGTAGTCCATCTTGCGCTCCCAATCGAGATACTCCTCGGGGTCTTGACTCCCAAAGAAAGGAATCTCGTGGTCGATGTCGAGGTCGTAGTAGCTCGTGGAAGTCGCGGACTTGAGCTTGGGGAGCTTCTCTTGAAGTGCTTGTCGGTGAAGATGCCGCATATCCAAAGGCGAAGATGCCTTGAAGTCGCTTGGCGAAGATGCCAACGTAAGTGGTGAAGTCATCGAGCAGTGGTTGGTGTCGAGCTCGAGACCTTCACACTTGTTCTTTGTTGGACGCCTTGATGTTGGCGTCGTTATTTCTGCATGTCGTTGATGGTGTCGATGCCGGTTTGATCTTGCCGGAGATGGTAGCTCGTAAGCATGTGCACTTGAGCGTCTTCTCGAAGATGATGAAGATCTCGTGCGGTTCTTGATGAGGGCCTTGAGCTCCTCCAAATGAGCATCCATCTTGGCATCGAGGGTTTTCTTCATGGCATCGAACTTGTCATTGTTGTTGTAGACCGAAGGAGATGTGCTGTCCCTATCCATGGAAGCACTCGAGAAGGCGTGAGAACGAGATGGAATGAACATACCAAAGTTACCTCTTTCCGAAGTTGTAGATGGATCTCAAAAGACCACAATGTAAGCAAGGAAAAGAGTGCACTTGGTGAAAAACCTTGTCCAATTCTCACAACCTACACAAATGGCTTATAGTGGAGCTCGGTGGGGTTAGTGGCACAAAATATCAAGCAAAATGAAGTCCAAGATATTGTAAATGTTGAAATAAATCCGATGGACTCAAAATGCAAAGCAAGAGATCACAAATATAGAGGAGGGCAATAGAGAAACACACGCGGTGGGATAATGGGGCTTGTGCAACTATAGGGATGAGCAAAGCTTGTGTTGCACAAACACAAGGAGAGACGCTAGCTTGATTGCACGTTTGGGCACGATTCACCACTTGGCACCAATCCTATTTATGCAAGCAAAACGTTTCCTATTCCATGTATCCTCATGCACAAGTATCTCTTTTCATGCTCAACTCTTTGCTTATAAGCTTATGATCTTTCTTTCTTGCTTAGAAGCTTTTTTTTTTCTTCTCTTCCTTTCCACTATTCTTATTGAGCCTCAACCAAATATATGAGACAAGTATCACAACATATGCACGGGAGCAAGCAATTGCACTATATGATATTTCAAATGATGCAACAATATGACATCGTATCACTATGGTGCACAAGTTTTCGCGAAGCCCGGCAATACTCGGATAGCTAGTCTCAATAGGTATGAAGGTAATCGCAAAGATGGTGTGGCTATCAAGATGTAATGGCAAGGAAGGAAAAGTGTATGACGGAATGTATACCTTCGTCACACTTAACCTTTCACGAAGTCGGGAGTAACCGACCTTGCTTCCGGTTGAAGTTGGTCTCAAAGGATGGATGGTCGTCGTCGATGTCGAACGTCGGTGGTGGATGTAGTCGATGGCGCGATACAAGTCACCGGTGGTGGATGAAGATGTAACCATCCCTAAGTAGCCGAAACACCTTAGGAGACTGAAATCACAACTCAAGCAACCACAAAAGCAACGGTAACCAAAATGGGTTAGGTTGGGGAAGTCTATGGTAGTAATGCGAATGATATGGTGGAGGGTCTAGGCAAACTTGCCAAAATTTGAAAAATATGATGAAGTCAAATGGTGGTGAAACCAAGATGAGCAGCTCCGGCACGTCGATAGCTTCCAAACGAGCCAAAGAACACTCAAATCGGAGTTCGGGAGTGGAAGTTATGGTCGAAACGGTGAATCAGCCGAGGCTGAAACTGGGAGGGGCGGTTGTACCGCTCCTGGAGCGTCCTGGAGGTTGCGGAAGTGATGGACCTGGGAATTAGCGGTTGTACCGCTTGGTGGGGCGGTTGTACCGCTTTTGGAGCGTCCTGGGGGTGTTTTTGGGGGATTAGGGATTGTACCGCTTCAAGGGGCGGTTGTACCGCTTGGTGGGGCGGTTGTACCGCTGTACAGAGTGGTTGTACCGCTATTATCGGGATTTCAGATCCGGGATGCGATTTTGGGCGGAAATTGATGATTTTGGGCTCGAAATTGAAGGGGAAAAAGAAAAATTGGGGCTAGGGAACGCCAAGGGAAGTAGATCCACTTGCCAAACACTAGATCCACGGATCAAAATCAACAAAAACTCACAAGAACAACAAATCACAAGAAAATTTTGGGGCTCTTTTTGTGGGGATTTTCGAAATTGGGAAGAAAAACACGAACTAATGCAAGAAAAGTGGGGGGTAGGGCTTCAAATTCGTGGCAACGTGGCTCTTGATACCAATATGATACGGGGCAAACCCGAGGGTGGCCCGATCTTCACGAATTGGAGGTGGATTCGAGGAAGAACACGATGAACACGAAGAACACGAGGGGAAAACGTGGAGAGAATCAAAGGGAAAACACTCTATTGGACAAGATCCACACCAAGTACTCCTCAAATCACAAGCAATATAAGAGGTGCATCAAGATCCAAGAACAACAATGGGAATAAAGATACATGGGTAGTTCATCCAAATCTCTAGGAGAGATGGGCCTTGAATCCACTAGGGATCTTCCCTTGATAGGGGCCTTGACATCCTCTAGGGATCTTCTCGGGTGGAGGCCTCGGTCTCCATGAGAGAAGTAGAGGAAGGAGCAAAGCTCATGTATGAATGAGCTATCACTTTGCTAACCCTAAAAACGAGGTGGAGGAGGTCTATATATAGTACTAGGGGCGAAGGGGTAAGTGAGGGTGATACAAGGCCGAAGGCCCATCTGGCGCAGCCTGGAGACGGGCGGTTGTACCGGTCGCAGGGGCGGTTGTACCGGTCATGTGAAATATAGCGGAACAACCGGGGCGGTACCGGCCTTGAACCGCATCACAACAGAAGCTCGGCCGGTAGTTGTCCGGTGGTGGGCCGGTTGTACCGCTGCTCCGGTGGTGCGCCGGTTGTTGTCCGGTTGTACCGTTAACTCCAGTGCTGGCACAACTCCTCTTCTTCCTTCTCCTCTTCCAAGCTTCCCTCGCAGATGGTGTAGTTGTACGTAGGTGCTCGCACTCCTCCTCGTCATCCGTGAAACTCTGGCAATACCTATGCATGCACACGAGAGGAGTGTCAAGTAGTATACCATCCTCGAAGGGGTCAAGTGAACACGTGTAAAGGAGATGATTCACCTTTATGTATGTGAAGTAGTTGTGGCACGTGTCACTTGCCGAACGGACTCTTGTCATGGTGATGTCCGTAGGATGCTCCGCATCAGACCCGGTCCACATACCCGACACATTGCATCAACGCATTTTCATATCTTTGGGCTTGTAGTAGTTTTTGTACTGCAACGGTTTCTTTATTTTCGGTCAATTTCGTGAGAAAGTTTGTATTAAAAAGTAAATATCATTTGAGAATCTTTTTTGGAAAAAATATATTTTCTAGTTTTTTAATATTCTCAAAAACACGAATGTATTTTAAAACTGTGAATACTTTTTGAAAACTTGAATATTTTTGTGAAATTCCAAATATTTTTTGGAAATACAATTTTTTTTTCAAATTTTGAATACATGATCAATCTTTGAAATTATTATTTTTAAATGCTAACTTATTTTTGAAAATTTGTACAGGTTTTGAAATTATAAACATTTTTATGAGACTGTTTTTTTTTAATTTCAAATATTTGAATGTTTTTTGAAAACACGAACAATTTTTTTAAAATTACCGAACATTGTTCCAAATTTTGAAAATAAAATAGAGAAGAGAGAAAAGGAAAAGGAAAAACATGAAAAGACAAGACCAGACGAGAACCTAGGCCCTGAAAACAGGTAAAAGAACAAATAGGAACCTTCTAGAAGGTTCCCTAAACTGAATCCTATGCTTGCTACTTACAATGGGCCGACTGAGTTGTCGTGCTCATTGCTGTCGCTGTACGTTTCCTCAAAAGTTTGACGCAAAGTGCTTCAAATAGAAATATCCGCGGGGACTATGTCTCGCTTATGGGAAATCCTATTTGGCACTTCAGCGCCCGTCGCCTGAAGAGCCTCCCCGTTGGGCCGGCCCTTCTAACCTGGTTTTTTCTGTGTTTTTAATCCGCAAAAAAGAAAGCCGTTTGACGAATCGAGCCAACGACCTCCTGAGTCAAGGCAGGCGCGTATAACCGTGTAGATAATCTTGTTTTCCTTTCCTTTTCTATTTTCTCTTCTTCCGGGTAGATAATCTTGTTTAGCAGTGAACGTTGCTGCAAATATATGAACATTTTTTTATATTCGATGGACTTTTTTAAAAATCGATGAACTTTTTTCGAAATCGATGAACTTTTTTCAAAGTAGACGAACTCATTTCAGAATCGGTGAACTTTTTTCAAATGCGATGCAGGTTTTTCTTATTGGACGAACTTTTTTTCAAAATCGATGAACTTTTTTTGAAATTGATGAACTTTTTTTCAGATTCAATGACCTTTTTTTCAAAATCGATGAACTATTTTTCAAAATCTATGAACTTCTTCCAGAATGGATGATTTTTTTTCAGAATCGATGAACTTTTTTCAAAATCAATGAACCTTTTCAAAAATCGATGAACCCTTTTGAAAGAGGTGAACTATTTTTCAAAATGGATGAACTTTTTTCCTTAAATCTGCGAAACCTTTTTTGATTTCACATCATATAAGAAATAGAAAAATTGGGAGGTTTTTTCCTACCGCATCAGCAGAAAAAAAGATTTTTTTTTTGGTTCCTACCGTGATCCAACGAAGCGAGCGACCGAACTCCGAGATCACTAATTAACGAGCACACCTTTGAAAGATAACTCCCACCCTCGAGGTTGCGACAAGTGGTGCACTGCATGTGTGCCACTTGTCGCAACCTGAGAGTTTTTGCCTTTTTTCGTAGATCTGTATTTTTAAAACCTTTTATCTCGTAAACCGTGCGTCCAAATCTCGATCCGTTTTCACTGTTGGGTTCCTCGCGTCGAGATCTTCAAAACTAAATCCCATGTTGATAGGTTTTGGCGAACTTTTTTTTCAGAAAAAATCGGACGAAAAAACCGTGCCTCTCGCGATAGAAAAAACAAACAGAAAACACGTTTTTTCCCTTTTCGAGAGGCACGGCCGTGCCTCTCGTGAAAAAATGTGTTTTTCCCTTTTCGAGAGGCACGGCCGTGCCTCTCGCGAAAACAAAACCGTGCCTCTCGCGAAAAAAAAAACAGAAAACACGTTTTCCCCCTTTCCGAGAGACACGGCTGTGTCACTCGCGAAAGCAAAACCGTGCTTCTCACGGAAACAAAACCATGCCTCTCACAAAAAAAACTGAAAACGAGTTTTTTTCCCTTTCCGAGAGGTACGGCCGTGCCTCTCGCGAAAGCAAAACCGTGCCTCTCATGAAAAAAAAACGCGTATTTTCACGCATTTTTTTTATTTTTTTCGTCCAAAAGCTAAGATAGACCAATAAAAAACCGAAACACCAAAAAAATCCGAAAAAAAAAACCAATCTAAAAAGCCGAAAACGCGTGTGAAAAAACTAAAAAAACAAAATCCGAAGGAAACACTCAGAACGCTACACGTGACGAAAACTGAGAACGCGCAAAGTGGCGACGCGTGCCGCGTGGGAATGATCGTTGGGAGGCTCCCGAGGGAGTGCTCCCTAATTAGTTACTCTCACCGAACTCAGTTTCGTTTTCTCGAGTGAGCGAGTGCACTCATGGGCCGGCCCATGCCAGCGATGCTGCATGCGCCAACTTGATAACGAGCGCCTGCAGCGCTGCATAGGAGGTCCCCTCGCTTATAGCTATAGCTCCCCTCGCCTTCCCGTGAATGGGCCTACCCAGTAGCGTGTCTTCTCAGTCATGCGTTCGTTGGATCGTTTTGATTCCTGTGCTTGTCTTGTTTTTTCTTTTCTTTTTTCATCCGTTTTAATTTCTTCCTTTGTTATATTTCATCTTTTTGTTTCTTTATTGATTTTCTATTTTTTTGTTTCCCTTTTTTCATGCACTGGTTTTTTGTTCAGTTTTGTACAGTTTTTTTGTTTCTTTCTCTATTTTCTTCGGGCCTTTTTCAATGCTGTATATATCAAGTACTTCCTTTGTAAAGAAATATAAGATCATTAAGATCACTAAACTGGTGATTTAAATGCTCTTATAGTTCTTTACAAAGGGGTATATTTTTATAGCACACATTGAACAGTTTATAAATACATTATTAAGATTTTTCAACTAATTTTTTTGATGCCTATTTTGTTTCATACACATTATATATTTTTCCTATACATCAATAGTATTTTTAATACACAAAATTAACATTTTAAATATATTATTACATTTCTAAAAATATTCTTTGATGTCTACTTTTTATGTATGCACCTTTACATTTTTGTACACATCAGATTTTTTTAATACATTTTATTCCATACTTATGTTTTGATATCTACTTTTTCTTAGAAATATGTTTCTGTACACGTTTAATATTTTTCAAAGGCGTGATTTTTTTTGTAAAGGAATTTTCATAATATATAGTATAGTTTTATTATTTCGGGAGGCACTCCAGGCATATACCCAATTAACGTTATGGGCCGTTCGACCCAAGGTTACTCAATCGGTCGACTTAATATGGGCCCACTAAGAGCCACTCAGCCTTCCCGCCACGCCGCCCCCCGCCCTCCCGCCAAAAATCCTCCTCTTATCCCCCTCTTCCCGCCATTCCCCCCCCCAAACCCTCTCATTTCCCTCCCTTCTCTGGCCCGCGTCTTTCCTCCTGCACCCGCCGCCGCAGCCGCCGCCGCCATGGCCGCCGGGACGAAGACCGTCGACTACGCCGCGGAAAGAGGTACGTTCTCTCAGCCCCGGACGTCCCTCCGGATCAGAAGCCTCTGGAACCGTCTCTCGCGAGCTCTTCCCTCCCGTTCTCGGAAGCTTCTAGAATGAGTTCTGTCGGCCGCGTTTCTTATTGGTGTTCGTTTCTCCCCCCTGCAGCGCTCGCCAAGGACTTCCTCACCAACTTCGCCGGCCCGCACGGCGAGCCCAAGTACCAGAACATCCTGGTAATCACCTCTTACCCCGTGTTTCAGGGCCTTGAAGATCCGATTTGTTTAGTTCTTACACACCGATTTGTTGTTAATCCAAGTATCTGACCCCCGTTCTCTCCAATTCCAGCAAGACATCGCGAACAGAAAGATCCGCGCCGTCCAGATCGAGCTGGACGACCTGTTCCATGTACGAATTCCCCACCTCGACGAGATCTAATTTTTTCCAGAGGTATGGTCGCGGGTTCAGTATCTGACATCGGTTGTGTTGCATGCGCAGTACAAGGATGTGGACGAGGAGTTCCTGCAGAGGGTCACCGAGAACACCAAGCGCTACATCGGCATATTCGCCGAGGCCGTGGACGAGCTCATGCCCGAGCCCACAGAGGCGTTCGCTGTTGACGAGGACAGGGACATCTTGATGACGCAGCGCGTGGATGAAGGGGCTGATGGAGGCGCTGACGGCACGGACCCTCTGCAGAGGATGCCGCCGGAAATCAAGCGGTTCTTGTGAGTATCTGCGTACTGCCCCTAGAAGTTTCTTGCACAACTAGGTCTCCGTTCATTCTTCTTAACCAATTTGGCTGGTGGCTATGCTTGGCATGCTATGTAGTACTAGTTCAGTAGGCTGGCTGTTAAGGCCTAGTTTGGCAGCAAAGTTTTTAGAAAACTGTAGTAATTGGAAACCATAGTATTTTCATGAGTGGGCAATGAATACTGCAGTTTCTTAAAACCAATGTTTTTCTCAGTTTTACATGTGTTTGGCTGGTGCAGTTTCACCAAAGTTTTTACAAAGTATTTGCAATGGATAGCTGAGTAATTAACGGCTCCTAACGGCGGCTGGCTGCATGCAGCCGCCATATACACGTCTGCCGGACCTAGATGATAGGATCTGTAGAATATGTCTAACCCTGCTGCATCTACATGCACATCAACTAACCTAGAATTTGTCTCATGGTCGAGAGAAGAGATGTGAGACTCGCAGGTGAGGCCAGCTGGAAGAAGCACCCCAAGAGACCAGGAGATATATTAGAATTGTTTTACGAGAAAACAGATTGAGAAAAAGTAGGAGGCGATATAACAGACAGCGGCGTTAAGTGTGCTTCGTTCTGTTTAGAAAAAAGAGGTCAGGACCTCTTTTTCCGATACAGCAAAAATACCACGGTTTCTAGGATACTATGGTTTACAAAACTTCAGTTTATGCTGAAGCCAAACACACCTAAGTATTCAAAACCATGGTTTGTTTCAGAAACCGCAGTATTCTCAGAAAACTTTGAAAAAACCTTGCTACCAAACGCAGCCTAAATTATTTGCTGATATCACAGAACTGAAACTACTTCACAACTGAAATGTGAAGGAGATACTTTAGGTATTAGGAGTAGTATTATGTAGAAAAAAAATGCGCTCCGCCAACTGACCGAGGTTTTTAATGCAAATTTGTCCAGAAACAATCTCGGCTTTATATGACAAAACATTTTAATATGTTCTAAACATTTGCCATCTTTGTGTTCTTGCAAAGACTTGTTTGGTGACCTCATAGATGCTTGTAGTTACCTAATTCATTACAAATGATCCATTGGAACAGCTGTACAATGTTTTCTTCTGGGATATCCAATCGTGTGCTGCTATATTTTGTCTAATATGAAATGGTTTTCACATTGTAGTGAGGTATACATCAAGGCCTTCTCGAAGGTGACTCCACTCACCCTTAGGCAAGTGAAGGCATCCCACATTGGGCAGCTTGTGAAAATATCTGGAATTGTCACTCGCTGCTCCGATGTGAAGCCCTTGATGCAGGTGGCGGTTTATACATGTGAAGAATGCGGTTTTGAGATATACCAGGTACTACATCTTGTTTTAGGTTCTTATTTCTGTTATGCCTATTTGTCAAACCCTTGTAACAGATCCCTGCAGATTAGTTTAGATTGTGTTACCCAGGAGAATTTTGTGTGGTATTTATCCTAGTACATATAATGAAATGTAATATTGCGTGTACTGAGCTCTACAACTAGTGCTGAAGTTTCTATTGACATGAATATGACAGGAAGTGACTGCTAGAGTCTTTATGCCTCTCTTTGAATGCCCATCTCAACGATGCAAGCTGAACAAAGCAAAGGGGAATTTAATCCTTCAACTGCGAGCATCAAAATTTCTTAAATTTCAGGAGGTAATACTTCTCCTGTCCTATGGACAAGGCTAACTCTATTTAATGGTGAAAAACTTGTCAAAATCAAATCATATTCAGACTCCTACTTAACTGTAAAACTGTAACCTTTTCTTGCAGGTGAAGCTCCAAGAACTAGCAGAGCACGTACCAAAGGGCCACATCCCACGTTCTCTGACTGCTCATCTCAGAGGAGAGCTGACAAGAAAGGTAAAACAAATGGCCATGATATTTTGCTTTGAGTAACTCTCTTTTGCTTAAGGCCATAAAAATCACCATATCTGCTCTTTTGCTTGCATCAATGCATTTTTCCATATTTCATTACATCCATGTGTTGATTCCATACAAAGTTGGATTTCTGTTATTCAGTTCCCCATAGCTTCTAAGCTCACAAATGATATTAAAAGCTCACGAATGAAGAGTGATATTCAGCAAACTTTCCAAATACCATTTTTCAAAATCCTATGATCATTATTAAGTACTAAATGTTACCATTATCAGGTGGCACCTGGAGACGTGGTTGAGATGTCTGGTGTTTTCCTCCCCATGCCTTACTTTGGATTCCGGGCCATGCGAGCAGGATTGGTTGCTGATACCTATTTGGAAGCAATGTCTATTACCCATTTCAAGAAGAAATATGAAGAGTAAAGCCTATGATCTTATTTCCATGAACCCTGACCCTATTTACCTTGCTTGTGGCATCATTTGATGTTAGAAATTGCTATAAACTATTGCAGGTATGAACTTAAGGGTGATGAGCAGGAACAAATTGACCGGTTGGCTGAGGATGGTGATATCTACAGTAAGCTATCAAAATCATTGGCACCTGAAATATTTGGGCATGAAGACGTGAAAAAGGCACTGTTGTTGCTACTTGTTGGTGCACCTCATCGTAAGCTTGGAGATGGCATGAAGGTATGCCTCCTATTGATAGTTCGAATGTCTTGCACTGATTTTTCTTTCTTTCTGACTACTCAAAATTAACTGGGTACTTGCAGATCAGAGGAGATCTGCACATATGCCTGATGGGAGATCCTGGTGTTGCAAAGAGTCAACTTCTAAAGCATATTATCAATGTTGCTCCAAGAGGAGTGTATACCACAGGGCGTGGGAGCAGTGGTGTTGGTCTTACTGCTGCTGTCCAGAAAGATCCAGTTACAAATGAGTTTGTCCTTGAGGGAGGGGCACTGGTAAGATCTAGATCTTATGGTGATGACATCTGCACTGTATTGTCTTAGTTTTGGGTCAGTTGTAATAAGTCTGCCTGTTCTAAAAACCTGTTGATAGCAGTTCCATTGACAGAGGATAAGTTTTCTGCTTTGTTCATAGAAACATTCCACTCCAATCTTGTGGAATTGCATTCATGCACAAAACACTTTATTTGGTGCATAACAGCGTCATGCATTTCTAATAATAATAATTCTCATAATGCACTTATGGGTTTCAGGTACTGGCGGATATGGGTATCTGCGCAATAGATGAGTTTGACAAGATGGAAGAGTCTGACAGGACAGCAATTCATGAGGTGATGGAGCAGCAAACAGTTAGCATTGCCAAGGCTGGCATCACCACCTCTCTTAATGCAAGAACTGCAGTTCTTGCTGCTGCAAATCCAGCATGGTAAGAGTTGATCTGAACATTAATTTCTAGAAATGATTTGGGAAAACTGTGGTTATTGTAACTAAGGCAATTGTTTTCAACTATTCAGGGGAAGGTATGATATGAGGAGGACCCCAGCTGAGAACATAAATCTTCCTCCAGCACTTCTCTCACGTTTTGATCTCCTTTGGTTGATCCTGGATCGTGCGGACATGGAAAATGATCTTGAAATGGCAAGACATGTTGTTCATGTACACCAAAATCTTGAATCACCAGCACTTGGGTTCACAGCACTTGAACCATCTGTTCTTAGGCAAGTACAGTCTTCCTAGAGCTGTGTGCCATTTCAAGCATCTTACATGAAGTTTTTACCTTATTGAATATTTGAATCTGGAAACCAGTGTAGTATATACTAGGGTAATTAAAAAAACTAACAAGCTGAAATAAAAGCATCGTGTAGCATTTTACTATATTTCATGTTCATGGTTTAACAATAGCCTTGGCCTGACTGCAGGGCATACATATCTGCTGCAAGAAGAGTCACTCCTTCTGTTCCTCGAGATCTTGAGGAATACATTGCAACTGCCTATTCAAGCATCCGCCAAGAGGAAGCCAAATCAAATGCTCCTCATTCTTACACAACCATCAGGACACTTCTGAGCATAGTTCGCATTTCGATTGTAAGTGAATTTAACACCATGCTTTTGGGTACTGTGATCACCAGGTTATGAAAAGCTGTATTTTTCTAAAACATGATCTTGGTTTGTTTCAGGCCTTGGCAAGGCTTCGATTTTCAGAAACTGTTGCCCAGAGCGATGTCGATGAAGCACTACGCCTGATGCAGATGTCAAAGTACTCGCTCTACTCTGATGACCGCCAGCGGTCTGGCCTGGATGCGATCTCTGACATATACTCCATCCTGAGAGATGAAGCAGCAAGGACTAGCAGCATGGATGTGAAATATGGTCACGCTCTTAACCTGATCTCCAGAAAGGTAAGATCTCTACCTATGCCTACATTAATTGTACCACCATTGCTGGGCCGTGATTGCTAAAATAAATTCTCTCCTGCTCCAATGTTTGTAAAAACAGGGATACAGTGAGGCTCAGCTGAAGGAATGCCTGGAGGAGTATGCATCCTTGAACGTGTGGCAGATCCACCCAAGCACCTTCGACATCCACTTCATCGACGCCTGATCTGGGAAGCGAACACCCCATCATAATCAGACGATTGTGATGCGCGACTAGGGTGTCTGATGCCATTGTTTGGGATCTAACAAGATCAAAAGACTAGTGATAGCGAGAAATGTACTAGTCTAGCAGAGCCGTTGCTATTTGTTCCTATGAACCATGCAGGAGCCTTTGTCCCTTTTCAGCAATCTCACTGGTTAACACTGGAGTGTAGTATATGTAACTCTGTTATGTTTGTTTACCCATTAGTTGTACGCTTTCTGACAATGATGAATTTGCGCTGTTCTATTGGTGCTGAAAGACTATTTAAACCTATTCTCGTGGAATTGTTTGGAAGATGAAAGCTTGGTTGACATTTCTTGTACGATTTTTGTTTTTGCAGCCAAGTATATGTATGAGCATGTTATATGCTACTTTTCGTAAGAAAGGAGGATGCCCTATGTCCATAGTAATTTTGAACTAAAACCATGACAACTTGACAAGAATTATTAAACGGAGCGAGTAACTTTTAGTGGCCCTAAAAAAGAGACTTGCACATGACAAATTTGTTTGTGGAATTCATTTAAAATAATACATAGTTTTTTTTTTGAAAAGGGGAATATATTAATATCGTGAAGATACCAATTACACTCGGCCTCTGCATCAACAAGACGGCCTTGCCATAATGATCAACTTCTCTCAGCAGCAGCACACATAGATGAACACTTTGTACAGAAATACATCGAAATTGAAGCACTTAAAACGGTGCCGAACGTTGGGGACACATCTCGTCTCCGGGCTGCATTCCGTCACACCGAGTCTGTCTCTGTATCTGGCTTTTGCTTCTTGCGGTCTGTCACCTCGGCGATGACCTGACATTGCGGTGTGTTAGGAAGAGATGATCGTTCGCGCATTACCCGAAAGCTTAGCTTTTGGACCTATGTGGTAGAAAGAGATGAGCGCTCACTCGCACATTTTTACAACCTGAGTTTTGGGATGCCACACAGTGCACATATGGTCTCCTGTTCGAAAAGAACAGTTAAGGCTATTGGGACTCAATTCAACATGCCGGTGAACAGGCAGTGTTCAGCTTTATAATTTTTTTCCGAAAAGGAGGATGGCCCCCGGCGGACGATGCATACAGCCATTTTATTGATTATTCAGCAAAATCTTATATAAAACAATACATCAATATATCTGATGTCACCATAACATTTGTCGCTACTCCTATACACTTGATGAAGGGGTATAAATTGTCGGGGCCACTGAAAGCACATTTGCTTCCTTGGTGGTTTTGGTAATTAATAACAACATATAAGTCATTGAACTAATGTTTCCACTAAGTATATTTCAGGAAATGTTCAATGATAGGATTGGTAAAAGGATTGTGGAGATTGTGGAATACCCCAAGATGCAAGGAAATAGGTTGGCAAAGCTTCAAGGAAGAGGACTCTACATTTTACATTTGTGAGAAATCACTTTGAGTCCATAGGAAAGCCAGTACTATTAAAAGGGGTAAGGTTTTGTTGGTGAACAAAATGCTCATACGTGTACAAGTGATAGTCACCAAAAACACCCACAAGCTCTCCCACCAAAGTCTGTCCAAAGCCAAATACTCAAAATCGGTGCAACCAACATTTTCATCCCGGTGCCACCGATTCTCAACCATAGACAGACTCAGCCAAACCCTAGCCACTTCGGTGCAACCGATTCAATCCCGGTGCCACCGAGTTTAGGTTGCCAACTTTCTGTTACGTAAATTCACAATATCGGTACCACCGAGATTGTTGGATCGGCGTCACCGAGATTGTCAATATGACCGTTGGTCACCTTATCGGTGCAACCGAGTTTCCTATATCGGTCTCACCGAGATTCAAATGTTGCCACCTTTTGGTCACTTCGGTACCATCGAGATTTACACATCGGTGTCACCGAGTTGGTCATTTTGTGTGTAACGGTTGGATTTTTGGGGATGCCTATATATACCCCTCCACCACCACCTACTCGAATGAGAAGCACTCAGAACTATTCCATACTTGCCCCATCCAGTTTTCTGAGAGAGAGCCACCTACCCTTGTGTTGAGGTCAAGATCTTCCACTCCAACCATATGGATCTTGATTTCTAGCCTCCCCAAGTTGCTTTTCACCAATCCCATCTCTTCCACCAAGCCAAATCTGTGAGAGAGTGATTGTGTGTTGAGGAGTCTATCATCTTGAAGCACAAGAGCAAGGAGTTCATCGACATTACCGAGCCTATTACCTTTTGGAGGGTGGTGCCTCCTAGATTGGTTAGGTGTCGCTTGGGAGCCTCCTACTTCGTGTTGTGGAGTTGAACCAAGAAGTTTGTAAGGGCAAGGAGATCGCCTACTTCGTGAAGATCTACCCATAGTGAGGCTAGTCCTTCGTGGACGGAAGCCGTTATGGAATAGTCAAGGTTGCTACTTCGTGTACCCTTATGGGTGGAGCCCTCCGTGGACTCTCGCGACCGTTACCCTCCGTGGTTTGAAGACTCCATAAACGTGGATGTACGATAGCACCACCTATCGGAACCACGGGAAAAAAGCATCGTGTCTACAATTGCGTTTGATCTTCCTACCCTATCCTTTACTACTCATGCTTGTTGTTACTTTCCGCTGCTATACTCTTAGACATGCATGTGTAGGGTGTACTTGACTTGCCATGAAATGCTAAAACTGCCAACTCTAAAATTTGGGAAAAGGCAAAACTTTTATTTGGTCAAGTAGTCTAATCACCCCCCCTCTAGACATACTTTCGGTCCTACAGCCACATACCCAGACCTCATACTAAATCACAACATCTAAAGCCGGAGGCCCCAACCGAGCCGTTGTTGGGTCTGCATCACACACTCGTCCGGCGCACTCTCAGGGGGCACCGCATACACACGATGCAGGGACCGTCTTCCACCGATCCATCTTCAGAGTAGGTACTGACGCATCCACCTTGCCAAGCCTGTCGTGGACGCCACCATCCTACGCGTGTCCATCATCACGCATCCGTCGCCGAGACCCCGCAGCACCACGCCGCCGAGACTCCACGTCGTCGATGCGTCACAGGAACCGCGGCTCCACCGCATAAGCCATCCATTGGTCCCTCGAGCCTATGCACACCTCCAAGAATGACGCCCCCAAGGGGGTAGCGACACAAGAGTACCGCCATCATCCGATCGACTGATCTAGGGTTCCCCCGGAGGTAGCGGATAGAGGTCTGAAGCTTCTCCGCGATGATGCCTTCAAGAAGGTAATGACACAAAAGAGTGCCGCCATCGTCGGTCTTGGCAACAAGCCGAGAATGAGGTTTTCACCCGGATCTGCTCGACGAACCTCCATCCAGCATCGTGCGCACGGATCGCCACCGATCTGAGCCGCCGCGTAGCGAGCATGCCGCACCGGGCCAGATTAGATCTGACCGGAGGCCAGAGCACGCATGGGGACGACCAGTCCATCGTGCCCTCCATGCCGCCGCCGCCGATCCGAGGTCAGATCGCCCGTTGCCG